>CM046474.1:3369333-3969333 GCA_025506415.1 Flaveria robusta | reverse complement strand
CCAGCATCATATTCATAATCACAAACACTTTTTCGTTTCTCTCTTTTATTAAATAACTATATTGATCATAAATAATATTATTTAGTTTTTTAATACAAATTGTTTTTAATAAATTAATAAAGAGATTTATTTATTAATGTTAATACTAAAGATATAATTTTTATAAAATAAGAAATTTTTCAAAACGTTAAAGTTTTTTAAAATACAAACAATTTCAACTTGGTGTGTTTAAAAATTAAGTTTTATAGACCAAAAATAATTAAAATTGAAAGTTATAATTAGAAAATTTTTTAAAAACGGTTTGTTTTGAAACAAAATGTTTATTTTTATATGAAAAAACAAAAAGTGGTTTAAAAACCAAATTTTAAAAAAATGATATTATTGTTTTATTACTAACTAGGTTATATCCCCGTCTATTACACGGGTTGAATAACAAAAATATTAAATATTTATTGATGATGAGTAGAAATTATAAAAAATTATTTTAATATAACATATGATTAAATTTACGTATGGTTAAGTATTTTAATTTTTTTATTATTTTTAAAACTTTCGTTTTAAAAAATTGCTTTGAAAATTTTTATTATTTTATCAGTATTTTATTGTTTAAAAATTCCGGGTTTGTTTTAAATAAATGTTCTTTTATAAAACTTTTATTTTATAAAAAGATTGAATTTAAATATTTCATAATTTAAAAAAAGCTTCATCTTTTTAGAAAATCATAGTTTTAGAAAATTTTATTTTTGAAAAAATATAATTTTTAATCAAAATACTTAGTTTTTATTTAATGAAAAAATATTTTAAAAATTATTAATTCAAGGACTTGAATTTATAATAAAGAGAGAAAGAGAGATATTTGGAAATTAGTTACTTGACTTTTAAAAAATAAAATAAATAGTTTAGGCTGGAAAATAATTGGGGGAAGCATTATGGGAATGTCATGTGTCCCACATTGTAAATGATTATTAGTATAGATAGTTGCAACTCATACGTTATTTTAATCATATCTTTTATTAATAAATTGAGTTAATTATATGAAAGGTCCTTGTGCTTAAGCTTGTTTTCACTTTCGGTTCTCATATTTGAAAAATTACAAGATCGGTACAAAAGTTTGTCAAAACGTAACACAAAAGGTTCCTGTCTTGAATGGTCGTTATCTTTTCCGTTAATTACTTGTAAAATGATCAAAATACTCCTAACTATTTTAAAAACCAATAGTTATTTACATGAAGTTCTAAGTTATAAGGGTGCATAGAATTTTTTTTGGTAAAAAACTAAATAGTTTATGATAGCCGGCCCTTTTACGACCCATAGTCCCGAATCAAAGGAAAGAATCAACTCATCCACACCAGCTCGTTAAGGAATTCAAGGCATGTTGGTTCATTGGTGCATAAGCCAAAAGACAAAGAAGGAACACACGATTGCATGAATGATACACCTTACATGAAGACTTCGTCAAATGTCAATCATTATTAAAGCGAAAAACATCTTCTGTTTTTATATATCTATCATTAGTCTTAATAAACGGGTCCTCGTCTTAATATTACTATAATAAATAGTTGCATAGGTAACACTTCATAAATGAAGTCTGTCTCTATACATAATACATGTCTATTATCATATTAAATTGCAAGTTGAATTTATATATCAACTTAAAATAAAATTTTCTTATGTATCGTAGACCTTGATACGTAAAAGAATAAAGAATAAAGAATAAAGAATGACACGTTAATTGATTCACTGTTTTAATTTGAGTTTATTTAAATTGTTTAAATATTTTAATTCATTGTAGCAATCCATCTAAAGCCATTTTGGTTGATAGAAAAATGATAAAATTCAAAAACTAAGCACGTAATAATTTAGAAAATTATATATGTCAGTAAAAATTATCTAAATTAATATTTAGCTAGCACATCATTATAGTGTGTTGTATTACCTCCTCTCAGCCTGTCATTTTCAACTTTTGGTCGAAAATTAGCATTTTCGGTCTAAATCTTTTGCATACATTTTTCAAAAAGTAAACGAGAATAATATTCTGTCACAAGAACGGAAAGTTAATAACTGTTTGACTTTGCTTTCGTCTTTATCACTTATTGAGGTTGATTTTAATCATTTCACGATCTTAAATACATAATATTGTACGAGTTTGTTTTTTACAACTTAAACTTATAACCTTAAGATTATTAAACAATAATCTTATAAGTTAGCTTCGATGATTGCTATCAAGAAATTTAATCTCAATAATTATGAAATACTATGCTAATTCATCTCCACATCTTTTTAAATGTACAAAAATGACCAGTGTTTTTTTTTTATATCTGAATTATTGTTGAGTGTCTTTTTTTCAACCTATGTCGTCTTTTCACATATCAAACTTCTTTCTACAAATCTAAATTATTTTTCTTGAAAGTTGGTAAGATTATCTTTACAAAACATTTTATGATAATACGTATAAAATGGAGAAGTAAATGTTTCTATAGTTGGTGGGTAGAATCTTCTTTTGTATAAAATAACTTTAAAAAATTCATTATTTATTCTTTTTCAAAAATCAAGGGAAAAATATTCAATGGGAACCAATATTAAATACGTGATTAAATAAAAAAATATAACTTTGCATGACTTGATCTTTCCCGATTTATTTTCAAAGAATCTATTGCAATTTGCGACTGTGTAATAGTCAACTCTGTCAAATACTCAAATTCATGTGCCTCTATTATCTATTCTCCTACTTGCTTTTGAATGTACAAGTTCGCAAGCCAACTGTACAAGTCAATATTGTGATTTCTAGTAGTTTCGTGGAAACATTGTGAAATTAATAATATTTTCAACGTGAGATTAAATTGCTTAGTTTCTTAGACGACGTTAAAACGCCACCGTTTGGAAAGTATACCCACGGTGGATCACGTCACGCGTTTTATAGGTAATGGTAGTTTTCTTTGTTTTTTTGTTACTATTTATTATGTCTTTAAAATATATAAACCGACTGTGAATCAAGATTTTAAAAAACCATAACAGTTTTGTAAGCAAAATAAGCATGTCATTATGTTAACTATATTTGTGTAGTTACAAGACACTAGATTATTGTAAGAATATATTTAAACTGTTTAAATTTTAAATTTTAATAAACGGTTTATATATTTTTTAGAATGTTGTGTTTTATACATTTATGTAAGTTATGTACGTATCAAACATCATATTAGTTTGCTTGTGTAGTTTTTTATTTTGTGTCAGTTTACTACGGATTTATAGATTATATTAACTACACTGCTACACACATATAGGTTATATTTGTAAATTAAATAAACAGCTAAACTAATTTGCTTTTGATACTTTTAGAGAGACGAGGGAGAAATATTATTTGTTACATTTACAATTTGAGTATGTGATGTAGTGTTACATGATAAAATTTATTTGGTGAGTTTATAATGTAGTGTGGTGGTGTGATGAGAATGCCCCCTCCACCTTAATCACGAGAATAGTAAATTTGTACTTCAGAATCAAGCTGTCCATCCCTTAGATAAATTAAACAAGGATGAAATCATAGAAAAAAAGCTAGTATATACATGTATGAAAATTATCTATTTTTATTGGTATTGAATGTTGAAGCTGTTTTTCAAACACCAACTCTTAAATCAATCTTACTATAAATGTGTCATATAAACATTAAATAACTATTTTATGGTCCTTAATGGATATTTCAATGATAAGATGTCATCTTTTATATAAGGTACGGGAGTTTAAATCTTGTAAAATATAATTGGTTAATAAAAGTTAATTAAGAAGTTGTTTTAGAAAAATATTTTATGATTTGTAAATAAATTAAGGTAAAAGTCAACCTAAACTTTATTTTTTGAATATCGGAACCAAATCTAATGGCTAGTGCTTTCGCTTGAATATGAACCGTTGACATTTTTAACGTTCAAACTAATGCACGGCTTATGACCCGAACTGCAATTTTGACCGATCCACTAGAGCAACAAAATTTCGTTTAAAAAATGGGCAATAATTATAAATAAATAAACAAATATAAATGAGAAAATGCAAAGATAAATAAATATGGAAGTAGCTAAAATTTAAAACAAGACTTTCTAGATAAATTTACGGTTATTTATTTAGCATTTTTTAAAATTAAATATTAATAATCTTAACAACGATTCGCTAATCGATGACAATCATGCGCACATTTCGACCAATGATGCTCATAGTTTTCACTTTCACTGACATGGAGAATCCCGTCAATATAGTTTTATAGATTTACAGAACGTTACCACTCGATTTCATTCAAAATGATAGTTGTGTACGAATAGGGAAACATATAAGAAAGATCGATTTCAAACTATCTCTAACATCTTTCTCCGCAATAAATTATTTATGTTCTCATTAGTTTAAATTTTATAGATAGTAATAATTTTAGTGTCTACATGTATCCACGCCATAATTAACTATACCATAGGCTTTACTCATTGTCAAGGTTTTGTTAGTCGTAATTCGTAAACCATGCATTCCAAATTGTAAAAAAATTGAATCCTATAAGAACTTCATTTTAGATATTTTTGTTCTTTATTTTGCCTAAATATAATTATCCAAGACCTCAAAGACACAAGTTTAATTTTAGTTATTAGATAACTAAAAATAATTAAATAATTTGAAATTTGAAAGAATTGTTCGTTGATGACAAAATTATTAGTTAACGACCAGACTGAATTCATTGAATTGAACTATTACAATTACCAGTTAATTACAATCACCCAGAAGGTATCATCGTTAATCATATATTATATTTTCGTGACAACAACTTTAAAGCATTAAAAATTCAAATAGCAGTGACATTTTTTTCAGCACAAGATAATCAAAATTTGAATTGTCACATCCAACAAATTTACTAAATTTATCATATTTAAGTTATCGTATTTAATTATACCGGTTGTATTCAAGTTTACATGTTTAACTCATTTAACGAAATATGTCTCACACGGCCAGTCTGTTTCACCCATTTTCTTACAATTCACATTCCCGATTAAACCCTTTACAACTTGATTATTACCCGTCTGACACATTTAGATAAATAGATTAAATTTAAGTTTTACGTTTTTAAGCATGTCCATGTCAAAACTGATATTTGCAACACAGTAAACAATGGGTTGTACTAGCTTGAACAATACAACCAACTAACCCAAACGTGCCAATCCTATAAAATTAACAACTATGTGTTGCATCACAATAATCTAATTGTTTTGCGTGATGATTTTAGTCTAAAATAAAAGAACAAATTCTGCTTTTATTGAAAGCATTTTCGCATTCAAGATTTTGATGACAAAAAAAAAAAAAAATACTAATAAAACAAACAAGTCAAATCGAAATAGTTTTGTTCAACAAAAGGAACTGAGTGGTATTATGTGATCCTGGAATGATATTTAATCCATGTTATGGTGTCAAAATGTGATCATCTATTTTGTCTTCTTCTGTTTTTCTTTACATATTAATTTATTTCACATAGAAGGTTCGAATTATATTGCAAAACTCAATGGGTATAATGAAAGTATTATGTTTATCGCATATTCGAAAAATCAAGACCAAAAGTGGCAGGATAAGAATTTTTGTTTTGCGCTTAAATCAAATCTCTATACTAATTAAATAAAAAAAAATTGTACACTTGTTACCATTCTAGGTCATTTAATAATTGGTTTTCTCGATTATCTATACTCTTAATTATGAATGCTATAATAACTATTTATTAATTAATAACTATCCGTAATTAAAATTTCATATATTTTAACTTCAAATTTTCATATGTGTAATACATGGGTTTATTCAATCAGTATAATACACAATATTTAAGGCATAACTTATTATATTATTAATCATATAACAGTAAATTTATTTAGTTTGTGTATTACACGAGATTGTAACCTAGTAAACAAATAAATCCAAAAATTCGAGATTTTTAAAACAAATTCTAAATATACAAGATGCAATTCATCTTTTCTGGGGCTACAAAATCATCTCATCTGTCACACATTCTTATCGTTTTGTCCCACACTATACATTTATCATATAAGTTTTGTTGCCGTTTAATACAAGGAAATTCCAATTTATTAACATTCAATTGAATTTTCTTTGCAAGTGTGGGAGACATGCCACTTGATATTACAGAGATTAATAAATGTGATTCGGTTTTCATATCTATATTTGTTGCTTTTTAGATATATTACGTTTGATATTTTGCCAAAAACATCTTTCTTCACAAGGAAAAAACACACATAAATTAATCATTTACGAGTTGGGAAAGTTAGTAAAAAAAACATACACTTTTTTTAAAATTATTTTTGAACAACATATAGGGATGAGTTCTTTTGTAAACCAAATGAAATTATGTAAACCAATAAACTAAATCTCCAACTTTGATGTTTAAAATCAATAACTCAGATTTGTTTGACTTTTTCAACACATGGTCCCACAAAAATACAAACTTTTAATTTTTTTATTCAAAAAAATTTGAACCATTGATCTTAAAACATCAAATGTGAAGATTTGGTTTATTGGTTTACATAATTTCTCATGGTTTTCATTTGAACTTTCCCCTATGAACTTATATAAAATATATAAACTATTTGTTTATGTTCTTTTATATGAAGTCTTCACAATAAGCTAAGTTGATTTTGAATTAAAGCCAAATTTAACTACTTCTTAATGTTTAAAGTAATATGTTTAAAATGTAAAGTGAAAGGGATAATCTAAACACTTGATGCCACACTAACATAAAACACATCTTAGCTTAAGGCATTCGATGAAACGAATGTAAATTATAAATTGTAAATTATGTATATCTTATCAAAAATATATCAAAATTTCTTTTTTTTCCTCAATATGTTTTTCAACACTGATATGAGGCGCTAAAAAATCTAAGGGTGGTTGGACCATTCTTGGGTTGGGGCATCGGTTCCACCGGGTACTGCACACCGCCGCAAGTCCCTTGCTTCAAGTAGCGACTTTCTATTCGGGTTCGTAACCCGACGAAGTTGTAACTCACAAACGCACCATGGTTGAATCCAAGATTAGAGTAAGAAAGATCGTATTGCAACCCTTTAGGATAATTTTGTGTTCAAATGAGATGACATCATATTATTAGATGATTAGTAGATAGTAGAGGGTTTAAGAGATTATGTCCTTCGTCATAATACAAAATATGGCATTACTGTATTTACATCCCATCACCCATTGTCACTCACAAGAATATGACAAGGTATTCATGAATTGAATTGTTGCATCATCCATTGGATGAAAACTAAAAAAAAATATAATTAGTGTAAGATGTTTGAATACAAAACTCGTAAGTCAGGTTAAGTTGTATAGCGGGTGAAAAAAACAAAAAACATAAAAAATACATGTCAAATTGGTTCAATGGAAACATGAAAATTCTCTAGATTGGGTTCACCTACTACGTTTATTTTTTATGATGGACATCAGTAGTGTTGACGGACTAAGATGATGGTCTGATGGATGACGTGGTAATAACATTAGCGCAATAACGGATGGGTTTGTAGGCTGGTGTAAATTCATTATAAGTTAAAATGTTATAAACGTTACACCCTGTACTTAACACAATACACATGCTTCGCCTAAACATTTTAATTGTCCATTTGAAATATTGTATTTAACATTTCCTTATAAACAGCTTGACATATTTGGGAAAAGATAAAACGCACATGCTATCATAAATAACAAAATGTACATATGATTGGCCAAAAAGGGTTGAAAAAACTATAATTGGTATATTACTTATTTTGATTATTTTTCTCAACCTAATATTATTTAATATTAAAAAATAAAACATTAATGCGTCTAGGTTTTTTTCAAGTCTGTTGATTTGGTGTAATCTAGATTCATAAAATCATTTTCATTGTCATGTTGAGATTTATAATTATATTAATTTCATGTATCACTTAAGTATTATTGGTATATCATTGTTTTATTCTTTTTATTCATACCAACAAGGCAACAACCGATCCAACTTAATGATTCTTTATGTACGTCAACTTCTGTTTTATTGGTATATAAGCCCAACAGAAAGCCCATTGGTTTTGAATTCGAAAACTGAAAATAAATTAACTAATTAATTACATAATTTAATGATACATGTGACTAGTTCATAATTTGCCTCTAAATAAACCGAATGTTTAATTTCATTTATGTTCATAATTTTTTGTTGGGATGTGATCCAGTTCATTGACAAAATCATTTGGGAATACCTTTATAAACCAAATATTTTTCTTATGAATATACGGTAAATTGAATAAATAGTTTACGTGGACCCGATTGTACCTCTAGGGTTGAATTCGGTTTTAGATATAGGACTTTTTAGCGAACTGATCCGACCAGAATCCGATACAGTAAGCCTTCGACCGTTTTTTTTCTCTTTCTAAAAAACTAGCCGTTTGTGAGTTTTTTTGACCCTTTTTTTTTTTTTTGGTTTTTTTAAGCCTCATAAGTTAGTATAAATAAGTGTGGCTTTATATGGTTAAGTACAGAAGACCCAAACACAAAAAACACAAAAAATACTATCGTTTGCTATCGTTTTACACTTTCACTCTCTTGATATGGCTCACTTGTAATTTTCCGTTGGTCAAGGTTCGTCCACCGCTTCAACCGTCATTCGTGTTCTTGCGCACAATCCTAACATAATGTTTGGTGCAACTGGAATATGGTTGAGTTGAGTGACGGGTCTGTAAGGATCGTTGCAAGTTTTGTATAGCTTTGCTTGCTGAAGATTCAAACACAACTTTAAGCAAATACATTAGTAAAAAATTTTATAAGTCGTTGAAAGTAATCTGGATTCACAATAAACACAATTGGGTGGAGTTGGTGGAATCTTTAATTACTATGTTAATATGGTTCGAGATCAAATGGCGAAGTTCGTGATTTAAGAAGCTTTGGCTTTTAATCACTTCGACAATCCTCAGTTGACCAACTTGATTCGAGAGATGCTTCAACCTCTTGACACCTTTGTAAGTCGTACTACACTTAAACGTTATTGTGTTGAGTGGAGTCCGGTGCCCCAACTGGGTCTGTCTTGGTTCGTCCCTACACATAATGATTCAACGATCCAAGTGTGTCAAGTGTGTCGTGTATGACAAAAAAAAAAAAAACAATATCACTTGATAAGTAGTTGTTAATTTACGTTATACCTCAAACCATTGACACCGAAAATGACTGGTATATCGTATGCGATTAAAATATAAACTTAGCATGTGATTCTACCCTTAACCAATTCTAGGATGTATAATGAAGACATATGAACACGTCTTCATGCTTACGTATCCTGCATTCATCCTTGTTCAAAAACAAAAGTGACATGAAAATGTCTTATAAGAAAGAGACGATTATGATAAAAGGGACCACTGAAGACACCTGAAAAGTACGACGAAGGTGTGAAGGGATAAGCCAATATGAAAATTGTTAACATTAGGTTGTTAGAATAAGGTTTTCCAGAAATACCCAAATCAACAATAAATAGAAGGATGATATTATGTGTGTAAGGAATTGATCGCTACTTTATGCAAAAACTTATGTTGTTTCATAGAATTATATGAATTAGTAATTTGCTTGATTGCAATGAGAGTTTACGAACTCTTTGTATAACAACGAAGATACAATAAACTATTATTATAACTCACAACTTTATATCAAGAAAAATATGAAAAATGCTTTGCTGTGTGGTATTTGGTGAACTGAAAATTCACAAGTAAGACCGGGCGTTTGTTGATGGAGTTGGGGTGTTCGAATTTGATTAAGCTTTCATTTTGTTTAATGAAATAGATACACATCTTACAAGTTTAAGCTTTAATTGTTGGTTCGCGGCATTGATTTTGGTATGTGCGGTCGTCATCGGTTCATGACGGGCGTTTAATTTTTATTATTATTTTGTACTAAAAACGTAACGCCCTTGATTTAAAAAATTTAGTAACACTTTTAATGAAAGTCACTGTTAGACCCTACGTATGTTTCAGATCTTTATAAAACTACAAGTAAATTAAAGAGAGATTCTTCCTAAAATGTTTTATGAGTTTGGATCAAAGTAGCACATAATTGTTTAGAACTTATCACTTTAAAAGTATGATGCAGTTCTTTGCTGTCTAAACTTCGCAAATTGTTTAAATCTCTTACGCAATTGTAAGGCTTTCGTGTTTTTAACGATGCTTAAAAACGTATCACTGAGTAAAGATCCAAAGAATGAAGTTTTTAAATAAAATATGTCAAAAACAATAACTGAAAAAACATGAAGCTTCAGATTCTCTAATGTCATATTTCCTCTAATATATCATTTCGATTAATAAAGTTAATAGTAAAATACGGTTTTGTATTTGCTAGTGAATAGTAAGTTAAGCTGAATTGATAAAATAAATGTTTAGCAAACAAAAAAACAATGACTAAAACGGTTAAATTCATCAAATCCAAGGAACGAAACCGTATCTTACTCTAATTTAAATTATATATATACTAATTTGGAATTTGGTTATGCATCATGGATTGTATCATATGATTTAGTGAGTTGTACTTATTTTTTTAATTACTTTTTTTTTACCCAATACTTTCACATATTTTACAATTTAGTTCTTACGTTTTTTTACTTTCAACTCTTTTCACATGTACTTTTCATATTTTAAAAAATTTTCATTTTACATCTTGGTATAAATTTTGCGAGTTAAAACATCGCAACGTGCGTGCTTCAACGTTTTACCTTTATTTCCCCCGTTTGACGGCCCCGTCGTAACGCGCTGAAAATTAACTCACTTATTGTTTTATATGCTTTATGTTTCAACCGCGTGGTTTTACGTTTTTAAATTTACTTTCCGTTTGATTTTAATTTTTTGTTTTTTATTCATTTTAATACGAGTTTTTTTAATGTTTGTAGTCATTGACGGTGATATGCCATTGATGATACTTGATATGGTTTTACACTCGTCACTGTAACTCGGGAGATTTAGTACTAGTTAGACTCAAAATGTAAAACATAACTCATGCTTATCTATCGAGCTGATTTGAACTCGATCCTCTTTAAGCGTAGACTAACTAGACTCATGTTTCTAACGAACCATGGTCACAACCTATTCCCCTAGTTTACACCCACTAAACCCTACGTCTTATAAGTTGGAGGGAAAATCCATTCAAAGAGTTGAAGAATTGGCGGTTTATACTTCATACTTCATACAACTTCGATTCAGTTTTTGATCTCATACATTCCCCAATTTTATACAATGATTTGCTTCATAACTCTTATAGACGATCTCATCATTTCAATTCTGTAAGTTAGGGTTTCTATTCTACTACGTGAATAACATGATCGATTCAGATCGTTCTCTTCAAAACAACACCAAAAGACCTCGATCGGATCATTACTTGTTCAATTCATCAGTTTCCACAACTAAAAAACCTAAATCCACCATCTCCAGTACAGCATCTATACACATAAAGACCTTCGGTACACCGTTAATATCGAAAACCACTGGTTCATCGATCGATTTAATCCGTCTCCGGCCGGGGAAACCCTACACAATCGGTAGGGATCGTCGGCGGTGTGATTTTGCGTTTGAACACCGGCAGGTGAGTAAGCAACACTGCCAAATTTACTTTGATGCAGATAGTAAGAAAGTGTTTGTTGTAGATGGAGTTTTGTGTTCTAGTTCCAGTGAGTGTTGTAGTGTTAGGGTTTCTTTGAATGGGGTGTTTGTTGATGGTGTTAGAGTTGGGAATGGAGAAAGCAAAGAGTTGGGTGCAGGAAGTGAGGTTTCAGTTGTTTGTGCTAATGAAGGTGGTTGTAGCGTTGGGGTTCGTATTGGTTTTGTTGTTGAAAGAATTGTTTTCATGGATGAAGTAATCCGTGGAAATTCGTTGAGTTCTGATAAATATTATTTGTTTTGTGATAACGTTATTGGTGAATCGGGCAGTAGTAAACTTGTTAATGCTGGTCTGCTTTCAAGTAAGTGTAGACAGATACTATCCAGTGATGATCCTGTGTTGTATATTAGGGAATGTTCTATCAACCCTTGCAATTTAAGGGCTAAATATGCTAGTAGGAATAGATTAAGAAACAATTCTTGTTTTTTTACTCCGGATAAATTTTCATTACATCGTGCATCTAAGTCGCATTCTTGTGAAGGATTAGTCAATAATGTTGACAAGAAGTCAATTGCTGGGCAGCAAAACTCACACCCATCTTATGGACATAATTGTACAGCTTCAGAGTCAAATGGCAGAGTCTTTGTAGGGAATTATATTTCTAATGATAAGCATAGTGATACCTACACCTGTGAAGAGAAATTTATTCAACCAGATCACCTTTTGAAACCAAAGAACAGGGGTCTTTGTGTCCCCCCACCAGGGAATAAATTTTATTTAAACCGCCTTCATTTTATGGAAAATGGTAGATCGGATGAAGTTAATGTCACATTACCAGAGCTTCTTTATCCTGTTGAAACCCTCAAACAGGTTTTCATTGCAACATTTACAAGTGATTTATCATGGTAATTCCTGAATATTTTATTAAATGCTTTACATGGTGTTGCTCACTTGCTCTCATTTTAAAGGGTTTATTTTCTTAGGTTTTTAACTTACTGTGAGATTCCAGCCCATTTACCAATATGCATAGCTTGTCATAATGCTGAAAGGTGCTGGAGTTCAATCCCTGACAAAAGAACCTTAAGACCGTACTCCGATTTTCCAAACTTAGTTGTTATGTAAGTCGAATGAAGAAGTTCATGACATTGACTTGTTTACCATGATTGTTTGCTAACTATTTTGTAACATAGTTTCTTTTTGATACAGATACCCTCAATTTCCTGAGGTTATATCCTTCGGTAAGGAGAGGAAGAAATTTGGGATTGCTTGTCATCATCCAAAACTGTTTGTTCTGCAAAGAGATGATAGTATTCGTGTAATCATCACTTCTGCTAATCTTGTGTCAAAACAGGTGATTTTTATACTAATCACATGGTTACCCGCACCAAGAGTTTATAAGATGATGTTCTCTCTAAGTTCTCTGGTTGACATAATAGGATGGCCACCAAACCACTTATTTGCCTTTTAAAAATCAAATAGAAGGAAATAATATTTGGTGTCCACTTGCAAACTGTAAACTGTCTTCTGTTATTTAGTTTGGGTAGGATGAAGAGTCAAGATATGAAAGTACAAATGTTTTTGTAGTAAAGTTGAATTGAAAATTACCACATGCATTTGAAGGAAAAGATTACATTGTGGGTAGTTTTCTCTGAAGTTGTGGCTGAAACTAGAAAGGACAGCAATGTAAATTTGGAAAACAAGGGAAGACAAGGAAACTGGAAACTCTGGAAGTAATGTTATAAATGTTGTTTTTCTAAATAAGCCAATTTGTACATGGAAAAAAGAGCACTTTAGGGTTTCAGTTTTGTGAGGCGTGCAATTAGTAAGATTGTATTTTGATATGGTTAAACCTTAAACAAGGTTTATTGATCATTTATTTTTTTGCAACCTTCTTGTTTGTTCTCTATACCTTTAAAAATGTCTTACATCTTGTTTTCATGATTTATAGTCCTATTTGATCAAATGCTAAGCTGGCATGACACATAGTAGGCTTCTGTTTTCTAAAATATATAACCTGCGCTTAAAGGCATAGACACAATTACATAAACCAGTGCCCTATAAGTTACAATTACAAATCTCTTTACCTTTAATGACAGCTGTACCACTTAACACTCTATGTTTCTAATAATCCAGTGGCTACGAGTGACAAATACCGTTTGGTGGCAAGATTTCCCTCGAGCAAATGTGCCTGATTACGCGTCTATTTTTGCTAAAGCATCTACCGAAGATGTAAATCAAGATTCAAAATCTGATTTTGCTGCTCAACTTGCCGGTTTTATGGCAGCTTTATTAGTTGGTGTTGTTGATCAGGCTCATTGGATATTGGAGTTGACAAAGTTTGACTTTAGCAATGCTGCTGGTCATCTGGTTGCTTCTGTACCTGGGGTTTATTCCCCCAAACATCCATATATATCAGAATCCCTTCATTATCTAACTGTAAGCACCTGATTTTGGGTTCTGCATGTTTGTCTGTATATATCATTATTTAACTTTAAATACCTATTTAACCTGATGTCTATGTTTGGACTTAATTTCAAATGCATCCTTCATATTAAATTGTTATGTTTTTATCTTTGACAAGCTAGACGAGTAGATTAGAAAAGTATTTTAAAAGGATAAATGTGTAAAGTCATACCGAAGGTTAATTTTAGTGTATGTTAGTGTATTTTTAATGCACAATACCTGATCATTTTGTTAAGAAAATATATATTATTATTGAAGAATATAGCAATTGTAATATATTTGACACACCAATTGAAAAGAAATTGGACTAAAAGCGTCCCGGTTCAACCTGACTTGTTTCAAACCAAAAATTACATGCTTTGATCCGTTATCCAATTCGCCTTACTTGTTCGTTTTGCCACCTCGACTCTCTATTATATAACAATTATTCAGTGAGCATGTATTTCTGTTTTAGATGTTGTCCAAATCTGTATAAAATTGTAGCATTTGAAGTAAAGGTTTTTTCTATTCCAGGGTGATTGTTGTACACAACAACCTCTAAAATGCATGCTGCTTGGATCTGTTGAAGCTTCTGTTGTTGGTATTAGCCACCTTTTTCGAACCTCAGCAGATTCAAATGGAGAATTGCTAAAAAGGTTGGCTCATGCTATTGGAAAGTGTCGTGTCAGCCAATACGGGTTGTTGGAAGTCATTTTAAGAAGAAATTTGAATATAGTAGCCGATGCAAATGCTATAAGTGTTGCTGTATCTTGCTCAGAGGAACTTCCTGATGGAGGTAGGTTTTGTTATTCTTATATAAATGTGTTTTGGCTGGATATAAGGTAGAGGCGGCAAAATGGGCTGTTCAGCCAGCATGAGAAACAGGCTGTTTTTGGTACGTGCTGAATTAGGTCGGGTGGGGTTTACCTTACAAACTTTATGTCCAAAACTTTTGAATTTTATGAAGAACTAAACATCAGATTTGATTACAGAACTTAGATGATGTCAAATGTAATTTCATTTTACATATTTGATTACAGAACTTAGATGATATCAAATGTAATTTCATTTTACATAAACTGTATTTGCTGTTAATAATCTTTTGCTGAATGAAGTTGCTGTTTACTTGCAAATTTTAGATTTTCAATTCATGCTGATTTATTCTTCATAGCTTTACCTTCTGATATCTTTTGAATTTTGTCTTCGTGAAACCCCATGTTTTGATCATGCAAACATTATTTGTTGACTATTCTCTCCAAAACAGAAAGCTTGGACCAAGAACAAATCTACCCCTAACAAAGAGAATGTCATCTATTAAATTTTGAAGTACAAAAGTACCCTTTGAATACACATTAGATTCAAGTCGCATATCAAAATTGTTTCACTCCTTGCTTCAGGTTGCATTCAAGTTGGGTTTCTACCTAGAGATGTTGCAAAATGGGTCGCTCCATTATCAGATTCGGGTTTGTTCGCCTTTTCTGGATATATATATCCAAAAGAAGCGCTTGCATGTGCATTAGAAGGAAGCAATAACAAAGCACACCTAATTCTGTATGTACATCAGGCATGTTTATTTTTAAGTTTGTCAACTGAACATATCACACTTATGCTTCCATTTTTCTATTTTGTTTTGATTTTTCGTGCATTCTAGTTTAAGCCTTAACTTTTGCAGGGGCCTAATTTTTTGAACATACCAAAGCTAGTCTCACCAGCTCTTGCTTCTGCAATTTGCTCTCTTGTTGCATCAATTCAGAGGTGTTCTGGCTTGTGGCGACTTCATGAGGTAATAGATTTTACCATTAAAATTGATGGTCTACTTTACTAATTTTCTCATTTTACCATTTTACCCTTCATTACTCTTATTATGAAATCCTTTGAGTTTTACATGAATATAAGATAATTAGTATCTTCAATGAATTAAGAGTGAAACTAGCATTCTGCTAAGTGCTAACTAAAACCTGCATTGATTGCACATAACATGAATTGTGTTTTTGTGGACAATTATTTTGGGAGGAGGGAGGGAGTACTTGGTGTATATTATATGTATTCAGGGCTTAGGTTTGATGTGAAAAAGGAACACAACTACTTTTAAGTGATTATGATGGTCAATTTTGGGACTTAATGTTATTTAAGACATGAAATGTTGCATTTCTTGTGTGACATCCTAGAAATGTGGTAATCATGAGTATAATCTGTTTTCTAAAAAGCAACTTATTTTTGTTGTATTTTAGATTTTGGGTCACTACAAATGGCCTGAGCAGTGGGAAACCGACTTTACTTTTGGTGAGTATGCTAAACCTGATCTTCTTTCATACTTTATAATTTAATTTTTATGTTTGACATTTTTATTTATTCTATTTATCTTCTTGAGGATTTATGCTTACTGTGTTCTCCATTAAAGGTTCTTCCTCTGTAGGAGCTGTGAATGCACCTTTTTTAGCTGCATTTTCTGCTGCAACTGGAAAACGGTCTTTGCAGTTCTCTGAATCAGAAGAGTCTGATCCAGATGTAAGTATAAATAAGCGATAAATTGTTTTATGAGATTTCTTTGATTTTTTAATTGTTGACTTAATTAACCATTATTTGTTGTTCCAGTGGGGCTGCTGGAGTGCTAGTCAAGAGTCAAGAAATCCATCTATTAGAATCATTTTTCCCACTATAGAAAGAGTAAAAACTGCATGTTGTGGAATCTGGGCTTCAAAATACATTCTTTGTTTCTCACAAGTATTGTGATCAACCTTTTTCTCTAGCTAAGTTTTTGAGATGAATATTTGGTATTTGTTACCAGAGTTACATAAGATATGTAGATGTTGCAAGATGAACGGTTTGGGTAACTGTTCAATATGGGTTGAACAGAAACATGCCATTTGTTAAGTATGTTGTTTGCTAGCACTTTTTGTCAAAATTCCATATAGGAAATCCATATGTGAAGAAGATGAGGTCAATTTGGTTATTTTTAGTTGGATGAGGGACTTAAAAATGCAAGCAACCTGTAAAAGCTGCGACCACATTTATAAATATTTTTGATGAGTGACGACATCCATAATTATTTACTACTAGGAATATTTATGCAATTTACTCTTACTTTTATGATAGTGACCCAAATTTTGATAAAAAAGGATTAGGGGACTTTATGCCCTAAAAATAGATTTTTGGTGATTTTCAACTATATGTTCTGTTTCACTTAGCATCTTGGAATTGGATGTAAAGGGCATTGTTTTTTTTTCTTTCTTACTTGAATCTCAGTCCAGCTTCTCTAATATTTTGACTAGTCAACTTTATATTGTTCTTGGTCAACAGAAAACTTGGTTGAGGGTGAAAAATCTGGGGATACTTCATGATGCTGTTCCTCATCCTATTGATAGAGTTGGTCATCCTATGCATGTTAAGGTAATTCAGATTTCAATTTCAAGCATATCTTTATACTTTGCTACGTGTAGCAATTTGACCCATTTACTTATGAATGGATTGATTTGGTTTGTCTTCTATCTCAAACATGTCAATTAATAATTTAGCTAATAGAGGAATGGGTCAATTGGTTCAAACTAGTTGAAATCTCCCATTGTGTAATGTTATGCAAATCAAATAGCGGTGAAAATGAGCCAAGGCGAGCCTGACTAAGCTGAAGTCAACAGGTTAACTTAAATAGCTTGAGTTTGAGCTCTATCTCACAAACTTGATCTTTGAGAGTAATTTTACAAAAGATTGAGTTGGGCTTTTTCATAATTATATATTTATTAATTGTTTCAAGTACTTTTTTACATATAACAATATTCATGATGTAATTATATATTATATTAGTATTATTATATTCATACAATAACAGTCTCGTTTACATATAATAATATTTATACTTTTAAAGCTCGCTTACTTATTATGGGAGCACTAATCTTGGTTTGAGCTTGACTCGAGCTTTTAGCTTGCCTTGTCTACACCCCTAATCTTAATTACCGACTAATTAACTTTTAGGAATTCTAAATTGAACAAATAAGTGTTGTGGACAACCCAACGTGTAATCTATTTTCAAAAATAGCTTAAGTGTTAGCCATAACAACAGAAAGTAGTCAGAAAGTATGTAGTTGCCATACTATATTCTTTTATATAGCAACTTATAAGGTTGTATGCATTTAAACTACAACGAGAGGGACTTTCGACATGTCTTACATGTTCAGCCCCTTTGACTCATGTCTGTTTTAGCTAGTTTCTTTTACCCACTTAACTCGTTTCGAGACAACACATAACCCAAACTGAGTCGTTCATAAACAAACAGGTTGAACTTACCACCTCCATCTCTATTCTGATTTATTCTTTACACTTTTGGTAACCAGGTAGCAAGAAGACGGTTCCAATCCAGGACAGACACATCATCATTTGGATGGGTTTATTGTGGTTCACACAATTTCAGTGCAGCAGCTTGGGGCCGTCCGATTCACAGCCTACCTGGCATAAGATCAAACGAAGATTCTAGAAGCAAGTCGGTATTAGGCTCACGACTCCACATCTGTAACTATGAATTTGGTATCGTTTTCATCGTGCCACCATCAGAAAATAAACATCTCACTGACAAAAGCCATTCAAATTTGGATGATATCACTTTACCATTTGTCATTCCTGCTCCTAGATACAGACCCATGGACACACCTGCTACAAAGTTTGCCGTGAGCAAACTTGCTGTGCAAGAAAGAGAGAATAATGTAGAACCAACAGATGTTGAAGAAGAACTACCTGATGAAGAGGAAGAAGAAGTCTTAGAAGTACCAAATGTTTTAACTGTGGAGAAAGAAGATGACAAGGTTTATGCTGAAAAGCTTTGGGGTTTAAGTTAATTAACTCTAAGAGAGAATTTGAGGTGTTCAACTTTCATCATTCGGGTTATGACACCAGAAACAGGTATGATGAATCCAAACGAATTGAACACCGGGTTGAGATGTCAAAGCTTTGATATTGGCCAATGGCCTTGACTACACTGAGCGTCCATCGAGGGACGGTCTCTATAGTAAGGTAGCTAACTCTTTCTGTTTTATAGGTTACTGCTTCATTCTTCATTACACTTGAATATTCAAACATTTTCATATTATACAAGTAATGCCAATGTAGAAAAATTATTAATTGTGAATACAAATATTGTCTAAAAGTAAGATTGCTAAAATGGGTGGCTTGTTTCGGGTCATGTAATGGGTTAAATGGGTTTAGGTCGAGTTAGTTGTTCTAAAAGTGTGTCAATTTGGTTCGGGCCAAGACTGGTTATCACAAAATAAGCTCAGGTTGAAGAGGTCATTTAGGGTAAAGTAATATGAATTCACCTACTATATTTATTTTTGTAGAGGCTAGTGGCGATGATGGGTGGGATTGTGGCTTGTGGTGTCGGTGCTAGTAGCGGTTGTGAGTGTAGTTAGGTAGGCAAGATTGTAGGTCAGTCTATTTGAACCTGTTCGAAGTTTGTTTTATAAAGGTTTTCTATTTTGACTTTTTTTATGATATGAACTACGGGTGTTCATTGAATTGAATTTGAGTTAATCGAATCGAATAAGTAAAATTTTAAAATTTCAATCGAGATTCGAATTTGAAATTTTCAATTACGATTCAAATTTGATTGGTATTCGAAAAAATTTTGATTTTAATTTTGATTTAATAAAAAATTAACTAATCGAATAATTTTTAAAAAATTCACTTAAAAGATTTTCAAATGATTAACATAAAAAAACAAGAATAAAATGTAAAATAATTCAAGTTCAAAATAAGTCAAAATGTATCAATTAAAATTTAGAATATATATTTTTAAACTTTAAATTTTAATTTCTTATATACATATTTTTAAATTAATATATAAAATAAATAAGTGTAATTGTATATCTCTAATTTGAATTTCAAGTCAAATCAAATCAAATCCAAAATCACAAGTTCACAATTCGATTTGAATTCAAAAATTAGACTTCAAATCGACTTTGAACTTATAAATTTAAATAAAATTTTGAAATCAGTAATTTTCGACTCGAATCGAATTTCAAGTTTCGAATCCGATACGCCCCTAATTTGAGGGGACTTGGTAAAAAGAAATTAATCAAAATCAACTTATTTCTTTAATAATAGATCATGATTCAAAACAACAAAAAATACTTTAATGATTCCACTAAAAAAAAACCTAGTCATAAAATTTAAATGTAAAAACTTGTGAAAACAGTGAATACCAAAAAAAAAAAAAAGGTTTTAATATTAGGTCAGATTCAAAATAACATAAATTACATCATTTATTTAATATATAGTTCCTTAAATCGAGGGAAATTACTTGTGTGCTACAATCCGTCCCGCACTCCCGCTTATCGTTAGCCTGGGCAAGATGTTTTAAGTCATCATTTTTGTTAGACATCTAATCAATTCTAGCCAGTTGGCTTCATCTAGTCAGTTCTAGCTGATTAGCTTTTAAACTAATTACATCTGATATTTATTCCCACTAAATTAACCTCAGTTCATCACAAGATAAATTTTAAAAATAGATTATAGTAAGAATGTGTTCATCGTTAAAAAAATCTAGACAATTCCAAATTGGTGCGCCTTCAGCAGGTTTTTGAACAGAGTTCCAGGTCAACTTTCCAAACGCCAACCAAATTCATATTTGTATTAGCCTTGACACCCAACAAGTCAAAGGCGCAATAATACACTCACCACGCCTTGCATCCATCATGGCGCATGGACAAAATTCCAACCAAATTCCACAAAGAATCAGTTTGAAACAACCTATCTTGGTCTAAAACTTCTACAAATAGTCCCAGCAAGTCCTAATCCATCGACGCTTTTTAGGTGTCTTATGCCTAGTCAACAGGCTCACCCACCTTGAGGGCCAAGCGTGTTCAACTACCTCACGCAAGCACACAATACAAAACACCACATGAAACTTGATCTATGCTTAAAAGGATAAAGTGACTAATAAAATCAAATAAGAAAGCAGCATGCAAGATCCATCTTTTTACCTCAAAATGCTGTTTGCGGGCCGGTTCGCGATCTTGGTTTACAAAATAACAACTCAAATACTGATTTCAAGTTTTCAACTAGTAAGCACATAATAAACGGATACCATATGATGAAAATCGACTTCTTCCGGTCATTTAATTCTACAACACCGACTTCACTTCATTGGTAAACAATCTGAGACTAATTCAGGAGGAGGAGAAAACCAGTCTGACAAGAAATATGACAGGAATATGTTTTCCAAGTTCTAGCTATGTGTCATATACAACCCCGTCCACCTCGGCATACACTCATTCCTGAAGCAATTCATAAACAAGAGTTACACTAAAGATGTATCGGTGGCAATATAGGCAAGTCATACGGATCGGTAAATGCAATAATGCTCAAACCTTTTTTTTGTTCATCTGTTTGAATTTAACAAATATTTAATATACTTGTTACAATTACAAAAACTTCTATTATATACTCATGTGTACTAATGTGAGTTGCAAATCGTTTGACATGTTTCCTTTTGAAGAAAAGCTGCAATTTTATCTTTCAACCCATTATTGACCTGTTTTTATACAAAGGGATGACAGGTCTGCAAGCATAATTATTAAAAAAATAAACATGTCTCATGAAGACAGTTATTACCTGCTCCATGTCTGCAGGACCATCATTCTCCTTTGTTGCTTGATCTGTGGCGTTTTGAGTGTTTGTTGCATTGGACAAGTTGGTATTCCCGATGATAAGATCTGCTGGAACTTGTCCAGATTTCAAAGCCTGATACAACCATCGACGGTGGTATATCAAACCATCAGTAGTGGAAATTAGCACATTGTTTACATTATTGATTCTAAAAAATACCATAATTATTAAGAGCTGAAGTTCCACAACATATGTATTCAGGCGTATAAAAAAGAAATATCACCTTTTCAAGTCTTGCTACCTCTTCAAGAGTTTGAGAGTTGACAATTGCAGCCTGCACATAACATGCGTTATTGATATGTACAACCGTAGCTTCAACCAATGGAGCACAGAAGTTAAAATGGTTAAGAAGGGTTTTAGTTAAAATAGGACATATTTAGGTTTTGGTCAAAATGTTATGGGTTGACTTGCTAGCACTCACAATTGAAATTCATTATATTATTAATGAACTATTAACTAAATATGATGACAAAATATATTATTTAAGTAATAATTTAAACTATTATAAGGTTGAACAATTTATAGGGTTTTTAAGCATTGTGTGCACTTTAGATAACTTTTGACTCATTTGTCCTTTCTGCTAAGCTTTTATATTTTACCTGTTACATAAAAACACACCTCAAATAAACTGTTTTCATATAAATGGGCTAAATGTGCCACTTTTATCAAGGGGCATACTAGTCCATTTACTCAATGATATCATACTTCAATCTCACTCCTATCATATAGTCACAATTTCATGCATTACATCTTGCTAGAATCTTATGACTTATGACCACTCAGTTCAGTTTATCACCAACTCCTGACTAACTAAGTTTGGCTAGTAGCAAAATTTAGTTCTTAAATACATGTGAGCATCAAATACCTTTATAGCTATGATTTGCTCTGGTGTAGGACCCACTGGTTTAGACGGCTCCTCTTCCTTAGGTTCATCAGTTGGAACCTCACCGGGTACAAACGTCTTGACGGATAACTTTTTAGCCTCCTCCTCTGCCTCCTTTGATGCAAATAACTTTGCTGCTTCAAGTCGCTCCTGTCGGTGACAAAATAATATTACAAAAAAGCCCTTCGGAAAATGAATTGAATAGCAAAAAACATACAAACAGAACTAAATAACAAATAATAAACCGAGAGTAAAGATAGAACAGTAGAAGTGCAATGATGATATTGCAGGCATCAAAATAGATAAATAAAAAAAAAAGAACTGGCTTCCTTTGTTTAAGAAAGATGATAGTGCATCTTCACCAGAGAGATTTACCACACAAGGATCCAAAAACACAGGTTTAATTTGTGAGAATCAAATACTTGGCTCAATATTTGTCATAATCAGGTTATGTATATCTAAAAGCTCACAGGTGGAACAACAAAAAATGTTTTGATGTGGAGAACAAAGTCCGGCACTCTCTGTAGTGGTGTGTGATTGGTATGATCACAATATTTAGAACCATTGTTACAATGATCAGCATGCATCAACAAGTAATGTACGATAGTTATAAATGTATACAAGTTTATCCCTGATATAGCACTAAATAATATATAATTACCAAGAATAGAAATGAAAAAGGAACTGTCAGTTAAGATAAAGAAACAGTCAAGAAACCTACTTATCGACAAAGTAATGAAGAAGATGGTATGGGCCCATATGATAGTGATACAAACTATGTATGTGCCAGAACTTACATGCCCACCCATCAGAACAGTCACACATCAAGCAACCAATGGGAACTTTGCACATTATTAACAAACAAATGAAAAGAAATACATGATGAACTCCCAGCAATCCAGCAATCCCACAGGGTTAAGCATATAGAGAACAGTTAACTGACCTTTTGTTTCACTTTCTTGAAATCAAGCACGCGCAAAGTCTTCAGTTTATGAATGACATACAATCGATAATTCGGTTTCTTCGTAATGTTATTATCCAGCAAGCTCAGGTACTGCAGTTTCGGGAGCGACGCAAGCGGATCAATCTCAACCAAATTAACAAGTCGATTGTTAGTAAGAACCAAAGAGTGCAGTTTCGGCAAGAACTCTGTAAACTCAAACATCACAATCAGTCACATTACAAAACCAAAACAAACTCCCAAACAACAACCAAAAAAAAAAAAAAAAAACCGCAAGCATCATAATACCTCCAATGTTAGGGTTAATACGAGTAATCCTGTTGTTATTAAGCAACAACGTCCCAAGCCGATTCAAGTTAGGGAAGTTTTCCAGTTTCACAATCTCATTATCAGACAAATCAATCGTATCAAATTGATCCTATTCATTCATAAAACAAATCATCAACCACATTAACAAATAGCAAAAACTGACAGCGGTGGTAAATCCAAACCCTAGAAATTCGATTATAAATACACTAACCTCAGTAGCGCCCAAATTCTCAATCGTAGGGATCTTATTACCTGAAAATCGAACAAATTAAGAGAACAGAAGCAGAAAAACACGAATATGAATGGAAAATTAGGGTTTAAGTGAAAAGATTAAGGGATGATAATGAGAGTAACCTCGAAGATCTAATTCACGTTCGCGAAGAGCGTTGAAGAAGTGAGGGCTTTTCCATATCAAATCGGCCGTGAGTCTCACCATTTTGAGCGTTGGTTGTGTGGGTTTGTGAATCGGCCGACGGTCCCTAAAACCCCAAATAAACCAAAGCGGTGGGGGTGAACAGGTGAACACAAAGGGATTTATTACCAGTTATACCCTCTACCTTTTTAGCTTGATCCAGTGTTATAAATAAACCAAACGTCCATAAACTGTTTGGTTTAAAACGAATAAATATGTGTAGTTAAAAAAATTTTATTTGTTTAGTTAAGAAAATAAATATAAATATATGTTTTGTTCGTTCATTTATGTTTGTGAATGTTCGTATGAAAACATAGAACATACGTTTTCAAATAAAAGTTATATGAAAACATAAAGAGAAATAAACATATCACAACAGTGTAATGAAAACATAAAAAACACACATTGATTTAGAATTAAAATACTATTAATTTAGATTCTAGAAGAATTCCTTCTTTGTATAAGTATTCATATTAATTTATTTATGCTAAAATTATACTAGAAAACGTACGGAACCATTAACGTTTGTTTATGGTAACCAGGAGAAAGTTTTCTTGGATGTATGTCGGCTTACCAAAAAATAACACCTTTAAGAATGAATATTTATAGTTTGTTTTTACCAACATTCAAAATAGATAATTATAGTTTGCTCTTTGTGAATAATTGAATCTTTCATGATACCTTCGTAGCTGGATAGCATGTGACAATCATGGTTTATTTTCTCGTAAGGTCACAATCCTCGGGAAATGTTAATTGGCTTGCCAAGTAACAACACATTTATCATTAATATAGTGTCACATTCATCTAGCCAACTACCATTAAAAGATATTTAATGAAAATCACATCATGTGTATATACAAACTTTTACTATCAGCTTTTCCAATGACCAAGTTACTGACCCTCTAAACGTAACTCTTAAATCTATATCAATATCAGCCAACCATTTAAAGATAAACATCTTTACTAAACACCTTATAACACTAAGCTCAAAACCCTTTGCCATCAGAGACAAATGCTTAAAACAATTTAGTCCATTCAACTCTTTTACTAGATTATGATAAAACAAGTTTGATCTTTTTGATGAACCAAAGACAGCAGCATATGTACCAGGGAGAAGAAAGAGAGTTTTTATCAAAAAACACTGACCTATAAAACATTAAGTTAACCATAATCTTAAACTGAAAATCAGATTTGTACAGGTACAAGTAAGACTGAACATTTTGCACCATTACTACCTGATCAACGCAAACCACGCGATTCCTTTTCAACCATATCAGCAAAGCTGTAGAGATCCGAGGATGGGCCCCGCCTCCCCGGAAAGCTAGGGGAAGTATCTATAAATCCTGGAAACGATTCTAGCGGACCCTGCTCCCACGGTCTACCATAAGGTTGTGAATCATATGCTTGACCATGTCTTGAGTGATGTTGATCATATTGCCCACGCCAACCATAAGGTTGAACATAATCCCGATGCACCATTTGGTCATAGGAACCACGGAAATCACCGGCTAGACTGTGATGCAACGGGACAGGTATGTTTCCAGGCACTGCAGGTGCATTGTATACAGATGAAGGGGAATAATTAGGGATGTAACTATTACTAAGGTTTCTGCAAAAGTCAAAGTGTCTGGTGTTCAGTGGTGTTGAGCGGCTATATGGGTTCGGGTCATAGTGATCAGCGGGTTTCTGCTGGTGTGGCATGTTTTTGTGACTAAAACAAGCACGTTTTGGTTCCTGATGAATCGGGTTTTCTGCAGACTTCCGCTTTTGGATTGATTTCCCTTCTTCGTTTATTTCTATCTCTAGATTCTGTATTCTTTCGTTGATTCTGAATTCGGGAAGAAGCATTGAAGGATCAATGTTGTGAGATTCCAGACATTGTCTTACTGATTTCAGATCATTCAACTGCTGCTTCATAGCCTCCAACTGGAAATTAAAAGATCACAAAAAACAAATTTCAGTCCCTTCGTAAGTTTGAACAATCGCGTATTTCATATGAAATGTTTGACTTGTCAACCTTCAATAATGACAAAATGGGTAAAACTATTTGACCCAAATCAATTACTCTAATTTAGGGATGGCAGTTTCGACCACTTTGCTTAAAATTAGGTAGATTCAAGCTATACTTAAATTTTAACAATTCAAATAGGTAAAATTTCTAAAAATGTTCAATGGGTCAAAAGTTGTCCAAAGTGTGATTTCAGTACATAAAACTTCCTTAATGATTCTACTCAAAAAATTATACTATTATTGCACAGCAAAATTGCCTAGAAAGGTAACATAGCTCAGTCATATTTCTACTTAAAAAGAATATAGTATCTTCTCACTCCAAAAAAGACCGGACCGAACATTCAAATTAATCGGATTTCATATCCCATATTCCCACATCAATGCCATGACACCACCATGTCCGGAAAAAAAAAATCATTTTGACAGATTTGGTCAGACTCCTCTGCAAGGAACTTTTGAAAGTTTTATCCTCTTTTTTTCATCAAAAATACTTAAAAGTGAGTCTTTTTTGGAATGAAAAAGAAAATACTATATTCCTTCAGGTAGAAATATAACCAACCTATGTTACCTAACTTACCTTATAATGCACTTTGTCCTTATTGAAATAAAATATAACTTTCGTAATCATATCCGACGTATTAATTATCGATAAGGAAGTTCAAATAACTTTGGACAAAAGGTGTTACAGGTCAGGCTGGCTTTTGACCCGTACCAAAAACAGATGTTTCACCGAAAGGACACAGGATACGAGATTTTGCTTGAATTCTTTCTAATGATGAAAGGAGCAAGTAATTTGAGAATATAAGTTTCACTAAAAAAGAATTGTTCCAATTGAGAAGATAGCACAACACCATTAAAGATTATACTATAAGAGAGGGAGGTTATTGGTTACCATTTGAAAGTAAGAACCGTTTCGAATATCTTTAATTTTGTTGTGCAGATATGTCGACAATATGCTCCGAGGGCGACACGCATCCTCCAACCCGAAAGTATAGGCCATATCAACAGCTTCAATTTCCAGATTATTCTTTACCATCAAATAAACTACCTCTGAAACAAGTATAATTTACATAAGAAAATTTAGCACATGAATTAAACAAAAAAAGAGTATATGAATATCTCAAATATGAACCAGATCTAGTAAAACAATAACTATATCTACCATCAAAAATCAGTTTTGTTGCATTAACCCCAAATATGATTTACTTCCTAAAATATCAGAATTATAAAAATCAATAATCGTCAAGCACCATAAAAATGATCAAGTTTGAGCATACTGCACATCCAAAGAACAAAATTAAATACCAAGAAGTTTGCATTTTGCATCATGCAACCATTGTACAATTCTAGGTGATACCCATCAAGTATCGCATGTTTTTATTAGCACAACAAATTGAAGAACAATGATTAATGTATATACCATGTTTATTTAATCAAACCCGACATACACTATAACATGGATGATTGATAACCTCCCAAATGAAGAGTTTTCCGAAATTGTAAATTATTATCGTCATCATCATCTATAAATAAATAACCTTGAGTTTTAATGTATAAGAAATTAGCATATAAAAGCAACAAACCTGGGACTTTTGGGATAAGATACACCGAACGACGAAGTGCAGTGGCAATTCCTTTAACATTACTAGCTCTAATCAAATCCATTATATCCTGAATTGTGAAAACAAGATCTTGAATCCCAAATCCACTGATAAACAGAAGCAAACCCCTGGCATCAACCTCGTCAGTGTGCCCCAATCCACCTTCTCTAATCATCCGTTTTCTCCAAATTACAGCCTCTGCAGCTGCATGTTCAGAGTCTGTTTTCTTGATCTCAATGCCATCACTGCTTATCATCACAAAACACTCCAAAATCAAGACAGAAGCCAGTCTTCCAGTCTTTTGATGTTCCTGATGGACACCCTCACCCTTGCAGAATGATCTACTGCCCTGTACATAAAACCTGCCAATGCTGTTTAGAACGAGTTTTGCAGGATCTTTTGCGAGCTTCAATGCCTTTGCAAATTCATGGCGGAGATTAATCATTTCAGAATAATGTTTTGCTACATGCCTCTTCATGAACTTAGAATTCATGCTTTTACACATGAATTCTAATACAGAAATGATAGACTTCTTTGAAGATTTTTCAGTTTCTTTAGGCTTAATCGATACATTGATTTCTTCAATCATCTTCAAGATACTAGTTTCTTCTGAATCCTTCAAAGTATCATTTTTTTCTGGATGCTTCAAAGCATCATTTTCTTCTGGATCCTTCAAAGTATCAGTCTCTTCCTTACTTGTCGAAGTATTGGTCTCTTCTGTACTCATCAAAGTATCGGTCTCTTCTATACTCATCGAAGTATCAGTCTCTTCTGTATTCATTGAAGTATCTATTTCTTCTGGCTTCTGCAATACATCAATATCTTCTGGATTCTTACAGAAATCAGTTTGTTCAGGCTTCTTCAAAGTATCAATTTCTTCAGGCTTCATAGATGCATCTATTACTTCAACCTTTTTCAGCACATCATTTTCTTCAACACTTTCAAGTGCCCTCACATTTTGATGTATCTGTTCGCAATCCGCAACCGTTTCGTTAGGGTTTTGACGTGAAACAATGGCTTCTGAAACAACAATTATGGTTTGATCACAAGAAGTTTCTGGAATAGTTTCTTCAGTCTTCTTCAAAGTATCAAATTCCTCAATACTTTCAGGTGTCCTCAAATTTTGATGCATCAGTTCACAATTAGCAACCATTTCGTTAGGGTTTTGTTCTGAAACAATGGCTTCTGAAACAACAGTTATGGTATGATCACAAGAAGTTTCTGGAACAGCTTCTTCAGTTTTCTTCAATGTATCAATTTCTTCAGGCTTCATAGATACATCGGTTTCTTCAATGCTTTTAGGGGTCACAGCTTCTTCATGGATCTGTTCGCAATCAGCAGCCGTTCCGTTAGGGTTTTGTTCTAAAGCAGCGGCTATGGTTTGATCACAAGAAGTTTCTAGAACAGTTTCTTCAGTCTTCTTCAAAGTATCAATTTCTTCAGTCTTCTTCAAAGTATCAATTTCTTCAAGCTTCTTCAAAGTATCAATTTCTACAGGCTTCATAAATACATCAATTTCTTCATGATTATTCGATACATCAACAACTAAAGGCTTCTTGAAAGTATCAATTTCTACAGGCTTCTTAAAAACATCAAATTCGTCATGATTATTAGATACATCAACAACTTCATACTTCTTCAAAGTACCAATTTCTTCAGAACTGTGCGAAACATCGATGCTTTCAGGCGTCCTCCCAATTGCATGACTCCGTTCGTAATCAATGTCGCTTTCCTTAGGGTTTTGTTCCGACACAACGACTCCTGCAAAATCCGTCACCGTTTGATCACAAGATGTTTCCAACAAAAGCTTTACCGCCGATTGATTAGGGTTTATAGTGTCCACGAGGTGAATTGGCAATTTACCGTCAATTGATGAACTGATGAAATTGATGTGATTCTGCAACTCGTCGTAGCGGCTGATGAATGCTGATAAGGCGGCGGAGAAACGGCGGAGTTCGTCGATGGAAGTCGGAACATGCGGTGGTGGTATGTCGTCGGTGAGAGTGTTTGTGATCTCCGGCTGCTGTTTTGATATCGATGAATGAGGTGTTGGTGTTGACATTGGTAAGGTTTCCTTAAATTTCAACTCTGATGCGCATAATGAGACCGGAGATGGTGTTAGTTACGGCAGAGCTCCGGCGAGGTACGGCGGTTTCACGGTGGCGGTGGTGGCAGCGGTTTTAAGGAAAGCGAATATAGTGTACTAAATTATTGGGACGAATAGTCAACCTAAAGTATGATGTGTTACAAACACATTATGAGTCGTATATTGCCCTGTAACAAAACTGAAATTTGATTATAACAAGGTTACTTTGAATAAATTATAAAGTAATAATTAAGTTATATTAGATAAAATAATTTATAATTTTTTTCTAAAAGTTTTAGTATTATTTAACGATCGTCATCCGGCTCGGCAACCATGCGTCATTGTCATCAACCGTCGCTACCCATCTTGAACGACCGGTGTCACAGCTACAAACCCTAGATCTAACATCCACCGTTGTTGATAAATTAGGGGTGTGTTAGAGATGGTTGAATATGTGGGAGAAAAATGAATTAAAGGGCTTTTATTGACTTTTATAGATGTTGGTTTCTTCGGCATAGTCATGATTATCACTTCTATTCTTTGAAACTGACTATCGAGATAAAATCAAGTGGAAGATGAATGAATACATGGATCTCTTTTGCGCTTCATCTTCAACCTCGGTCAAAATGATAAATGATGATATTTGGTGTGGAAGACACGCATAAGAGACGTAGCTGAAAACTTCTCGCGAGAAGTTTGAAATCTTATACAATGATTACATGTACAACCTACTTTCAAACTTATACTTGTGCATAAGTAGTCTCATACAATGCTAAAAAGCTTGTAAAACACTATAGCTAACACTTACGCTTTCATAAAAAATATAATTGTCAAAATATTAAATATATATTTAAACTAAATTACCCTATATATGAAAAGAAGAACTTGAGCAGCAGTTGATTTATTGAGTTGATAGTTTAGCCACTAGAATTTCTAAACTTTGCATTTCACCCTTTCCCTCTTTAAAATGGGTATCTTATCAGATAGATGGGGTATTGTGTTCGTGTTGGGCAGTGTGTCCCGATTGTTGTTGCCGGTAGAGGCGATGACGCCGCCGGTGGAATCTGAATGCCGCCTTAGGTGGCGTCTGTCTCGCGGCGATGGACGCCTATCATCCAGTCGCTCTTTCTCCCACCGATGCGAGAGGGGTTTGGGGCTCTCGTGGAGAGAGAGGGGAACCGTTGCTGCCTCCGTCGCCGTCGGCTGTTGCAAGAATTGTCGGTGTGCTAACCGGCCTCTGTTTGCTTGTTGTGGTAACGGTGATACCGTCGCCGTGGTATGTGCATGGTGGTGGTTAGGGTTGTTTGAGAAAGGGGAACCCTAGCCGCCGTCATGGAAGGAACTACCGGTGTACCGTCCGGTGTCTGTCGGTGACGGCCCCGCCGCCACTTTGTCTGCTTGGTGGTGGTTGGGGTTTGTTTACCCAAATCGAATGGTGGTCGGTTGGTATTCCTCTTTCTGTGACCCGAGTTATGGTGATGTTTGTCTACTGTTCAGGAGGATGAGCACATGCTATATCCATCATCGCTGCCAGGTTATGTGAGGGGTGATATCAATCGATTATGTTCTTTTTTGAAGATCGTACCGTGTGCCGCTGCCAACCGGAGAAGGGGAACTAATCTCCTATGACTACGATAAAAGCATCAATCCTGAACGGTTGGTATCACAATTCACAAAGGCGCCACAGGTGGCTGAATTTTCTTCCATCCCCATCATTTATCAATAATTCACCATGTAGTCCACTTCTTATTTTCACCCAAAATTTGGTATTAATTTATACTTTATGATTTTGCTTTCAGTCATTGTTGATTCAAGGTAGTGGAAGATTCAATTACAGCCTCTGTAACCATACAAATCTCATGTATTACACGGTGTTAATCGATAGCCTGCTTGGTGAGCCACGGGTTGACAATTGAGTTATTCAACGCAAACGCTAACATATTTTAATTCATGTATAGGGTTTTGGTTGCAAAAGGTTTTTGTATTCTGATATTTAGCATTGTATCTGCTCCACCGTCGCTTTTAATGTTTGATTGCGTATTTCTTCCATCGTCGATCCTTCTTTGTTTCTTATTTTTGGTTTTGCAGGTGTTTGGGGTTGTGTCGTTTTCAATTAATTCAGTTTTAAGGACAAGTATTGTTTGTAGCACTTTGCATTGGCTATTTAATATAGACAAGGCTAGAATAATGAGGGTTCAGTCGACACATAAAACTCATTCGTAGCTATCACAGTTGGAAAAAGAATTGAGGAAGGCTGATTTTGCTAATGAGCTAAAGATTGTATGTTTGGGCTCTTGGAAGAACTTCTGCATAAATGCTAGCAAATTTTAATTTATTTTGTTTTCGCAAATTAGCTCTTATACATGATCAGTTTGTTTCGTCTAATACTTTGCAGAGACATTGAAGGTTGGCAATTCCAGTCACATTAATAAGCTATGATTGGAAGCTTCAAAAAAAATAAGAAAAGCCAAGTTTCAAATATCAAGGTATAAGTGAATTTGTTTTCGCTGGTTGAAGTTCGGTCTATTTGATGTCATGTATATTCACTTTTGATCTGTCTTCATTTTTTTTCCTTTGATTTCATTTTCTGCATTAGTTTTTTGTGTTTCATATACTATAAGCCCTTTATAGTGTTAGAACATCAGGGTCATATATCAGTCTTTTTATTTTGATAATAATTCTGAATAATTTTGTAGTAGAAGAGTAGTAAATAGATAACTGGATAATTTAGATCACAGGTACAAACATGCAGCAACAACTTGGATACAACACACAAATGCATTCAATGCATTAAATTTTTTAAGAAAGTGTCGTTTTTGGTGATAACCTATGCATCAATATAGTTTTTTTAACAATTAATTGTATCACTGACGGGCCGCTGGCCACCCAATCATCTCCGTTACTCGATTACGTTGCCCAATCATCTCCATTACTCAATATAGATGCATCAAAAATTTATTTGTGTCATGAACATTGATTTTATTTGTTTGACAAGAAAAAGTTTAAGTGTACCTGAGGAAAATCTGTGACAAAGAAGACAAAATGAAAGCAGTTTAAGAAGTAGGCATAAGGTAAATTCTTTTTTATGTCAAAACATTAATTTTGTTCGGAGTCATTGTTATTTAAATTAATAAAAACCGACCACAAATGCAAAAAAAAAATGTGATAATTTTTTTATCTTTATCAAATTTGTGCTCATGCTGGGTACTCAATCATGTGTAAATTATGATAGGCTTAAGCACAAGTGAGAGGATTGGCAGCGTACAGACTACTGTTTCGAAAGTATCAGGTAGTTTCTGGTCGTTAGTAGATAGGATTTTCAACTAATGTTTGTTTCTTCAAAAACACTTTTAATTGCTTAAATGGCTCTTACATAAGTAGTTGGGAGTTGAAACTATAAGCTGTTACGTTAAAATAGATTTAGTCATTTAGAGAGTGAAAACCCATTTGGATCGACTTTGACACATTTGATCCTTTTGACCCGTTCCATTTTAGACTACAGATCGACAGAATGCACTACTTGACTTTAGAACCAAAAACCAAATATGGTATACCTTTAAATTTAGTCGTTTGAATGGATCGAAATTTGCACCAAGTGTACTTCAATAAAACCCATAACAACTTAATGGTGAGATATACTTTTAAAATTAGTGGTTTTTACAGGTTGAAAAAAGAGATGCAAATAAAGTAAAATTTTAATATTAGTCATTTAAGTGGATCGAAGATGACAACGACTTTACTTCAATACGATCCGTTACAGCTGAATAACATTGTATAATTTTAAAGTTAGTCGTTTAAACAGGTTGATATTAGTGCCAACTGTACTTCAAGGCGACCCGTTACAGCTGAATAACAAACTAATGCCAGACCTAGATGCAACCTTGCTTGATTATAAACAACGAAGTTGTGTTCCACATTCAGGTACTAAAAAAAAGTAGAACAGGAATGTTGTGTTGTACAGTTAAGCACGTGGAGGTAAACACACATTAGACATCATCAACAACCACACCGGTGCCAACAACTCCATCGACATCTCCGGCAACGCAGAGGCGTGAACCAAGCCAATCAACAAAACGAGCACTCTTCCGCGAAGAAAGTAAGAAAATAACCAAAATAAATACGTACAAAAATATACCTTAAAAAACTACTTCCTAACTGCCTTCTTTTCTAAAAAAACAGGCGCAACAACCAGAAAGAAACCAAAGGATGGGTAAAAAGGATCATAAAAAACCTTTTGAAGTTGCCGGTATATATCTATGCTACCTTTTGTAAACCTATGGCAACTTGAACATACCAACAACCTGCACAAACGCCACCACCTTTTGTAGACAAAACTGCCTTTTGCAGTCAACAATCCGTCATGCCACTGTAAAAATGGTCAGGAAGTAACTTTTGGATAAAACACAGCATGATCACAAAGTTGGTAGCCGATGAACTAAAACCTTTGTATGTAATCGGGTCGTATGTACACACAAGTAAAGCCGTAATCAAATTTCGCGCAACGCGCGTACTGGATTTCACCTAGTTACCTAAATGAAAGATGTATTAATATTTTTATTTAGTATTTATTTATCTTTTAACTTGAATTGGATGGAATAATTATGAAACTTGGTTGTTAATTAGGTTAAAATCTTTCTCACACAACCACTTACTATTTTATGTTAAACTTTAAAAGAATAATCATTAAATAGTAACCGGATTTCATATAACTTTCATATAGTTTACTTAAATTTAGAAGAGAATTAACATTTATGAAGTAAAAAGATTGAAACAATAATGATACTTGGTGATTTTGCTATTACAAAAGCGTACGAGTGAATTTAGTTTAACATTATGAAAACTTAGTTGTTGTTAAGATTGATAAGATATACAGGGTTTATTTTTTAAATTTTATTTGATCCAAAAGATTACTCGTTTGTGGATAAAGAGTCGTATACTTTAGGAAGAATTACCGAACCCCTAAAACTTGGTAAATAGTTCGATAATCCATGCTTTTGTGAAAATAAATTGTCAATCGGTTTGAGTTTAGATAAATACTTGAGCTTATAAACATAATTTTAAAAAAGTGTTCAATCTTTTTAAATGACATGTTTAGATTGTTAATATATAAGAAAAGTAATATATAGTAATGATAATTCATAACGATAAGAACGATAACAATATCTATCCATATATTACGTAATAATGATGAAAATGATAGTAATAACTAATAGCTATATTAATTTTAAGGATTTGTATAATGTGTTTTCTTTTTACAAATCACCTCCCATCGGCAAAATTTAAAGGGCTTAAACATATGAAGTCAAATTAATAAGTCAACAATTTTATTACGCGTACTCTTTTTGGAAGCATAGTAAAATTTTGAATAATTTTAGTGTAACACTTAGAAATTTTGATTATATTAATCCTTTAAAGTTTATTATCCCTCCACATTCAATTTAAAATTAGATAATAAAAAACAACTGACTAAATAAAACTGTTAATCATTCAATTTTTATTATGATATTTCAAAAACCAAATTGAACAGCCGTTTCAAACAACAAAAGAAAAAAAAAAAAAGAACAAGAACAAGAATCAGTCTGGTCTTTCCTTTTTTTCTAAAATAAGTATGTTTTTAAAACTTATAAAATTTTCTTGTGTTTGGATTTTTCAGATGTATATACATTTATAGTATACGACTCTGCTTGTATTTATTAATCAAAAGAATCACTCACATTACATAAACTACTCGATCATGTTACAAAGGTTCCTCAAGAGATTCCAAACATTACCATTAGTCCTGTAAAATGGTGCCATCTCTGGTTTGGTTGCAAAAACATCTATCGAGTTATCTTGAGTCATGCTGCAAAATCGTCCTATTAGTAACCTTTATTCCCTCGAATCCTCGCTCTCATGTCAACCTGTCACATGAAGATCATGACTTAGTCGTCAATTTATTGGGAAAAATATAGTCAAAATAGAGGTAACATACCCAAAAACTTGTACAAACTCACTCTTAAGATATGTTAACAAAATGAACCATCATGATGCCGAGTATAAAGCTTTAAAGACATAATTCAAACACAACTATTTAATTTGCACCTGTTTACCTAAAGAGGGGGTGATCTCGAAGTTGTAATTTATCGGTCTCGAAAGAGGTAAAATTCATAAACTTACCCTAAATGGATCATATGGTGCTAAAAGATCATACAGGTATGCAAAGACAGTTTAACTACCTACAACCTCCTCAATAGTTTTATTAAGCATGTATATAGTATATTAGTACTATTAGTATGGTTTTTTGTAATCTTATTTAACAAATTAATAATTAAACATTCACAATAGCCCGACCCGTTTTGATGTGCATTAAAATTATCCACTTTGATCAGAACTCGATATGATCAGCTACTCGACCTCCAGGAACCACCCATTATGTTAACCATCAAAAGTGTCTAGTAGATTCCATAATTACAAGTGCCACTTTGACCCATTTTAATGAGCATAAAAGTTACCCACTTTAAACTGAACCTGATTCAATCAGCTACTCAACCTCCATGAATCAGCCATTACGTTATCCATCAAAGTGTCTAGTAGATGCCATGACTACCAGTGCCCCTTTGACCCATTTGATGTGCATTAAAACTACCCACTCCGACCTAAACCTGGTTTGATCGGCAACTCAACCTCCACGAACCGCCCATTAAGTTAACCATCAAAGTGTCTAGTAGATTGATTCCATAACTACAAATGTCACTTTGACTGTTTGATGTGCATTAAAATCTCATTGCTTAGTTTTAGTAAACATAAGAAAGAAAAAGGAAAGAATAGTTTTCTATAGAAAAAATACTAAATTGTTTATAAAAATATGGTAAAGAGGATAAGTAGGTAATAATCAACAAAAAAAAAAGCAATAAGTAGAATAACTTATATGGAAAAGATCTACCTGGCCTCTCTTGCAATTGAAATATGTTTCTCTAAGTCCAACACATTCACTAGATATTAAGGGGCTCTTCTCTTTAGCGCACTCTCTAAAAGATCGATTCTCAACCTGCAAAACAAGTTCCCGAGATGCTCTTTTAGAAGATCAATACATCAACCACTCCAGTACTAATCAGCTGGAGCAGGCTAGCTAAAAGAACAATATTAAGATGAGCATAGTTTTCTACAGAAAAAAATACTAAATTGTTTATAAATATATTGGAAAATGTTTGTGAGTCAACCAGCCAGGCACACACAAAAACATGTTTTAACGCGAACTTATTTTGACCCATTACACAACCTACTTGACTTACCCCTCTGATTACTTCTCATTATTACCTCCACATGGTAAATGAAGATAAATCGCATATTTAGTTTGATGTGTTCGTCTCTAGTAGTTTTTTGATAGCAAGTCATACACATGGAAAGCTAGAACTTGAATATCTTTTCTTGTAAAGATTCAAATGGTACAGTCTCAAAAAAATTAGTCAATCATCATATATTCCAAACCTAACCACATGAGAACTAACTGTGGCAGCACTAATCAAACACACTATCCTCTGTTTTCAACCTCCCTTTCAGGTTGTCACCTATTAATTGCATTAGTTCTTGCTTCAATAAGTTCCACTAAAATGGATGGTCCATTTATGCTTAGACCTTGGTTTTAAAAGGTGTGCCTCAGACACTAAGCGCATGAGGCAATGACCTCAAGGCCTTGAGGTGGCACTTCATACACATCTGGGTGAAAATTAAGGTTCCTAGGAGGCTAAATATGTGAAAACAACCAAAGAGATAAGAGATTATGAATGGTTTACTTAATAACAAAACTACTAAGTAAAAGAGATGAGGCAGATGCAACTTTTCGTTATACATAAAGCTTATTTGGTGGCATATAAAGCAACACCTAGCATACATGAAGCTCTTGCAAACACCTTGCATCTCAGGCCTCGGCTTTCAGAACCTAAACACCGCCTCAGATATTCATAACAAGGCTTAGACACCTATATGTAAAGTTCAATCCAATAGGTTCTGTTTTTGGTACTATAAATCGGTTTCTTCCTCATAACGCTAAAATCATCCTCAATTCCCGCATTCTAATTGCATGATACTACTTCCTCCATTAAATTGCAGCCACTAATTCTACACATGAATTAAAGGGAATAATTTGCTCTTTGTCAAGTGTTACAGATTTCTTGTGACCTGAATCTATTATCTATCGCATTAAATTATTGCAATGAGAATTAACAAGTACTTAATTTCAACTATAACCTCACCAGAAGTAAAACCCTAACATTTTCACTGGACATCGATGAAAGAAAACAAAAATCCTACGGAATCCATGTGATTCCGACCATTATATGCATCTATAATCGTAAATTTAACAGGTTGTATAGCTACTGAATCATGTTTTCCAACCGATTAATCACCGAGTTTGAACATCAATTCAAATCATTACGATCTTTATACTATAACGAAACAATTTATGTAACATACGCATTGAAGATGCTTATTATAAAATGAATGAAGATCTGAGTACCTTGACACAATCAGATTCACTGAGACACTTCACCAGCTCCATAGCCAACCCCTTGCAAGATTTCGCCATACTCGTAAAACCTCTTAATCACTGGTTCTGGTTTTCGTTTGGGTTTCTAGGGTTTGCTTTAATGTAACGACTTTAAGACTCAACAAGGCTTTTTACACAACCGATAAAATATAAATTCACCTTATGTATGTCAAAAAACAATGATCCTTAACCATTTGATTAAGGTTAGATGCTCATGATATGTAAATATTATAATATCATTGGTTCAAGTCTCATTCTGAGTAAAAATACTTAGGATTGAGCCAAAAGGTTTTCTTAGCAATGGGTTTCCTCCTGAGGGGGTTGGGGGTGCGGTCTCGGCTGGTAAACGAATAGGTGGACCCGATTAAGATAACACTTATTCTTCGAAGCTGGGTCGCACATTTGTCGTTCAAAAAAAAAAAAATCTATGTCAAAACATAAATTAACTTGAATCTATATTTTTGAATGAAAATGTATTATAGTTGACCAGGTTGTTTTTCAAATAAAATTTATGTTGAAACACAAATTTACAATCCACCGACTCATTTTCGAACTAAATTTACATAGAAAGTAAAATAAATGAAAGTGTGTTAAATTTGACCCGGCACGTTTCCAAACAAAACTTACGAATACAAAATCAAAGAGTCGATAAAAATAAGCACAAAAACGTTTTATATTTGACTCGTTTGTTTTCGAACAAAGTTTATAGGAGTACGTACACCATCTCAAAACGTATATAAACCAATTTATGTATAAAACAAACTTAAGACTTTATGCATTTTTATAAGGAGGAAAAAAAAAGTCGAAGCTTTATAAAATTTGTTAATATCTCGAATGGTGGAAATTTGTTCTCTAGGGAAATGACACGAATATTATTCTATGCAACGTATCAATAATGTTTAAATCTTCTTTCTATTAGGTGCATTTATGGGTTCCGATACTGGTTTATTTAGCATATTTGATCGGTTTATTCGAGCTTGAAATTTTAGGACTTTGTCTGGTATCCAAACCTATTTGAATTTACCCGAATAAACCATATAAACATGGCTTGCATATCCAAATTTACTAAAAAAGCAATTATATCCAAACAAACTGAATTCCACATAGTAAGCTGTTTTATTCGGTAGAATTTGGATGAATGTGGTTCGGATATCCGAATAATGCAACATTTTGTAGATCTAATGTCCAAAGCGTAAGCCGAATAAGGAATTTGAATACGGACAATAACTGGTTTGTATACCCATAAGACATCAGATCAATTTTTTCGGTGTTGAATATGATTTGAATTTTGGATTTTTGTTTTCTAAACACCTCTGCTGAAGAATCTTTACTCTTGTAAGCATACATTTTGGAAGCAAATAAAAAAAAAAAAAACTACTTGGGAACTTTGCAAGAAGCCGCAATGAAAATTTCTATCTATAGAGTTTTCTTTCATATAAATTCAAGTTCTTGTATCACACTTGTAGACAAGCTTATGAAAATCCAAAAATCAAAAATTATATTTTCACAAACGACCTTCCACTAATATATCCCATCAACTTGAAATACCAAAGGAGTGTTTGTGTTGAACACTATAACATTCCTAAAAAACCCTTATACGTGTATTCTAGAGATGATTAATACATAGACTGAACACTTTCTTGTGATATATCATACGATACCAACAATCTCTTCCAACAGAAAAAGAGAGAAGTGTTGACGAGAACGACCGTATTAGTAATTACAAATACTATTGTATGAAGTGATTTCTATCGGTTTAAAAAGACGATAGTAGATTTTTTTTTATGGAATCCTGATTAACACTAACCTGAAGTATTATACATAAAAAATGTATCCGGTGTTGAACTTAGTTTATTCTTCATGTAGGGTTAGTTTTTCATAACTTAAGAGCAACTTGATAGTTTTTTAATAATTATTAAAAGATTACCTCTTAGTGATTCATATATTCTTAATAATTAATAGGTAATCATAATACTAAATAATTAAAAGGTACCATTAAAATTTAATCTTTTAACCATTTAGCATTAGAATTATCTTTTAATAATTAAAAGACTATTATCAATTAAAAGATGGTTTTTTAATGACTATTAAAATGCTACCTACTCTAATGATAATAAGGTCGCAAACCAATAACATTAACAGTTGTTTTAATACCGCCTTTTGTATAAAGATTATTTTTTATAATAGTGGTTACTATTATAAAAAATATTGAGATATATTATTTCTTTACGTAGTTATCTTTATAACAAATTATTAAGTACAATACGTAGGAAATCGTGCCGTATTTACAACCAAAAGCGTCACTATATTGGAAGATACTTCGATTGGTAAAGGACGAGGGTGATGTGGTCCTCTTCCACTTTCCTTTGTCCTCTTTTTGTAAATAAAAATAAATATTAGGGATGAATTATGATCCACAATTATTTACTTGTATCTCATTTCTTGATGTTTAGAGACTGGCCACCTAAATATGATTTTTGTATATTTGAACACCAAAGTATTATTTTTTTTGTTAACGACGGACACAATTTTGTTGAGCAATAATGTTATTGTTACAACACACCTATATAGACATAGAGAGTTAAGTAAAAAGAAGTTCATAATTCTAACAAGGATGAGAATACCTAGACCATTAATCGAGTCAAATTAATGGATGACAGGGGAGGTGAATGAGGGATCTTAGAGGAAGTGTAGATGAGGCAATGTGGTTGGATGGAATTCAGGTGTGGATGGTTGTGTTTGGTCAGAAACTCATGATTCTTGGATGTGGATATTGGGTGATAATAATATTTTATAGGTCAAGTCGACATGAAAGCATATTGATAACTTATTGCTCCCAAATGCTAATTGTGTTACTAGATGGAATAAATTGATAGCAATAAAAGTTACATTTTAGCATAGAGAATCATTCTTGATAGGGTTCGTATAAGATTGAATCATGTGATAAATGTACTCATATGCCTTCATCATTATGTTCTTCTTGTGGAAAATGTTGAATTAGTGGATTACATACTTGTTACATGTATCATTGCATCACATGTTTAAGGACAATTGTAAATTTGCTCAATGTGTCTATTCTGTCTCCATCATATCCACATGGCTTGTTTGTATGGCTATATTCAGTAACACTTTTTAAAGTAAAAAAGATTATGGTTGATGCGATTACTATATGATCTTTGTGGGTCATTTGGCGGTTCATAAATGATTATGCGTTTCAGAGTAATATATTGCAAAAGGAAACCATCTTTGATTAGTGGTTTGTAAATAAAGATAGAAAAATGACATTATATCTGATAGTTGGTTGAAAACCCATTATTAACTTTAGTAAGTGTTTTTTTCTCTTCTTTTTGATTCCTTGCTAGGTTGTGATTAACAATATTTATATTGTCAGAAAAAACAACTAAAAGGAAAGAAGTAACCATGTTTTGAGAGTTATTCATGGCTTGTAGAAACAAACATTTTTTAGAGGTTAAAAACTTTTATGTACTCAATCTTTTTTTTGTCTTAAACTAATTTGAATATAGTATTATTATATATTAAAAAAAAAAACTATTAAACATGTTTTAAGTTGAGGTTATACAATGACGTGTTAAGGTTTTTTCATGATGTATTTAGCTTTAGCCCCTATCAAATATAGTGTCCTTGCCACATATAATGGTGCTTTAGGTTTATGTATATCACTCCGTAAAATTTACCTTTTAGTTGAACCAATTCACCCCTTAACATTTGGTGCAATGACACTTAGTGCTTAATTTTCACTCTTCTTAAAAGCTTGAGATTTATTATTATAAGGCCATTTTGCATGCTCTCAAACCACTCCCTTCAGGCGTTATAAAGCTTGAAGTGGGCGCTCGTAAAAGTTTCAATAGACGTGTGTGATGTCCTTATTTGTACAAATTGAAAGAAAAAAAATGTTGGTAAGGTGAAATGAAAATATAAATGAAACTACTTTTTTGGTTTCGTGAATGGATGAGATGAAATGAAAAATAATGAGGGAACATTTGGTTCACAGAATTATCAAGAATTGAAATTGAAATTGAAATTGAAAAATCTTTCATCCAAAATCCTGTTTAGTTGGTCAACGGATAGAATTAAAATTGGAAAATTTTCTCTCATTTATTGAAATTTACATTCCTTCCACTTACCTATGGAATGTTTAACAATCTAATGAAATGCTCAAAATTAAAATTCTAATTTCACTCAAAATTAACCAATCTAACACGTTATCAACTTCAACAACATTCCAATTGTAATTCCAATTTCATTTTCAATTCCAATTACTTTACAAAACATTCTGCGAACCAAACAACCTTTTAAGTAAAGTTAACTCTGTATAATTATAGCAGAAGATAGGAAAAAAAATGACTTGAAAGACAAAATAAAATAACTTGCATATAAAAATATCCACCCCACAAAAACAGTCTCCTTTACAAATGGCGGATATCACTAGATCGACAACTACATCTATCCTTCACCTTCGATCCACACTCCTCCATTTTTGTCCCCACCATATCCCTACACCCACCCATACTCATATCGTCATGTTCATCTTCTTCCTCTAATCCACAATCCCTTTTTTCCTCTTTCATTCTTTCATCTATCTTCTGCTCATTCATGGCTGTCGCCATGGCTTCTTGTGGTTCTACCCTTGCAGTTTACTCTAAATTAGGTGCATTCGAGAAGCAAATCGCACCCAAAACCGCATTCTTCAGATGCTCTTTTGGTTCTGATCATGTTAAACATCTGTGTAGTTCGACGAAACAAAGGTACCCTGTTCAGTTTTCGTGTTCTTGAATTGGGGGTTTGGTTTGAATCGATTCAGGATGTTAATTAAGCTCTGTGTTGTTGTGGTAATTGGTGTTTTTTTGTGGGTTTTGTGTTATTTGATTGCATTTGAAGTTTTAGCTTGTGTATTTGAAGTTTGGGATTGTTGGTTTTTGCTGCAGTCGATCTGTAGTTCTAATCTGTAATTGTATTGGGTTCTAATTGATCGATCGATCGATTGTTAATTGGGATGTGATTAACGAATCTGGAGCTGATTTGGGGGTGATTGATTGATTGGATATAGGATGTAAACTCGAATTCGAATTACAGTGATCAGTATTTGTGTTTATGATTTTAATCATTCAAGTCTTTGATCAATTGATTATATAATTCTGATGTTAATTTTTCGAATCTTGATAATCAGTTTTAAAGCATATATCCAAACACCCCCTAAAGTTTTGAAAGTCAACAACAGTTGTGTTTTGTTCATATTTCAATGGAAACAGTGAAGATATCTCTAAGTAACATGTATGGAGATTTAGGGTTCTTGTTCTAATTCTTGATTTGGGTTTTTACCCAGATTGTCGTATTCATTGAGTACTATGATTCCAAAAGCATCAGCCACAGCTATTGAGGTATCAAGATAAGGATTTGGTAAAACTTTTATTGTTGATCTCTTTAATTTGTAATTTTACTTTCGTTGGCTATTTGATTTTCAGGACGGAAGCTATCAGGAAACCGATGCGGTTCCAACACCCAAAGTTATAATTGACCAGGACTCTGACCCTAATGCAACTGTGGTGGAGGTTACATTCGGGGATCGCCTTGGAGCTCTTCTTGATACTGTATATAAACCTTTGGCTTCGTATCATCTGAGTGCTTGTTATTTTTATATATTTACACGTATCAGAGGTGGCAAGATGGGTGGGTTGGGTAACATACTCGGGTTGAAATGAATCATTTTCTTGTACATTACTGGTTCAAAAAGGTCCGGCTCGAGGTTGGGATGACCTGAGAACATGTTTGGCCCATTTTCTTGGTTTTTTGTAAATATATATTATTGTTGAAAAAAAATCCACAGACTATCAGTGAATTCACATAAGTCTCAGGATTGTATTGTTATTTGATTAATTCCCTTGTAAGAATTCAACAAAAGGGTCCACGGACTTCATTTTTAACAAACATGCCTTTTTTAGTAGTAGGTCCCTAAATTTATAAAAACCCAAAGAATATGTCCTTTTTTTTCGCATGATTAAGTTCCTAAACTTTATATGAAAGACTAATTTGTTGAGTTTTTTTTTTTTTTCAATTATCCCACTTAACCGTGAAAAAGTAAAGTTCAAAGAACTGTGCTGATTCAGTGAAATCCATGTATTTTTGTTTTGCATTTTGAAATAATTTCATAATACAATGATTATGGTTTGAAATTGCCACATGTAATGTACGTGCTTTGCTAATATAAGATCAAAATGTAATGAATATTTTGGCTTCACTACTGTCAATCATTATGGGGAAATGTATATGCAGATGAATGCTCTTAAAAATCTTGGACTAAATGTTGTCAAAGCAAATGTTTGTCTGGATTCTTCTGGGAAGCATAACACGTTTTCAATCACTAAAGCGTAAGTATTGAACTTATATATCTTTTTTTGGCTAACGTATTCAAAGTTCTGTTTACTTTGTTCAATATTGTAAAACCTGATTATTACTATTCAAAGTTGTGATAATCAGTTTCATATTGCTTAGCAAATCTGGTACTAGTTCTTGGTTGTTCTTTTAGAGTGTTTAGGCTAAAATAATCAGATTTTTATGTTTTTGCAGCTCGACTGGACGTAAAATTGATGACCCCGAGTTGCTTGAGGCGATCCGTCTAACAATTATCGGCAATCTTCTAGAATATCACCCTGTATTACAGCTGTTCTGTGTCTTTTTAACATATAAAAATAAGTGAACTCCATTGCTGAATTGATGTCATTAATGGTTCAGGAATCAAGTGCCCAATTGGCAATGGGAGAAGCCTTTGGAGTCGAAGCCCCATCGCAAAAGGTATTAATCCCCACACTTTTGATATATAAAATATAAAATTCCATGAAAAAAACTTATTTCATACGTAAGGGTAATTTAGGTTTTGGGATATTCATTGAAGACTATGATGTTCTTGAGTTGCTGCAAGATTTTAAGCCAAAATGACCAATTTGCCCATTTTCATGTTTTTAATGCTATTTTGGTTCACAAGCTTTTCTATTTGGACCCTACAAATCGACAGTTCGGGTGTTTAGCTATCCACTATCGTTCTTGGTAGTTTCTTTATGGGGTCACCCGAAGAAGATTGCAATGCTCTTGGTTGCTCTCAAAGTAGCTAAAATAACTTTTATCCCATTAGTTATAGGCTTTTGGTGTACAAGTATATCTGTTTGGACCCAATGAAAGGGCAGTTTGGGTATTTAGCTACTCACTAAATTTTCTATTAGTAATTTTTGTTTTGGAATACCCAATGAAGATTATGTGTGCTTGGCTTCTTGTTAACTTTAAAGGGAAAATGACCTATTTGCCCATGTTTATGCTCTTGTTGTTGGTCCTCAAGCTTTGTTTAAAGTGTAGTTTAGACATTTGGCTAACTGTTATTGTTTGGCGTAATCTTATCTAACTTGTGTTCAACTGCCTCAGCTTGATGTTGACATTGCAACCCGTATCCAGATTTTCGATGAAAGCCCAGATCGAAGGTATCTAAAAATGGAGAGTACTTTTGTCTTTTCCATTAGCCCGAAGCCTTTTAATGACTTTTAGTAAAATAGCAACTTATTTGACTTCTAAAGGCCAGATTCCAACCTCCTTTTGATGTTATATTATGCAGTCTGCTCTCAGTGGAGACAGCAGATCGGCCCGGATTACTGGTAGATCTTGTGAAGATTGTCACTGACATAAATGTTGCAGTGGAGTCGGGAGAGTTCGATACTGAGGTAAAAATAATATTTGGATTAGCAGATTTTGCTTCTGATGTTTTAATCCCTTTTAGACAATCAGTTTCATACTAGCTGCTGCAATACAAATTGTCAAAGGGTAAAATAATGAGAATATTATTTATAGAATGACCAAATCATGGGCTGTTTTTCAAAAGATCTTATATCGATAACAACCATTTTAAAAACTCTAGAACCGAGTCCTATCGGATAGAGCCATGCTGGTTCTGGTTCAATTTCAGAACCGAACCGAACCAAACCAAGAACAGTGTGGACCCACTGTTACATATGTCTACTTACAACTGTCTTTAACTGTATCTTGATACAGGGTTTGTTGGCGAAGGCCAAATTTCACGTCAGTTACAAGGGTAAAGCTCTTATCAAACCGCTTCAACAGGTAAACCCGACACGATAAAAGCATTGGTACACTTGTGGAAATATCAAATATGTAGTCATAATTAACCGTTTGTTTCAATGTAAATTTTCTGGCAGGTCGTCACGAATAGTTTACGGTACTTTTTGAGGCGGCCGACTACTGAGGAGTCGAGTTTTTGAAAACAAAACGGTTTGGGTCACACCCAAAAATGCAGTCTATATGAATGACAATGGTGTTGTAGTGTTTCAGAAAGTACTCGAGAGCTTACATTACAAATTGTAAAGTGATTTACATTTATATGATAACAAAAATCTGCATTTATGGTCTTAACAAGTGTTTAAAACCCGACCCGGGTCGTTAGGAATGACCACACATGGGTCATTACCGCGGCAGTTTAGATCCGGTAATCAAATGGTTCGGTCTCTAACCGATAAACAGAATAACGGTTGGGGAACAAGAAGTTGTGACAGGGTGAAATTAGATGCTTCTCCTTTTACAAAAGGCTGATTTTGACCCTTTTAAACAAGAAAATTCTTAATTTGTCTCTGTTTAAACCCTTATTCAAACTTAGCATCACCCTTAATCTAGAAACTCTTATTTTGGTGTAGTAGCAGTTTTAATTAATTTTAGTTATTGATAGTTAAAAAGTTTTAAAAAAGTTTAATATTGCCGTACCGAAGCTTGTGAAATCAAACCCTTTCAACTAAGAGCATCCCAAACGAGGGATAATGAGAAAATTTGACCCACACGTTGCGGTAGAGTTGTACGATGACATTAACATAGTTAAATGACATGTTGCGGTACGTCTAGGAACTTTGTCACGTTCATTGCTCCAGTGACACTAACGTTGTCAAATACATAGAAAAACATATGAAGTTGGTACGTTTTGATTTTGGAGACTGAAACAAAAAAATATCATTATGCCTCCCACGTGCCTAAAAGTAATCTAAATGAAAAAATATATATGAAAAGTAAAAGAAAAAATAGGTAAACATAGAAAATAAACATAATCATTATTTTCACATGAGCACACTCAATTTACATTTGTACGGTTTCACTTGTATGTTATTTCATTTCGTTCACAATCATTATTTTGAGTGAACTCATGTGCACATCAAGTGTAAATATTTAATGATTATATTACTAGGATTGTTAAAAGAAATAATACATTTTTCCCTATAAATATACTTGCTTAGATTTCTTCCTCTCTCTAAAGGACGAGGGAGTACCCTCGTGATCGGGACGACAATGGTGAGTTGGAGGTATGCTCATCGGTGGCAGAGTGGGGAATAGAGCCCCACCCTCAATTTGGGATTGGAAGCGGAGAGGTGAGGGTGGGTAATGGGTTTGCTCATTCCCGGGTGAGTGGAAATAGCCGATCAACTTCTATAATTAAAAATATCAAATTTAAATACTTTTTTCCCTATCTTCCTACTCTAATAAAAGGGTAAATGAAGGTGCCACGTGTCAGCACCACATTCATTTTCGTGAAATTTTTCCCGCTTCTCTCTCCTATTAAATAACTACACTAATTACTAATAATATTATTCATTTATTTTTACACTATAATATAAATATTTTTTAATAAATTAAGAAAGAGATCTTTTTATTAATGTTATTTCTATAGAAATAGTTTTTTTATAAAAATAATTTGTTCTAAAAAATAAAACTATTTTTACATAATATTTTCAAATTGGTTTTTTGAAGTAATTTTTTTATAAAACAAAAATAATTAAAATAGGGAGTTATAATAACAAAATCCTTATAAATAAAAATATTTTAAAATATTATTTTGAAACAAAATGTTTAATTTATATTTGAAAAAAATCAAAAAATTTAAAAAGTTAATATTATTGTTTTATTACTTATAGTTATTGCTCATACATAATTCCAATCAAATCATGTCTTAGTATATCATTTTATAATTAATAATTTTTATTTAATATTTTATTTATTTAACCCGTGTAATACACGGGTTTACTAAAACTAGTACATATACAACCAACTTAAATATTTTTTAACACGTTCTGCTCATACGCTTTTAACTTACATACGTTTTACTCACGATTGCATTTAACTTATTGTTTTGTTATGGATTCATCATTTTCGAGATCCGATAAGTGTTCCAATGGCTCGTTTAGCAAACGCACTCTTATTTTATCAAATATGGGTCAAGATACAGAAAGTTTAAGCGACATAGATTCTAGAAGATATATAGGTAGAGATTGTGTAGTCATGATTATCTCGTACATGATTACTTCTTCAATTCTCCCCAGAACCATTATATACTAAAGTAGTATTCTTTGAAATGCATTGTATGTAAAAATAACTATTTTATGGATCATCAACGAAATTCAAAGAGAATATCCATATCTTAGATTATGATGGTATAGTAGAGTATGGAAGAGTAAATGGTACCAAATATCGAAACTGAGGTACCGTATTATTTTCTTACCATTCAGTACCCATTTTTTGTGTTTTCAGAATCGGTACTTTAGGTTTAGTATTAGTTCGGTAAGGTACAAGTATTTTACCGATTTTTACATTCAAATACCGTATTGGTATCTGTACCAGTATCGAACCGTATCGCTCTGAGTATTTTCGGTACCGGTACCGGTACTCAATTTTGATGATTTTCGGGATTGGTACTTTCGGTTTGGTACCGGTACCCAACTATCTTTATAGTAGAGCACTTTGTATTTTTTTTTTGAAAAATGTTCATCCAAGTAGAGATGAAGATTTTAAAGTTTACATTGACATATAACAAGAATTGCATAACAAAAAAAACTCACTATCTTCTTTGAGGGCATCTCGTGTGACGTACTATAGATTGACCATTAATTTTTGTTTATTTTATTAGGTGAATTTATAAGATTGTAATGTTTAAAACTTTAATGAAATCTAACTTTTTATTTAATTCTACTTTTTTGTTATTAATACTTTATTTATTTTTAATTATATTTGTTATTTGTTTTTAAATCAATTTTAATATTGAATGGTGAACAAGTGAAGTCACTAGAATGATAAACATTTTCACCTTTAAATGAGAGTTGAGTGAGAGTTGAATAAATGTAATGTGACGTCTACGTGAAGAAGAGATAGTGAATGAGTGTGGTCACTCTCTCCCTCCTAAGGAGACGACAGATGGAGACGCCTTTCAGGGATGGAGACGAATGCTCTCTTTGCGGATTCTCCGAGTAATTTTATAATCAAAGTTAAGGATTGTTAGTGAAATTCTAAATTGCACAATTTGATTAAAGCTTTATGTTATGATTTACTATTCGGCATTCAAGGACCTTACTTCAGATTATGTCAAAAATGTATTTAAAGAAAGTACCATCATAAATTCAAAATAGAGTAAATTACATGGATGGTCCCTGTGGTTATGTTGAAATTTTAGATTTGATATTTAAAGTTTAAAATCTTTGAATATATGATCCCTAGTTCTGTTAGTTAACTGCTAGTGATGTTAAATATTGTAAAAATTAGAATTTTACTCGCATTAGTCATCTATTTAATTTACCTTTTAAACTATTGTATTATTTTTATTTAAGAAAATTTTATATTTTTACTTTTCAAAATTTTTTATTTTTATATTATTTTTATAATTTCATTATTAATAAGATTATTATTTAATAAAATATGTTTTAAATACACAAATAAAAAACTTGTTAAAAACATGTTTTTTAAAATATTTGGTTTTTTAACCGTTCATTTTTTATACGTCATTCAATTTTTTTTTTGATTTTTTAAACATCTTTTTTAAACTGATTGGTTTTCTAAAGTTATTTTTTTTAAAACCATTCATTTTTTAAAACATTTTTTCTTAAACAAATTCTTAGTTTTTTAAACATTTTTTAAAAAACAATTCAGTTTTAAACGTCTTTATAAAAGAAGACATGTTATAAAGGTTTAAGAAAACCCGCATATTGGTTTAAAAAATTATAAACCACATTTAAAAGAAGACGTTTTTTAAAATAATTTTTAATTTATGTATTAAATAATAAACATATTTATAATAAAAAGATTATAATAAAATAAAATTACATTGATGAATGATGATGCTTACAAATAAAATAGTTATTTTGACAAATTTAGCATCAGTAACTAAACTAACAGAGTAGGGACCATTGATAAAAAATAACTATAACATTAGGGACTATATTCACAATTATAAAACTTTTAGGGATCAAATCCAAAATTTTAACCAAATCACAAGGACCATCTGTGTAATTTACTCTTCAAAATATTTTAAAATATGTAGTGCCAGCGTTGATAATTGTTATTGTTAATATATAATAATTTCAACTTTGTTCACATGATTTGATTTTCAAATCGCGGTGTAAAAAACGTTTATGATGAGACCAAATTTTATGTTTAAAAGTTTATAGATATAAACTCCTACCTAGGAACCTATATTGGCAATGTGTCATGTTTTAACAAATTGTTTGGCATTTTCTTTTTCATCTCAGGCTCCATCAAAATCTATAGATATATTACTTCTAGGTCTATATTTTCATAAGCATCTTTCCAAAATCTTTCGGCTTTCGCTCATAATATTTAATCAATTTGTAGTTTTAGTCTTTTAGATGAATTCATATCAGATATTGTGCACTGATAGAATGTTTCATTGCCTGTTCAGTGGCTTTGTTAACCAGAGCAAGAGATACCCTACCTCTTCGTTCTACAATATGACGTTATACCTCTTTTCTTTTATCCAATGTTGTGTAAGAATTCAAAGAGTAAGTCAATTAACTTAAAATAATCAAAAATCTTTCCCAAATCAATATGCCTAACGTTGATTGATTTATCAGAAGGGTTGGTTAGTGCGAGAACGATTTTATCATCATGTGATTTTACCACATTTGTTCATTACTTCATTAAAGGGCATGTTTGTTTAATTTATGTGCACATCACATGAGGGTAGAATAGTAAATTCTCTCTGGCTTTTAGAATAAATATCTCTATCTTTATATAAATATAAATCAAGTTATCCGTTTTTATCATTTACATGTCTGTATATTTGCTCAAACATTATTTTGACATATTTCTCCCCATTTCAAAAATTGCAAATATTGCAACCTTCGGGTTCTGATCAAGGAGAACCTATTGATTGATTGTTCGTACATCGATGCCTAGATTTGGTTAAAATTTGTTTTTCATAATAAAAGTTATCGGTTTCTGAAAAAAAAAAAGGGATCATAATTTGATGGAGTTTGACTAGCAAATAATTGCATCAGTTTCAGTTTATTATATCACATAAATCTTGCATAAGTAATTAGCTTACAAAGTAATACTAAAAACCGTAACATAGTTAAAAAAAACCATATTCAAACCATTAAAACCAAACGACCAATTAGTTAGCCGTAAAGAGTTGTTTTGAAGTAAGAGAAGGGGTGGGGGTTATTATTGTTAAGTAAAGTATTGTGCACCGGGAAAAAGTAATCTTGTACGTTTATTTTTAAGAATATAAATTTATTCTAAAAGGTAGATTGTTTTTTTCTATTCTACCTTCATGTGATATGCATAGACGTTTAATTTAGCAACCTTAACTAACTTAAATATCAAGATTGTTACAAATCATTAAACTAAAAAAATGCCCTTTGTAATTAGTAAAGAATAATTAATAATCCATAACTATTAGAATACATAAAGAATGAATTATATAATTTATTTATTTTTTTACTTACTCTCCATCAATTCTTTTATTGGTCATCTTCATTCTTCAATAAATGCATGGGTTCACTTGTATTTCAATTGTTCAATGAAAATAAAAGCTGCATGGGTCAGTTGACCCCATTATAATACATCTAAACTCGTGTATCAACTATTATCTGAGGTCTTCGTAACAAACCCAACCGGGTCTGAAATGAATCTATAACGAAAAAGCTAGATACATCACTAGAACTTCGAACGAAAAAAAATGCATTTGAGCTGCTAAAGTTTTTAGCAAACTAGGGTACACACTATTCCATGAGGTCTTCGTAACAAACCCAACTACGTCTTAAACGGACTTACAACGAGTGATGTACAAATGCTAAAGGTTATCTGTTTGATCTTTGTAACTTGTTATCTTTAAAAATTGTCTAAAAATATTGTACCTAACTGTAATTGGTAACTTTTATTACTTTTATATGTTTTATAAAGTTAAAACCTTATTCTAATTATTTTATTTTAACATTACACTAGCATCAGACTATCTACAAAAATATCAAAAATGAATATATTTTATGCATGCATTTCCCTGGATACAATAAGTCAAATACAAATCACAAAAATGTATGCAAAAAATTTTTATTAATTTTTTGGCGATACATCATTGATGTTGTATCTCTAAACGGCGATAGTTCATTGATGTTGTATCTCTAACCCGCAATAGTGGATTACAGGTCTTTTTTCTTTTTTTCTTTTTAATAAATTGAGTGATATTATGATATGAAATATCGCTGACTAGCGATATGCTATTGTTATTATTATTTTTCAACGATACCAGCGATATATTGTGTTTAATTTGTGTATCGCTGACTCAACTATACAACACCCCATGTATGATATATCATTGACTCAACAATACTAGGACACATGACATCATTTGGATGGTAGAATCAATTGGTAAACTTAATTTCAATGGTTATTTTTGTAAACATGAATGGTCAAAAAGCTGTTCTAGTAATTTTTCATATTATTTATACCTTTTCAATATAAAAGAATGATTTTCTAAAAAGTTAAAGACATGATCTTTTTTATTTTATTAAAGAACGCAAAATTTTTGTAAAATACTATAATTTTAATCTGAATAACTTTTCATAAAGAAAATTGACATTTCTGAAAAACAGTTTTTCCTAAATGATATGTCTAAAAATTAAATTTTTTAAGAAATTTTTTTTTGAAATAAAATAAGTTTAGAAAAAAAATATTATTATTTTTATTACTTAATATTATAGTTATAGTATAGTTTCTAATCCATAAATCTTCATTACTAATTATTTAATATTTTTTTATTTAATCTGTGCACTACACGGAGTACTAACTTACTTATACTAGTTATGTATATAATCATGCATATAATTATGCAGCATGAATATATAATTATGCATATAAATATATAATGATTCATTTTATGTTCTATATTTTTATAAAATTACGAAGTTTGTATATGTTTGAGTTTAAAAAACAAAAGAATTAAATAAAAGTCAATAGTAATTCTAATTATGAGCACTAACATGACACCCTTATAATCTCAACCGGTATTTTTCCTTGATCAGGATTTAGAAAATTAATTTTAAATACATGACTTTTATCGAAACTTCTTCATTTTTCATATAAAACACTGGGTAGAAAAAGACGGCTTTATGCAATATATACCTGTTTTAATTTATAATATACAAAAAATATTTTATTTTGATAGTCACGTGGAAATTTAATATGGAATAGTAAACGGATGGGATGGTACATAACCATGTAACCAAATATTTTAATAAAAGATAAATAACGCGTTTCTCGCATCCTTTTTTGAGTCAAATGCATTCAAACATGACCAATTATAAGCTTAACAAGGTTGAAAAGAAAACTAGCTATACTAAGGGTCACGTTTGATTTTTAAAGATTTTTAGTTGAAATCTTCATTATATAATTATTATATGAATAATGAAGTAACGAGTTCATGTTCTTCTTGATAAGAGCGAGTCTTAAAGTAGTGAGTCTGAATGAATGTATTATAAGAAATTGGTTGGAGCTTGCGCGATGAACACGGGTTTTTGAATCACAACTGTACCCTAAAAGACCAACACTTGTGGAGTACAATTGTGGTTCAAGAACACTAATCCACTTTTAGTGAAATGTAGGTTTCAAACAAAGAATCTGAGATAAGTGAAGATATAACATTGTGGTCTAGCAAATACAACATATATTTTCACCATGATTTTGGACCTATAAATGTGGTTTTTTTTAATCTAGTTTTTAATCTATAAATGTAGTTTTCAAACCAAGTATATGATATTAGTGAAGTAGCTGTACTGCTTTAGACTAAACCACAAACCTATGTTTAGTGAAATAGATTTTGACATATAGCCTATGATTGGTAAATCTAATCTCCAAACCATGAAACCAAACATATAACCAAACCGTTAGTAAAGATTTGGTACGTTTTAAATTTCAACAGTTTGGTGTTAGTTTTCGATCAAAGACTGTTACTAACGTACTGACTCACAGTTAATCTGAAAATTGTCAAAACTGGGTCGTGAACACCACTACTTCAGGTGTGGCTTCAAGAATTGCGCATGAATCCCTAACAGTCAGTGTGTCAGTTGTACCTAGAAGACGCACGTGTTTTCCGGGTAAAGATGTTGAATCTGTTTTAGAGAAATTGTGTCACACACGCGACCTCAATCTTACTTGTAATACTTATCTAAACTAGTTTGATTTATTATATTCTTTAAGAATCATGTTTATTCTACTATGAAATTTATATCTTTAAATGAACATTACTAGTAAAATCTCATTCCTAGTATTGCTATCAGTAGAATTAAAAAAAAAAAAAAAAGATGCTGTACGTTTTTGAGATAGAGAGGCTTCTTCAGTTGAATTTATACACCTAAACAATATAAGAAATATAAGCGAGGAAGAAATAAGGGGAAAAAGTCCCATGAGAATTACCTAATATATTAAATTAGGTTCCACTAGCCTTGTTTGTATAAATTGATAAACTCATAACCAACTATAGATTGTTAAAACTCAAATCTCAAACCTTGTATATTAGTATTGGAACTTGTTTTTCTATTTAGGTTGTTATTAACTTGTTAATGTGAGTTAAGTTAGGGCTTGACCTCAAAAAAGACAAGGCCACAATTTTTGTATGGTTGGGCCAACTTGGTACCCGGACATTGAAATTATTCGGGATTCATAATAACAAAGTAGGGTGTTGCTTTAAATTCCTCATCTAGAGGCTAGTCGAAAAAAGAGCAATGCAAGAGGGTAAGTCATCCAGTTCAGATTCGTCTTATTGGTAATTTAGCATCATTTATCTTCTTATATATATGAGCTGCAACCACAAGAAACTCGTTACGGGAGCCCTGGAGCTTGAGTTATGACTTATGAGGGCACTCCGACGCTCAAGTAAGTATGTGTATATGATGTATTATACATAAGCATAAATGTAAAAAGTAAAGATGATGAGTACGTATGAGAGGTTTAGGTTGTAGAAGATAAGTAGAATGCATTTGGTTTAAGAGTAGAGAATTTGAAATGCCTTTACCTTAGCTGGAGGATGATATTTATAGTGTTGGTAGGTTTGGAGGTCTTGAACTGAGATGCTATTCTATGGAACCTGTGCTCATGTAGCGAGTCTAAACTTCTTTATAGTCTCCACCTTTTTTAGTGTAAGGTTTTTAGGTGGCATTAGTGCCCTTTGTCCATATACACCTTGGTCCCTAAGATAGTTTATATGTACTATTGCCATGTCTTTGTTATGCTGTAGGGGTTTGTCGTCTTGTTTATAACAATATTCGATAATGACCAATAAGATTAGTTTTTAAGTTTCTCTTCTATTTTCGTTCTCTACCGGAATATTTCTAACTCTAGAGTTTGCTTCCTACATACTCGCGACGAGTTATAGATGACTACTTTTGACTTAACTTACTCATGTCCTACTTTCTTACTCAGCAACAATGTTTTATTGCTAGTTTCATCCACCCATGGCTAAGGTGTTCACCCGTAATTACAGCTTAACTACTTCAATGCCAACCATGCCTTGCAGCTAATTACGTGTGCTGGAGTATACGTGGTTACCTTTGTCTTGATTTGGATGTGTTTTATATCCAATTAGTATTTTTCCTCTTCAACTACGACTTCTTGTAGCTCATTCCTACTAACTACGGTAGGGTTGCGGTTGAGGCACAACTCACCTTTCCTTTTCGGCTCGTGACTTAAACAGTAGGGGTGGTACCTCATTGATTGAGTTGTCGTGGTTGGATTAGAAACAAAGTAATTGAAAAGACTTAAACACCTATAACTAGTATGGGTAAGTAATAGTCGTCTTCACAGGAAATTGATAGAAAATGTAAAATTTTATACCTAAGAACTTGAAACACAAAACGAAAAAACAAGAAAGCAAATATTTTTGTGTTTCAGTTTAAGATAAAAAGTAATTAACTACAAATAATTAAGAAAGCAACAAACTTGATTATGGATTTTGAAAACTATAACGAAAAAAGCAATCACTTTCAAGACTCAAGTTCAAAGGTCCACACTTGATTTCATAAGAATTTATTAGAAATCACATATACATGATTTTGCAAAATCATTTGATTAAAGTGATAATTATGAAACAACCTTTTAAGACTCGTTCGTTCACACAATCACCAAATCATTTATGCAAAGAATTCACATACATAACAAATTGCTCTCTATGCAAGGAAACAAAATGCAATGAAAGCATACGAATACTTAAACATAAACAAGTCTTTTAACTTTTAACAAACTAACAATTAGATTCTTGTGTCAAAAGAACATAACCCAAAGTATCAATTCAAACTAAACATAGTGATTCACTTACAAAAACTCTCCTCTCGAAAGTGATTACAAACGAATTAGCCGCTCATCGGCATGATCAGATCTTCAATGTTTAATTAGATGTTGTTGGAGCTTGATCTCGAGTGAAACCGTAGTGAAAGAAACTCCCAAAATCGTTTTCAAAATGTCCAAAATTCGCAGGTGTGAAGGTTAGATTCGAAACCCTAGATTTATCTTTAAATAATGCTGAAAAACCCATCATAGGGCAAAATTGGAAATGGAGGAGTCCGATAGGGAGATTAAACGTCTACTTCGGGAGTGAAAGAGAGGGGAAATCAATCGATTATTCTTTCCATAATGTATTCCCATGAAATCCTTCATCAGTTACATTATACAATTTAGTTTGGTCGTTTTATACAATCTGGTTTCTTAAAATTGGTCACTCTTCTGCGAATTCGATTTCTTTTTTCCCTTCAACTCTTCAAGGCTTCAATTTTTGGTTGGCTCAAGAGTTAGAATAAGTTCAATTTCTTCCTTTCATGTTGCTTCCATTTTGATTTCTTCGTGGTTGCTCTGAATATGAGTACAATCACCAAAAAACACAAAAAAACAATAATAACTTAGTTTAATTATACATCTCACTGTTATAAGCTCTCTTTATCTCTTTCTTTCTAACTCTTTCTACATATGCATTAATTTTATTCTGTCTAGTTCGTCTCACTAGAGTGTAGTGGTTGTTTAGTTTAAATTGCACCTAAATGTTATGTACATAAAAACCATTTGACTTAAGTCTTTTTTTAAAATTAAGTGTAATGATTAACTAGTGTTTAGGCCCCTCTTAACACAATAATATAGGAAAAGTTATGTTTCGCGCCCTGCATGTTTGGAGTCCCTTTTAACTATCTTCAAATGGTGTTTGGAACTCCACTTATGTCCATATCATCATGTTTAAAACCCCTAAAATGTATACTACGTCCCGTCTTAGTATCAACTTATAAGAAACCTTTTTGGACTCCATAAAAGGGCACTGTCATCCTTAAGTAGCAAGTTGTACCCACCAATATTTAGCTCCCTTTATAATCAACCTAAAGGTCCGTTTGGTTCGCAAAATGTTTTGCAAAGGAATTGAAATTGGAAATGGAATTCGAATCTTGTTAAAATTAATAACGTGTTTGGTTGGTCAATTTTGAGTGCAATTGAAATGTTAATTTTAAACATTACATTCGATTGTTAAACATTCCATGGGTAGGTGGAAGGAATGTGAATTCCAATAAACGAGAGAAAATTTTCCAATTTCAATTTCATCCATTGACCAACCAAACATGATTTTTGATAGAAAAATTTTTCAATTCTAATTTCAATTCCTGAGAATTCTGTGAAACAAACGGTGGCTAAGTTTTTCAACTCACTAATAGTAGTACCATCATATCCACAACAACACACCCTCCACATCCAAGTACGCCAACCTCAAAACCAACCTACACCACAATTGCAAAATGACCTCTACTAAACTCATCAAGTGCCTAACAAAAACTTTTCTATGAAAACACTTTTTAACTAATATGAAATAAATTCTTACCAACACATCTTTTTCATGCTCACAGATACATATGTTAACCCCTTAGGGAAAAAAGAAACACCTTGCAACCTAAGAAGTAATGAAATGATCTTTCTAGCATCTTACAACTTTATCTTTTACTTGTACGCACATACATCCAGGGGTGGCCCAGTGTGGTCTCAACTAAGAAGGGTTTAGTGCCCTAATTTTTTGGGGCCCTCAATTTAAAAAAAAAAATGATTTTGTGTAGAGCATTAGAGCCAATAATCTAGCCCAAGTCCAAAAAGTCCAAATAACCTAGAAATGTTTAACTCCACTATTTAGTCACTTGGTTTGTAGAATTTTTTCTTATAGTCATTTGAGTCCATTGCCAATCGTACATACGAATCAGGTGTTTCTAAAAGAAAATAAGGACAATCACAAAAAAATTGTTTTTAAATTTCTTTAACTATAAAAAAAAAAAAAACTACCTAACATTGGAAATGATCAGTATAATCATAATGAAAACGAACAAAGTATGATAATAAAATACAAAAGAATGTTAAAAGAGGCCGCATATTCTTGGCTCGCTTATAGCCTCCAAAAAATTGAATCACCCGTCTGATGTAACCCCTTATGAGTTATGGATGGGTAGAAAACCATCATATAATTATCTCAAAGTGTGGGGGTGCCTAGCTAAGGTGATTGTACCACCTCCAAAAGCTCAAAAACTAGGACCCAAAACTGTTGATTGCATATTCATTGGATATGCTCAAAACAGTAATGCACATCGATTTCTTGTACATGAGTCCAAGAATCCCGATGTACAAAAGAACACTATCATGGAGATAAGGCCGGGGAATGCTTCATATTTTGAAAATGTGTTTCCAATGCGAGGACAAACACATGCATCTTCATCAACTCGGTTTGATGATAGAGGTGCAAGTTCATCAACACAAATTGATGACATAGTTCATGACAGTCAACATGAACGACCCGAGGTTGAAGAGGGTGAACTTAGACGAAGTAAAAGGGCAAGGGTTCAGAAATCCTATGGTCCAGACTTTGTAAGTTATATGGTTGAGGGTGAGCCTAATACCTACCGTGAAGCAGTATCTTCTTCGGAAGGACCTCAATGGAAAGAGGCAATCAAGAATGAAATTGATTCAATTCTTCACAACCATACTTGGGAGCTAGTAGATCTTCCTCCTGGTTGCAAACCACTTGGATATCGTTGGATATTCAAAAAGAAGATGAAAGCCGATGGGAGTATTGATAAATACAAAGCAAGGTTAGTAGTCAAAGGTTTTAGACAAAAGGAAGGTCTGGACTATTTTGATACTTACTCACCTGTGACTCGCATAACCTCCATAAGAATGGTTCTTGCTATTGCGGCATTAAGAAATCTGAAAGTACATCAAATGGATGTCAAAACCGCATTTCTAAATGGCGATTTAGAAGAAGAGATTTACATGGAGCAACCTGAGGGTTTCTCTGCCCACGGTCAAGAGGGTAAAGTATGTAAACTTGTCAAGTCATTGTATGGCTTAAAGCAAGCTCCAAAACAGTGGCACCAAAAGTTTGATCGTGTCATGATTGACAACGGTTTCAAAATAAACGAGTGTGACAAATGTGTATATGTGAAAGATACACAGGGAGGTTATGTAATTTTATGTCTTTATGTGGATGATATGCTTATCATTGGGAGTAATGATAAAATAATCAAATCTACTAAGGACATGTTGAAAGGAAGATTTGACATGAAAGACATGGGTTTAGCGGATGTAATTTTAGGAGTGAAAATTATTCGAACTCAAGATGGTCTTGTGTTAAGTCAAGCTCACTACGTGGACAAGATTCTTGAAAAATTCAACTCGGGAGACACACGTGTAGTACGTTCTCCGGTTGATACCACCCAACATCTAAAGAAAAATAGAGGTGAGGGTGTTGCTCAATTAGAGTATTCAAGAATTATTGGTAGTCTAATGTATCTAATGACATGTACTAGACCCGACTTAGCATACGCGGTGAGTAGGCTAAGCAGATATACTAGTAATCCAAGCTCAGAACATTGGAAGAGTATAACGAGGGTGCTTAGATACATAAGATACACAAGAGACTATGGATTGCACTATACCCGTCATCCAGCCGTGATTGAAGGGTACACTGATGCAAACTGGATATCGGATATAAAAGATTCCAAATCAACAAGTGGGTATGTGTTCTTACTTGGTGGAGCAGCAATATCTTGGAGATCATCCAAGCAAACGGTTATAGCTAGATCCACAATGGAATCGGAATTTATCGCTTTGGATAAGGCCGGAGAAGAGGCTGAATGGCTACGTCAATTTGTGGAAGATATTCCAAGATGGCCAAAGCCGTTATCGGCTATTTGCATACATTGTGATAGTGAGTCGGCAATCGGTAGAGCTAAAAGCTCAATGTAAAATGGCAAATCAAGGCACATCAGGCGTAGACATAACACAATACGACAACTAATATCAACGGATGTTATCACGATTGACCATGTCAAGTCAAAAGATAACATTGCAGACCCGTTAACAAAAGGCTTAAGCACAGAATTAGTTTATAAGTTGTCAAGAGGAATGGGACTAAAGCCCACGAAAAAGGGGAATATGAGGGAAACCTAACCTAGTTGACTGGAGATCCCAAGATCTAGGTTCAATAGGACAACTTAATCATATGACCAACGGTGTCACTTTAGGGGAATACCCTAAAACTAAAAGGGAGCCACGAACTTCCTTGTCCATTCACTCTGGGGGAGTACCCGAACAAGTGACCAAAGTGAGGTTAAGCATATTAAGGTTAGATGATTCGTGAGAATCAATACAACTATGATGCTTTTAATGATTCATCGAATCACCTATGTTAGAGAGAAGTGGGGTCGCTTCGAATGGATTTGTGGGGAGGAGCAAATCCTAGAGCTCTCGCAGAACCAGGAAAGTGTTCCATGACCATTAACGGACACGACAATGAGGGGTTGATCAAACCAGGAAGAGTGTTGTGTGAATGTATATTGTCGTCTACATAAAACAGGGTCTGTTCAAAGACATCGTGTCTACACACCACTAGGAGACTAAGTATATGTCACAAAGGAAGGTTCAAAGGGAACACCTACCTATTCTGCAACACTTGACTGCAGAATTTTTGAAGAATTGATTTCCATTCATGTGGGGGATTGTTGGAAATTTATTGATAATATTAATATGAGTATTAATATTTAGTCAATAAAATTAATGTGTTGAATGAAAATTAATGTGTTGAATGACATTAGGAATTAATGGGTGTGGGAAGTTGTCCCACATTGGAGGAAAGAAAGAATATAAAATGGTTTATATTCTATAACCTCTTGTCTATATTGTTTCCTAAGGTTTCACACTAAGTGGATTCGCGAAGGGTGCGAAGCACCCTTAACTAGCACTCGCACTCGCACACGCGCGCGCGAGCGGCGTGGGCATGTGGTCGCAATGTGGCGCTTTGATGGCGCACTTTGCACTTCACACACTCGCATCGCCGAGAGCCGCCTTAGTATTTTTGAAGGTTGGCTCGAGGGTCCGGTCAGGTGCGTCTGACCTTGGTGCGCGACTCGTAACAGTTTCGGTTACGTGTTGACCGAAACTGATGGCTGTTAATGACGAATTAAATGGGCGGTTACGATTTCGGATTAATGGCTGAGTAATGACTGAGTGGCGGTTACGGAGTTCAAAGTCTACTATAAATACTAAGGATGGCTTAGTAGAAACACACACCAAAACAACACGAAAATCTGCAGCAAACAGGTTCTCTGAACATCCTCCATCTCTCTGGTTTCTCTTCTACAAACAAATTCGGGTTCTAGATCAATCCCGGCAGTACAATCTGCTTTGGCTGTTGTACCCTGGGAAACAAAACGAGATCTCCTGGGAGGCTCGGAATTTGTTTTAAGGGCCCTGTGTTAAACACGATCCTCAGCTTTTGCATCTATTTCTGTAAAGTTTTCAATTGTAAAGAAAATTGTAATTATAATTTATATTTCTTTGTATTGTATATATCAATAAAGATTGTTTATTTATAATTTTATGTGAACGGTTCCTACAACCCCCACCACATGACCCATATTAGTTTTAAGTTTTAACTTCTAATATGGCACGATGCAAAGTGCTAGTGTGGTAGGTAAGCAAAATGGGTGAAAAAAGGGATCAGCTATTGCGGTCTTCATTTTCTCCAAGTCAACTTGACACCCACATCACCATGTGGATCCCACCTCACCAAAAACACCTACTCCCCCATCTCACCAACCACAACATCAAACTTCGTATTCTACCCCTCCCATCAACCCATAATCTCCATCCTGCCATCCTTTACCAACCCCCGCCAACGACCGAGCCACCACCAACCTCCACCCATATAAGCATTTTTCCTCATCGCCAATATTCAGGATCCACACACCCCAAACAATCATCACACGCATCAATATTTTTAACTAAACCAATAATATTCTCCAATGGAGGCTAAGCCGGAGACCATTTTCCGATCAAAGTTGCCGGACATTTACATCCCCAAGCACCTCCCTTTGCACTCGTATTGCTTTGAAAACATTGCCAGTTTCAGTCACCGCCCGTGTTTGATCGACGGTGCCACCGGCCATGAGTACACCTACGCTGACGTCGAGCTAACGTCGCGAAAAGTAGGTGCTGCACTCTTCAAACAGGGGATCAATGCGAGTGACGTCATCATGCTTCTGCTGCCGAACTCGCCGGAGTTCGTGTTCGCGTTCCTCGGGGCGTCGTTCATCGGCGCCGTCTCCACCATGGCGAACCCGTTCTTCACTCCGGCGGAGATCATCAAGCAGGCGAAAGCCTCCGGTGCGAAAATGATCATCACTCAGTCCGTACATGTGCCGAAGGTGAAGGACTTCGCGTCGGAGAATTCGATCAAAGTTGTTTGTATTGATTCTGCAATGGAAGGATGTTTGCACTTCTCGGAGCTGGCTTCCGGCGATGAGAATGAGCTGCCGGAGGTGGAGATCTCGCCGGACGACGTTGTCGCGTTGCCGTACTCCTCCGGCACCACCGGACTGCCGAAAGGAGTGATGTTGACTCACAAAGGCCTCGTGACGAGTGTAGCGCAACAAGTCGACGGTGAGAATCCGAATCTGTGGATTCATAGTGAAGATGTGTTGATGTGCGTTTTGCCTTTGTTTCACATCTACTCGTTGAATTCGATTCTGTTGTGTGGATTACGCGCCGGAGCGGCGATCCTCATCATGCAGAAGTTCGATATCGTTCCGTTTCTGGAGTTGATTCAGAAATACAAAGTGACGATCGGACCGTTCGTACCGCCGATCGTGTTAGCAATCGCGAAGAACGAGGAGATTGTTGATAAGTACGATCTATCGTCGATACGAACGGTGATGTCCGGTGCGGCACCGTTGGGGAAAGAGCTTGAAGACACCGTGAGAACGAAGTTCACCAACGCTAAGCTCGGACAGGTAGTCAATTTGATCCAAATCGAACTCCAGATGTGATTTGTGCCTCAATTGTATACAATTTCATACAGTATTACAATCTAGGGTTCATACGTTCGTAATATGATCATAATCATGTACGCTTACCGATTTTAGGGCTACGGAATGACGGAAGCAGGACCGGTGCTCGCAATGTGTTTAGCGTTCGCTAAACAGCCGTTCGAGATCAAATCAGGAGCGTGTGGCACCGTCGTTCGTAACGCCGAGATGAAGATCGTCGATCCAGACACAGGCGCTTCGCTTCCAAGGAATCAACGCGGTGAGATCTGCATTCGCGGTGACCAAATCATGAAAGGTTAGTAGCGATTCAAAGGTTATAGATCGTAATTCATCGTTCTGTTACCGTTTCACCGGAGATTTGAGAGATTCTGACGATGAAATTCGATTAGGTTACCTTAACGATCCTGAAGCGACGAAGAGGACGATCGTGGACGGGTGGTTGCACACCGGAGATATTGGCTACATTGATGATGATGATGAGCTTTTCATCGTTGATCGATTGAAGGAATTGATCAAGTATAAAGGATTTCAAGTTGCTCCTGCTGAGCTTGAAGCGTTGTTGCTCACACATTCTGATATCTCTGATGCTGCTGTTGTCCCGTAAGTTTTCATCCTTCATTTGATTATCTCTATTTATATACAAATATCATGATGTATCGTTTACAATTTAAGGTTTATAGTTTAGGGTTTATATACCTTGATATTTATAATTTTTCGTATTTTAGAATGGTGGATGAGAATGCGGGAGAGGTCCCAGTCGCGTTTGTTGTAAAGCCGAATGGATCAACTGTCACAGAAGTTGACATTAAGCAGTTCGTCTCAAAACAGGTAATTTTCTCGCGATTAGTTTGTTTTTATTGTTGATAATTTCAGAGTAGGATAAATCTAGAGTAAGAGTGTGTTTTTGTCGGTAAAGAAAGTTATTTATGTTTTTATTAAATTATAAGGTTTTGGATTTGGAATATAATTAATGTTATTTAGTGGCATTATTTTAATTATAATAATTCGGTGAATAAGTTAATTGGTTTGAAGTCATTAAAAGTGTGTTTAAATGAATGTTGCCTTTTAAAAATAATCGATTTTCCATATCTTCCCAAGTAGATGGATCTAGCTTAAAAGTTAAATTGACAACTTAACAAACACCCACTCACATTTAATAAAACTATATTTTCTTTCAAATTTTAACTAAAAGGACCAATTTTGTAATTTTGAACATATACGATTATAATCTATTGTTATCACATACAAACCATATGAAATCTATTTAAATGTAGTTGAACAATATTCGGTGAGCAATAAAATTTTTTTTCATACATCCCTTCCGAATTAAAAATTATTTTTTTACAATAAAATGTTTTATGCGTTAACGCATAAATTACAATGTTTTAAAGCATAATTCAAATAAATATAACATTTTTAAGTTTTGAGGGATACATAAATTATTCCCTGAATAAATAAATGGTTGATGGTTACATGATTAAGATTTGAAAGATGGATATCGATATTTGATAAATGCTTCTTCATTAAATTAATGTATAGAATTATACTTTTATAATGTTTTTTTATATATTTTCATACTTTTTATATGTGTATATATTTGAACGTTTAAAACATAATCAGTATAATACATAATCAGTTTTAAATTGAATGCTACATGAAACATATAAATATTAGTTTTAACTATAATAAAACAGTTATTTATTTGCATAATTGTATATTATTTATCCTTTCACTAGATCTGGTATGCTTTATTGGGGTTTCTTGTGGTTTTTTTTTTCAAATTTGTTCGGTGTCGAATGCTCTCTACATAAATTTAGATATATACCATTTTAAGCCAAACTAAGATTTTAGCGATGATGTTATTGTGATTCACAGGTGGTGTTCTACAAAAGAATTAGTCGCGTGTTCTTCGTTGACGCGATCCCTAAATCCCCATCCGGAAAAATTCTTCGTAAGGATCTAAGAGCAAAGCTAGCTGCTGGCGTTCCAAATTAATCATGGTGTTATGATGAATGATGATTGAATATGATCCGAATTATAACTTTTAATTTGTAAAAATGTTAAAAGTTTTTCTTTGTGTCACATCCAATTAATTTTAATCTGCCAGATAAATATAAGTTGAATGTTATTTGTGTATTATCTTTCAAGTTCATATAATATGATTCTATTGAAAGGAACTTTATTGTGGAAAAATATTTATTTATAGATTTTAGTAATAAAAATATAATTAAGAAGATTTGCATATCGTAAATAATTGATATCAACTTTTAAATTCCACTCCCTTTACTATAAAAGTATAATCTAATCACAAACATTTAATAACTATTAAACATAACTAGTATGTTCCATATGTGCGCGTTTGCGCACGCAATGGAAACACTAAAATGACTGAAGTCTTAAAATAATTAAAACAATATAAATATGATAATTATAATTAGAATTATAAAAACTTAAAACATTATAAACATGATAGTTATAAAATATTTAAATTAAGAATTATCAAAGATTTGAAGTTACCAATATAATTAAGAGAGAGAAACTAATAATGAGATTTAATTAAATTTCACACTATTTTGGTAAATATTTTTAGAACAACACCTATTTGGTAAATAAGTTTTACAATAACACTCTTTTGGTAAAAAAAAACTCATGTTAACCCCGCCCCCCACCCCCATACACACACACGAGATTAACAAATGGCTTTATTTATTTTATAAAAGTCAATAAAACTAGATTTCTTAATAGAGTGCAACAGATTGGAAGTCAGGTGACCAAGTCTTTTATGCCAAGGTTGGTGAGAAATAACAACAAAGGTGGATGGTGATGAAAGTTGAAATAGTAGTTGGGTGTGAGAAGATAGAGATCACACATATTATTCTATCGTATGGTAGGGGTGCGTGTCTTGAATCCTACACAAGAAAATCAAACGGGTCAGATTTGATAAAAATAAGATTATCGTTGTTAAATTACGGACAAAAAGTAATTTTTTTGATTAAATTGTGTGTAAAGAACATGGTTTAGTTTGAGAGGAGGAAAAAGGAAAGGGACTTGTTAATTGTTGTGTCCACTAAGGGCAATGGTTGTACCACAATAATGTTTCAAGTAATGCCACTATTTAAAAAAAGTGAAATTACAAGGATTTATTCGTCACGCGTGTGGTTGCCTTGGTATCCATATACCAAGTCCCATCTAGTGGGTTGAGCGACATGGTGTAAAGTGTCTTGTCCAAATCTATTGGAGCATATGTGGTTGCAAATGCTTGATAAGGTCCTCGGCTAAGTAACCTTGGAGTTGGAGAAGATGCGTTGGTTTGAGGGGTAAAGGTTGGGGCATAGAGGGCTAGCCCACGGTTGCGGCCAAGCTGAGTTGTAGTCCACATCCTCAATTTGAGAAAGAGTTGAAGTTTGTTGAAGAAAGCATCACAATACCTTTGTATAGTTCATCAAGGCGCAAAGGGTTGCAAGACAAGGCGTTGGTTGGATACAGAAGATTCGACGTTGGCCAATTGGTAGGAAAGATTCAAAGAACCGTATGTGTCTTATAATACACTGAGACATTGCTGAAATTATCAAGTCTCGTGTTTGAGAACTTGTGCACTAGGTAGATGGCACGTGAGTTCTAGTTCTCTTGGAAAAGGTTGACAAGAATCGTCGAAACATCATAAGTGGTGATGTTCAGTTTGAGAATGGTGTAGAGCAAGCCGTTAGAGATGGTGTTATTCATTATAGGACAATAACATCAAGATGATCCATATTGACTAGTTTCCATTTCAAGGGTTATAGGGATGAAGTTTTTGAAGTTGGAGACCATGACATGAAGAATGGAAGAGTCTTTAGACGCCACGGCCCATGGGGAGTAGAACAAAAATCAAAAGATAAGTGGAAGAGGTGCAGGTGATCAGCGGATGAGAGGAGACGGATTATGGTTGAGAGAGGCTTGATACTATATAGAAATATAATTCCAATATGATTTCTCATTGATATGAATTGGTATATATACAAGATGAGATCTCCTAGTTAGAGATAAGATCTACAACTATACTACAAGAAAAATAAGAGATACAATCTTATACCAACACAAATTCAAATATATAAAATATATACATGCTATTAGCTATCACAACACTACTACCTTTTTTTTTTTCCATCATACAGTATTGACGTGACTGTCCATACGACAATACTTTTTCTATATCACACTCACCATTTCTAATTGTCTTAATCATGATTACAAAACACTATAATAACATTCATGATCTAAATCTTTGTATAAAAGCATGCATTAAAACTTAAAGATAAAACATTGGACGACTTTCAACATGTTTTGACGTACATAACCTAAACACCTAATCACCTATTTTCTATTTGACCCGTTTGAGTCAAAACACAAACCAAATCAACCTGTTCATAAATAAGATTACTGAAACAAACTTGCAAGCCGCGTATTCTGACAAACGTGATTGTTGGGATAATTATGATTCAAATATAAGATTTGGAGATAAAAAAAAGTTTAAGAGCCGAGTTCAAGAAATCTTCTTGCCATAGGATGGTTAGCTTCACATAAGTTGTCAGAGTTCAGAACTTCAACAATCTCACCATCCACAAGTAGACAAACCACATCTGCAATCCTTTGAATTTGTTTAATGCTGTGAGAGACCATAACAATTGTCATCCCCTTGCTCTTTAGCTTCACCAACACATCTTCTACGTTCTGTGTTGATATCGGATCCAACGCACTCGTTGGCTCATCTAACAACAAAACCTGCAGATGAAAACATGAATACATGTGTTACCTAAATCCATTTTTTGTCTTTTGATATAACTTTTCAAACCATTTTTTATAATTAGGATTGTATAATATGTTGATCAAAAGGGACATTCAACAATACCTAAACCAGATATGTGTGGTAAAGCCAGAAAGCATGATAATATTCATCAAAGAGAAAATCATGTTTTTGTATCCACTTTTACTCGCGTATGATTTAGTATTAGAAGATGAGAAGACATACTTACGGATATGTTACTCTGATTTAACTATTTTTAGTATGTGAAAATTGAAAAAATTTAGACAATGGCTTAGCCAATTTTTTTGAAACCTTATAAAACTCATGGGGAGATATAAATGAGGAGTTTTTGCAAATTACTTTTTCTCAAGCAAAATGGTTGTGAGGCTTTCTTAGCCTACAGGATTTTTTGGTGCTTAAAGAAAAAAAACATGCAAGATCTATACGCGAATCTTGATGAGAAAAATTCTGGTACGTGAGTAAAAGTGAACCCGCAACTGTTAATAGTGTAAGTCATGGATATTTATGTAATATTGTTTTGACACTATCATAGAGGTAATCACACTCAAAACAATGATTATTAGAGTGATTTTCTCTTCATAAAATCAAACAAAGTGCAAAATGAAAAGGGTTACCTCTGGTTCATTGGCTAATGTTCTAGCAAGGGCGACCCTTTGAGCTTGACCAACCGACAGTTCGCTGCCTTGTTTATTGAAGAAAGATGAATCAAGGTCAGCAAAAGTCAGCAATCTGTATACTTCTTCATCTCTTAGCTTCTTTCCTTTTAACTGTGGCCCATATCTTATGTTGTCTGCAACTGTACCTGCTCAAAAGTGGTTCATAAAATCAAAATGTTAATCAAGCAACCTATTGGTGTATGGCTGTGTGGTTGAAAGTCATTACTGATTAAACTAGGTTAAGTAGGCACTTTAAAATGATTAATTATAGTTATTAGTATTTTATTATTAGGGTTTAGCTGTATTTAGCTCACAAACGGATAATAAATTTCTCTATGGTTTATAGGTTTCTCACTTATATATTGAGTGTCCTCCTCCATTCTAATTACATTGTTCATCGTTATATTAAAACTTTAATCTTGTTTAATTTTACAAACATTTAAGTAATAGTTTTTCTAACTTCTTTCTCCAAATCTTTTTTTTTTCTTTGTAAAAACTCTGAAAACTCACGTCTCACGTCACCCCACTAATACCTTTTGACCAACGAGACCAGATAAAACACAACTAGACTATAGAAAATTCATCAAAAGCTGTATCCCAGCTTAAAAGTTAAAACTAGTGGGATCAAGTTTACCCCTATAGCACATGCTCAAATCCTGATCGTAGATACTATGAAAAATCATAATCATAATCATAATCGTTAATCTAGATAAATCGATTTCAGTACCTAAGCCATATCTTAATGATTAAGATGTATGTATCACAGCCAACACGTTAGAGATTCAAATCTTGCGGTGTGTAAGTTGTGATCTATTTATTCTAAAACATCTAGAATTTGTTTAAAAAAAACAATAAACCGATTTCAAAATTGCATTTAAACAAGATCCCATCTAGATTAGGTAAATCACTTGCATCAATGATCAAACACACTAAACAATACATCTAGTTCATCACTATTCATTACCTTCGAACAAAACTGGAAGCTGAAACAGCATACCCACTTTTCGCCGGAGCTCAAGAACATCAACGCCGGTGATATCTTTTCCGTCGAGAAACACCGTGCCGGACGGCGGTTCCCACAGGCGATTCAGCGCTCTAAGTAGCGTCGATTTCCCACTGCCACTCGGCCCTATGATCCCCATAATCTTACCCTTAGGTATCTCCACACTAACATTCTGAAGAATCGAAACCCCTTTGTCCAACAATCTCGTCAAACCCTTTACTTGAATCTTGTTCACTGATCCATTAACCCCACCGTTTTCATCGTTTACTGATAGTAAATGTTCACGCGCACCATCTGTTCGACGAAATGCCAGAACCAAAACAAGCAATTAGAATACTGATTATGAAGTGTAGATTGTTAAAAACATGAAGGGGTTTACTAAAATCGCTTAAGAATTGCAGTGGTGACTGATATTACCTTGGAAATTCTCCATGGAAAGTGGGTTGAAGTTGAATTTTGCGATCACAGTTGCAGGTTATGAAGATGATCAAACGACCTTAACATATGTACAACTAGCTTCACCATCTATGGATGTCACCTACACCAGTTCTGTTGTCGAATCTTTTGTTTTAGTGGGACGTCACACCATATAGGACAGTATCAATATTCTCATCAAATGAATACGTACAAACGGTATAGATCTATATGGTTTAAAATATAATTTTGAGTTAGAATTTTGTAACCGATAGGTTCAAATGAAAACAATTTAAAAGTATTTGGTTGAATTGATTGCGTAGCTGGTTCGACGGACCAATCTGGTTTTAAGAAGAGCGTGTACACATGATTTTATATTTTACTTGAAAGAGGTTAATCATATTTTGCTTTGATCTTAATTATAAAATAATTAAGAGTGAACGTCTTTCATCTATATAAGTTTATAATGGTCTAGATGATGTTTGTTATGACTCGAGCACATTATAACATGTTCTTTAACATGTAATTTATGCTTGGTAGTCAATGTTTGGTTTGTAAATATATTAACAACAAGAGTGTGTTTAAAAGAAAACACAAAGGAATAAAGGTCTTGTCATTTTATAAGTTTAAATGAGTTTTATTATTTTGTGGGAAAAGAGAAAATTTTGATTTTATCCGACCCGGTATATCTTATGTGTTTAGGGAAACACGTCTCGTGAGTTTATTCAAACGTATACTATGTAATACAATCTCATTTCATCATCTATCTATAAATCATATGAACAAAGAAATATCATGAATTCTTAATGTGGCCTATATATCATTAAGAGCAACTCTAACACCTTGAAGCGAACGGATATGCAACGATGATGTGACCTCCAAATTGAGATGGCATCATTGGAGGTGATGTTTGCTTGTGTTTGTTTGGGAGATGTTTGGATTTCCAAACTTTAAGGATGAAGAAAAGGTGGGTCCCTCTCTCGTATCTTTCTCTCAAACACATATAAAAGTAATTAAATAGGTGATGACGTGAAAATATATACACGTTTGAAAGAAAATGTTGTGTTAGAGGAGGAAATGAATACTTTTAAATGATAAATACAAAATGATGTGATAGCTAACGTGACATGTTTATGAGTGTTTAAATTTATTAGCATTGGAGAAGCTAGAAGAAGAATTTGACTAAGAAAACGTTAATGTCTTTATTGTTTAGTGATTGTGCTTAGATCATAAGGCTATTGACATAAAAAGTACAAGCACAACAACAAAGAAAGAAGGTGTAAGGAAGGATTATTTTTTATAGTAATCACTTCATATACCCCTCTTATTCAATTACGTGTTTGTAAGAATATGATATAATTTTTTCTTGTCATACTTTTTCAGTATTGAAATTTACTATTTTACCATTTATACATCATACAAATTTGATGTTTAAAGTTCTAGATTTTAATGAGCTCATACGGTATATATTTTGTTTCTAGAGATGTTATATAGATCATGTTAGTGAGTTCTATAAGTTTTCAAAAAAATAAAAACAACTTTGTTTAAGTTGTTGAACGTCTTTGTTAATAAGAGGATATGGTTTGATAAACACAATCAAATTCTATCGATTTAACCATTTTACCCATTTTGGACTTTAATGCATGCTCTCATGTTATGTTAGTTGTTTTTATTGTTGCCCATGCTTAATAAATTGATCTATGTAAATGTGATATGGAATGTTAACAAAGCTTAATTGTTATAAAAGCTAACAAGCTTCTTGTAAGCCTCTAATGATACATAAATTCACTAGAGCGTATAAAGTTACAAAACTAGTTCGCATTTAGTCACAAAATTTGCAAAAGAGGTCGGACAAAGTCAACTCATTTTTAGAAGGCGAGCCCGGACATATTAATTGGACCTTTTACTGTTATAAAGATTGTGATTGTTTTATTATGATAACGGAGACACAATACGATTTGGCGTTATGTGGTAAAAGTGAAATATGTCTATGTAGTTGAACTATAGACCCGTTGAGCTCAAATGCTTAATATGCATTTCTAAAAGAGTAAGCAACTTCTAGTAGTAAGGGTAAAAAGAATGAACATTTGATGTATTATAAGACTTGTAACAGCCGGCCTCTCGTACCATCAATATTGTCCTCTTTGCCCACGAATAGCTCACGGATTTGTTTTTGGTTGTCCGCGTGAAAACTTTCCAGGGAGGTCATCCATCCCTGGATTGCTCTCACCTGAGCACGCTTAACTGTGTAGTTCTCCTCTCATCCACAGCCAATAAGCCCAAAACGCGTTGGTGATATTAGAGACCAGACATTACTTATGAACCAGTAATCTCTCCTGTCCAGGGCCGATGTGGGAAATATGTAGGGTGTTATAGAGGCGGGGGCGGGCGACGATCGGCAGGGGCGGGCGGGCGGCGGCGAAGGTCGTTGGTATAATTGGTTGGTGGTGGGTGGGGGTGGTCGGTGGCGGTCGGTGGCGGAGGCGGAGGCGAGGGTCGGTAAAATTTGAAATCCTTCAAAATTTGGTAGGATTTTGAAATCCTTCATTTGAAGGAATTTGAGGGAATCAATTCCAATTCCAATTCCAATTCAAATTCCATTCGCAACCAAACACGTTATGAATGGAATTCGAATTCCAATTCCAACAAATTCCTACCAACCAAACACAATGACCAATGGAATTCAAATTCCAATTCCATTAAATTTCTTCGAATTCCTGCATACCAAACGCCCCCTAAGAATGAAGAAAAGGTGGGTCCCTCTCGTATCTCTCTCTCTCTCTCTCACACATATAAATATGATTAAACAGGTGATCACTAACGTGTTTAAATTTAGAGTAAAATGGCATTCTCGTCCCCAACGTTTAGTTGAATTTGTCATTTCAATCCAAAAACTTTTTTTTTGCCATTTCAGTCACTGTAGTTTACTAAATGTTGACATTTTCATTCACTTCACTAACACCGTTAAAACTCTGTTAAAACTCCGTTAAATGTGAGGGTCTTTAGTCTTTTTCAACACCCTAATTATCCAATTAAAACAAACTAATCAATTAATATTCAATTAAAACTAAAAAACAAGTGAAGCGACTCGTGAGACCGGTCGCTTCGATTAATTCTAACACATGTTGTTCGATTAACGTCTTGTGAAATTTCAATTAATCTTCACGTTTTGTTTGAATGTGTACTGTTGTTCGATTGAGCTCTACCGTTGTCACGTTTTGTTCTATTGAGGTTTGAATTGTCACGTTCAAAGACATCAATTAAAGACCTCAATCAGATAAAGTATGTGAACAACAAACATCAATCCCACAACAGACCTCAATCAAATAACGGTACACGTTCGAACAAAACGTGAAGATTAATTGAAATCCCACGGCACCCTCAATCAAACAACATGGGTTAGAGTTAATTGAAATTTAAATCGAAGCGACCGGTCTCACGAGTCGCTTCACGTGTTTTTTAGTTTAATTGAATATTAATTGATTAATTTGTTTTAATTGGATAATTAGGGTGTTGAAAAAGACTAAAATACCCTCATATTTAACGGAGTTTTAACAGAGTTTTAACGGTGTTAGTGAAGTGGATGAAAATAACAACATTTAGTAAACTAGAGTGACTGAAATGACAAAAAAAAAAGATTTTGGATTGAAATGACAAATTCAACTAAACGTTGGGGACGAAAATAACATTTTACTCTTAAATTTATTAGCATTGGAGATGCTAAAAGAAGAATTTGACCAAGAAAATGTTAATGTCCTTATTGTTTAGTGATTGTGGTTAGATCATAAGGCTATTGACATTAAAAGTACCTGCACAACAACGAAGAAAGGTGTAATAAATGATTATTTTTATAGTAATCACTTTATATACTCTTATTTGATTATGTGTTTGTAAGAATATGATATTTATTTCTTGTCATTCTTTTTCAGTATTGAAATTAATTTATTTTACCATTTATCCATCATACAAATTTGATGTTTAAAGTTCTAGATTTTAATGAGCTCATTCGGTATATATATATTTTTCTATAGATGTTATATAGATCATTTTAGTGAATTCTATAAGTTTTTTTAAAAACAACTTTGTTTAAGTTGTTGAACATCTTTGTTAATACGAGGATATGGTTTGAGAAACACAATCAAATTCTATCGATTTAACCATTTTACCCATTTTGGACTTTAATACATGCTCTCATGTTATGTTAGTTGTTTTTATTGCTGCACACGCTTAATAAATTGATCTATGTAAATGTGATATGAATTGTTATAAAAGCTAACAAGCTTCTTGTAAGCCTCTAATGATGCAGAAATTCACTAGGGCGTATAAAGTTACAAAACTAGTTCGCATTTAGTCACAAAATTTGCAAAAGTAAGTCTACAAGGTTGGACAAAGTCAACTCATTTTAAGAAGGCGAGCCCGAACATATTAATTTGTACCTTGTTATAAAGATTGCGATTGTTTTATTATGATAACGGAGACACAATACGATTTGGCATTATGTGTTGAAAGTGAAATATGTCTATGTAATTGAACTATAGACCCGATGAGCTCAAATGCTTAATATGTTTTCTAAAAGAGCAAGCAACTTTTAGTAGTAATCAGTCGCGGAACTAGAAGTTTTTAATCAAAGGGTCCGTAATCCGTATATAATTTTGTATATATATATATTCATAAGCGTACGGTGGCTACCTATTTTAATAGATTTATTATAAACACGAGAACTATTGTCGGTTTCTTTAAATTTGGTATTTAAATGGTTTAATAAGTAATATTAAAAAAATTATTATCAAAATATATTTAGAAAAATATATCTTTAAGTATTAAATAGCATTCTTTAATTATATGTATGCCACTAAAGGACTGAAAAGACTTTAAAAAAATTTACCCATAAACAAAATAAAAAGATACATAAATAAAGTAAATAATATCAAAAGCAAAAGTCTTTTATATATTAAAGAAATTAATTAAAAAAAATAGATAAATGGTTAGAGTTGCATAAAACTTTACTATTAAATTGGTACAAGTTGATGACATGGCACTTTGCTTTATTGAGTTTTAACTTTAACTTTAAAATATTCCCAATTTATCATGTATTAGACTATTAGGTCGTCTTCTACATTACGTCTCTGTAATTATTTTTGAGCAGAGCTCCTTCGTCGCTACAACCGTTGTTTCCATCATCGACCGGAAAAAAAAAACAAACTGATTCATCTGGTTTCACTCTTCTAGTTTCATCTTTACTGCTATTCATCTCCTCTGACTAAATTTGAAATGATCGAACTAAAAAGAACGACGAAGCTATATACCCATGTTAAAGGAGATTCGACTGGCCGGAGGGTCAAAGGACCCTCTGGACCCCCCTGAGGTTCCACCCCTGATAGTGAGGGTAAAAGAATGAACGTTTGATGTATCATAAGACTAATCCGGTGAAATAAATTTCTTTACAAGTTTATCATTTTAGCCTTCACCTTTGATTTCTTGGTAGATATTTGCAAATTTTTGAAGAAAAAATTTAGACTTCCAATAAATAATGTTCTACCAATTACGCTTAAACTTTGATTTCTTAGTTTTAAACAAAATTTAAGCATCATATCTAAATACATATTTTTTTTTCTACAAATAGAGTTAAAACAAAATGTTACCAAAGATGTGGATGTCGTTATCTTCATTCACTTTTTCCTTATAATCAAAGATATGAAAACTTACGTCTTTTTTTTTTTTTTTTTTTGTCTGTCATATACACACGTGTTAAGACATTCTTCTAGTAATGTGATACGTTATCAAGAAATCTTGCCTTGCACTTCTGCAAGAGATTTTTCCGATCTAAACCTATGATCTTTAAATCAAATGTCTGTTATCCCAAGTTTAGCATTATATTAGATTAGTAATAAGTTTAGTATTTGAACCATATAATAACTAAACCTAAATATTGAAGATTACCGTTGTCAAATATCGAACCAGAGAGACACGCCCTTCAAAATCTATATCGAAATCATCACCCTTCACTTACAACATGCATTCCATCATTATTAACAAACAAAAACAAGTTTAATCCTGTACTAATTTACTTTGCATTTACATAATCATCCTATGATCCCAATAACTTATCACTATGTTAAGGTTCATGTAACGTTAGGAGTTTCATAAACCGTGAGCCAAATTAATTTACATTCATACAAAACCGTAAACCGTCAGTTTGCCAAAAAATCTCTACCAAACCCGATCATGAACACCCCTAGCTAGCGTCGTAAAGTACAAATTTAGGGGGTGATGTGTATATGTGAACAAAGCAAGGGGTAATTAGCAACACAAATCACCCTTGTTACACAGACACAAAAACGAAAGGATTTAGAAAGCAAAGAGAGAGGAGAGAGAAAGAGAGTGTGTGTGTATGGGTTATCGGAGAACAGCGATCAAAGAGAGAGAAAGAGGGCTCGCCGGCGTCTGATTCCGGCGAGACTGATACAAAATAAGGCCACAATACACAAATGCGCCGGAGCAATTTCACAACTAATCGGAATTTCGAAACCAACGAATCAAGTATCGTGATTAGCTCGGGGTTCAAACGAACAAGGAGTTTGGAGATTGAGAAATCAAAGGCTTCAGTTTGTTGAATCTGAATTCTGGAGGAGTTATAACGAGGTCAGACTTGCCAATTGTTGTTTATTGTTAAGAGTTCTTCGGAAGCTTAAATCTCTGTAATCTATCGTTTGGTTCCCAATTCCGTATGTGCATTTTGAAATTGCTGTTGGGAGTTTTGAATAGAGTCAGTTTTTGATTGATTTGTGGCATTTTGAGTTCTGTTTTTGGGAAATTTTGTGAAAATTTTGAGTTTGGGAGCAGTTTGATTGAGTGATTTGTGGGTTTACTTTGAATTGGAGGTGTATTCGATCAAAATTAAGGGTTTTTGTTCGGTTTAGATGTGATTATGGTGAGGAATTATAAGTTTCTGCGATGGAATTTGAATAATTTGGGAAATTTTCGTTTTGGAGGGAGAGTTAGTTGGGAACTGTAGCTCGAATCTGATTCTTTCCTCCTTAAGGTAATCGAAATCAGTTTCTTGTACATGATTTGTTTGGTTTGCTTCTTACTGAATGGATCAAGCTTGTAGCTTTTGTTATGGAAGGTTGGATGTTGTATATTGGAGTAAAACCCTAATTTAGTTGGAGAATCTAGTGGTTGGGGTTTTTGTTAAGTAAGTTAGAAATTGACAGTTGTGTTAGTGTTTTATGGAAGTTTCTTGTTGAGCAATGCAACCACCAAAGCAACATACATCGATCAATTTTGTGGATATTAAAGCTCAGTTGATCAATAAGCTTGGGCTGGAGAGATCGAAACAGTATTTTGATTACTTGAATCAGTTTTTGAGTTTTAAGTTAAGCAAGAATGAATTTGATAAGCTTTGTTTGGGGACAATTGGGAAAGATAATATCCAACTGCACAATCAGTTAATTCGTTCTGTTGTAAAGAATGCTTGTACGGTAACTGTTGGGAATAAGAAACCTGTAGGAGGTGTTTGCCATCAAAACGGGTCGGTTCCAGTTGTAACCCCTGATACTAGCCCGTTGACTAGTCCGTTGAGTTTGGCCAATGGTGATATTCTTCCTCCATCTCCTTGGAAAGCAAGAACCGGAGCTCGTGATCGAAGAGTTGCGGATCGTAAAAGTGCTCTTGGGCCAGATGGGTCTACAAATTTCACTCCCTTTTCATCATTGGCCCCACAATCAGGTGGTTTACATGTTGTTTTGCAGAATGGGGAGTCTTCTTCCCCTAATCATCAAGAACTCATGAAACAAGCAGAAAATGATGCATTTGTGGGTGTAAATCCTGTAGAACAGACCGAATCATTAGGTAAAAGGGATGGGAAAATCATATCTGATAGAACTTCACTACACGTCCCACTCGGGGTCCCGCTTTTTCCCAGCAGTACAAGTGGGGCCTACATGGGAAATAACAGTAGATGTGTTGGTGTGCTGCATACTGACGGTTTATTAGAAACAACAACATTAAAGGAACGTATGGAGCAGATTATTGCACTCCACGGGCTTCAACAGGTGTCAATGGATTGTGCAAACGTGTTAAACAGTGGATTAGATGTTTATTTAAAGGGTTTGATTAAGTCTTGTGTTGAACTAAATGGATCTAGATCCGTTCACAAGCCAACACAAAGCGATTCGGTCAAGCACGTGAATCATATTCGGTCCTTAAACGGTGTTGGGGCCGGTCATCATCATCAAATGCAAGGACAAGAACTGAAACTGAAACAGTTGGTAACTTTACTAGACTTTAGGCTTGCTATGGAGCTTAACTGTAAACTGCTTGGGGACGACTGGCCTGTACTTCTAGAGAAGATATGTTGTACACATGATTTTGAGGAATAAATAGTTTTCATCCATATCTCAACCGAGCTTGTGGTGTCTAAATCTTCTACATTTTCTCTTGACCCATTTATGGCTTTTTAACGAAGCTGTTTAGTGCAATATGATCAAGATTCCTGGGCCATGTCAGCAACCAGCCAACAACAGAATTAAAGATTGAAAAACAAGTTACAATGTACGGTTGCCTTGTTGTATAGTTAGCATGTCTCACTGCATAATTTCTGCTGCTTATGTAATTTAGTTGATGAGATAATTTAGAAAAGTTTTGCAGGAATAATATGTGTACCTTCTTACTAGATTAAAAAGTTGAGAATATCATAATCTGCGGTTTCTTGTCTATGCATTTCCAACATTAGGCATTGATTTAAATATCACATGACACATTTTAACAACAGATTTTTTGGTTATAGTTTATTCCTAATGAAGCATGGTCCTCTTCAAGGTAAGTTGTTTATCTTGTTATTTCTATTGTAGTATTGTATTTGCAATAATGTTTTCTTAAGGTAGGAGTCTTTGAAGAATATAATGCATCATTGAGGTAATAAAATCATGTTATTAATTGCTTTGGTAACATTTTAAGACACAAAGATTCAGAGGTCAGGGAGATTCAATTTGTTTCTCATTTAAGGTAATTTCTACAACTAATATACCTTCCTTTTTAATAACTTGTATGTGCTTTTAATAGTTTTCTGTTGCAGAAAATTTATTGAAGCTGATATCTCTCAGCCTTTAATTGCGCCACCGTGTTGACGAGGTAAACCAGTTGTTACATGGTAGTTAGTACTTATCTTTGTTCAGATAGTCATAATAAACCGTATCTAACAGTCCCTGTTTATAGAACTATCTGATTATAGATATGGTATTACCTATTTTAACTTTAGAAATACTGTAATTGCCTATATTGATTATTGTAATACCATTGTTCTGTACTTTACTAGTCAACCCTACATAACATATGGCTAACATTGCTTTCATTTATACCATATTTCTTCATTCTTTGTTACGTCTTTCGTAGGTCCCTACTTCATTTCTTTGCGCATAAAGTAATTGGGACCCGCTATCACATCTTTGTCACTTCTTCCACCATATAATAGGACATATGAAATAAAAATGTCAAATGGCTTGATAAGATAGGAAATATCCGCTCTTGATTAGCATCAAGGAATTAAATTCAATAAATTTATTAGTCTGATATCCTGTTCTATGGCTATTGGTAGTAGAAACAAAAAAATTGTCATCTTTTTACGTCTTTCTTAACTTCATATTTTTTCATTTATATCTTACTCCTTTGTGACTGGAAGATGAAAAAGGTAAGGGGTAGTTAAGTCATGTATTTAAAATCTATTAATGCAATATCCATTTGCAGGACAACTTTTGACATTTAGAATATAGATTAGACATACTACTATACATATAACACACTGTTCTCTGTGAATAACTAAATAGGACACCGTTCCCGTGAATCATCTTGGTGCATGATATTGTATTCATTTATTTTGTAAGACTGACTGTTATAATACCTGTTTACTACAGAATGGGTGGATATGGCAGTTTTCGTGTTTCGAAAGATAAATATGATATTGTGAAATTTAAAAGGATATATATGTAATTGGCCTGATTTTTTATTTATCATCTTGATAATGTAATCTAAGAAATCATAAATTTAGAAGAACCATGAAATTAACATTTTAGATGTGATCTCATCATGCTAATTTCTTGAACAAGTAACTGCATATGGAGATATTTGTAATCATAAAACCTCATTAGTGTTTAGTAACACTTTATTGCATATTTATTCATCAGCAACAAGTGAAATCGAAATTACCTTTCTGAAACTTAATAGATATTATTGAGCAGTCAATTAATTATCTTTTAATTTTGACTTCTGTTCTTTCACGTCGGGTTTTTTATTTTCACCTAGTTTAAGACAAGGCTGCATAATGCATGTTGTTATCCCGAAAAGTGTTGCTTCTAGTTTCTAGAAGCAATTTAGAGAAAGTTTATATTGACAAGATTACTCACACAAACATATGTTTTACCTAGTCTTAGAAAAGAAGGGTATTTAGGAAAATCAACTTCATTTAGTGTCAGATCTTTTTCTGAGGTGATAAACTGAGAGTGGACTCTTTATTTGACTAAGAAAACAGTATTAATAGCATCATTAGTTAGTAAAATTACGTACAATAAAATCTGTATATGCATTACTATTTGCGTGTTACTTCACCTTTGGTTTAACTTTTCACTGTTAGTATGGGGGGGTATTTGTTGCTCAAACACAACTGGATGAAGATCTTCTGCAATGGAAGGCTTGGCATCTTTTGAGTTGATATTGTCCAAGATTCTTATCAGGTTTCATCTTTTCTAAACCTCTTTTTTCACATGATAATATTTACAAAGAAGGAGACCCTAATGCAAAGACAGGATTATATCTGTATGTGAAGCTGCCATATAGACTTGAATGTATCATGCTGTGAATTTCCTAACATTTATTATATTTTTATCTTACTATAACCGGTTCTTGTGTGTTTCATCATTTTGCATATTGGGAATGGGATTCATGAGCTTAGGTGGTGATTGGGATTTTGCTTATTGAAACTGTTTATTTTCTTATTGCTTTGTAAAATACGCAGTTTTGATTATGTGATTTCCAACTTCTTATTCGAAACAACTTATTTCACTCGCAACTAATTAGATAAGGGTTTTCAATATGCAATCCCAGAAACTCTAAAAACACGTTATTTTTTTAGCGTAATTGTTGTATTGAGACTTTGAAACACAAATAAGCAGATAAGCATTTTAAATAAGCAATCCTGACCCCCTTAGATTTAAGGAATACAATAAATGCATGAGTTTATTGCGGTAAATGATTTGATGGTTTAGTTTAGTGCTAACGGGTCAAATGGGTTAAATGAAAACTTAAGCGGGTGATAAGTAGCCCACCCCTTACATTATTTATAAATCAATATATCATTTTAGTAAGAGTTGGATCATTTTCGTAGTAAAATTGTTTATAGTTATATTATATTAATGTAATATTATTGTATAAAATTAAAACAAGAGACAAAAAAAAATGTTATGAGGTCAACCCGACCCATTCGGATTTGTCTAAAAAGTTTGCTCGTTCCGAGATGCACATGTTTTAATCTGTTATCTAGCATTCATGACCCATCCTATAGCAGTTATTGGCACGTATACCCTTTAGCATAGTAAAATTTTATTTATAATTATTTCACACTACAACACACTAAATAAACACATTTCAATATTTCATGCTCTAGAAGACTTGGTATGTGTTTGGATTGATGGGTGGGGGGTTGGGTACAATGGCAAAGTCATTGGAGTTAAAGTGGTGGAGCTCCCAGGTCAACTGTTCGAGCCTTGTCTAAGACGGTTTGGGGTAATTTAGTTGTGTTGTAGTTACGGGTATAGTAACATTCACTGTTCAAAAAGAATGTGTTGGGATTGAGGGTATGGGAGTGCGGGAATGGGTATGGGTATGGGGCGTGTTTGGTTTGAGGGTATGGGTTTTAAATTTAGGAATGCAATCCTTGAAGTTGGGTTACCTCGAACCCACCAAGGGTTTCGGATATGAAAAACTTTGTCCCGTCATTCCCAATGGACTGCACATCTCCTTCCTTGTGAGAATCTATTTCCACCTCTTTCTAATGCATAAACTAGACATCAGTTTTCATGTAATTACACTTATTCCCATTCCTCCCACTCCAGCCTACTGACAAACCCATATCAATAGTGACCCCGACTTCAAATCAAACGCCATCTATGATGTTTGTTTAAGAATATTGACAATCATCAGTCATTATCTTGATTCTTGGCTGTCGAAACTGGAAAGTTATCACGTCTTCTGATTTTAGGAACACTTTCCAGGTAGAAATGCTGTACATGTCTGTTGCCATCATCACAAATATTATTATTATCTCATACGTGCAAGATAAACTTATTTTATCCTGTTTAAAGCACAATTGAATCAGCTTGTGAAGTTGTTATGACTGTTTACTGGATCATATTCTGTTTCTGAGTTCTATGATGATATTAACCATGTCTTTAATTATGATACCATGTCTCAATTATTCAGAACTTTAGTTATTAAAACACTTAAGTATGATACCATGTCTCCACTTAGATCCTGTATTTTGTAAAAAAAATTACAACTGAAGCCTGTCAATGCAACATCTATAAGCAGGCATCAATGCATCATATAAGTTTGCAACAAAAGATGACATTACCATCATTTTACCTGTTCAGAATCATATGTTTCCAAAACAAAGTCAATAAGTACTACTTCAATTTCAACTACTAACACATAGCAAGCACTATATCATGTCTGTGACCCCTTTAACTTTTACCAACATGAGTTTGAGTTCCATGACAGCTAGCTGGCTTGCCTCGCTGAACAACTGGTTGATTGATCACTTTGACTACTCATCTCATATATATACTTCTTTCTTTTCTTCCTTAGGTTGTCCAACGTATTTGTGAAGTAGATCGAGGAGCCGAGGACGTATAAGTGTAGTTGGACCTCTACTCTTTGGCCACATGCCATGGTTGTTGCCATTGATCGGCTGAATCTTCAAAGGACACCCCTCTTTTCATGTCTGAAGACTATGTACTCCTCTTTTCATGTCTGAAGACTATGTACTGGATGAACCCAATCTTCAGAATTACCAACATATTCCTTATGTTTGTAATAACATGCTTTCATTGTATTCTAGTGAGTTCTCATTTACTCATGGTCCTTTAACTTGGTTATTGTCTCCATCCCAAAGAACAATATATTTAGCCTCTCTGTGGATCCTGTGTGTAGGGTGCGAATTAAGTCAAACACCGAACATGCCCTTTTGATTTTGTAGATTCAAAAACAGACGACTGACAGGCTACCCGATTACTAGACCGATATGTGGATAAGTGGGAGTGTTGAACCAGCGTGAAAAGTAACAACATTTGAAGTTTTTCTTGAATTTCACTTGATAAGCAAAATAAGTGTTATTACAAATTCTTGAAATTAATTAGTTATCACAATTAATGTCTTAATTGTCGTATTTAATTTCTTACTTGTTAGCTTGATGTAATGGTTAGAATCTTCTATACAAAGAACCTATTATGACATTTTAAAATTCATTCAATAATAACATAATTTTTTTCTCAAACCGTGGGCCTTTACTTTTGTGTGTTTTGGTCCCAAATGGAATGTGGATGGAACATTTTCTAGCATGTACTAATGTTATACGGAGAGATTTTATGTTGTACGAGAATTCTTAAGACTAACACTTTTTTCCCCATCTCATGATTTTTATTAAATTGTATCAAGGTGGAAGGTGCCTAACGAATCACAAAATGGTTGTATATAAAAAATAAACATATTTACTAAAATCTCATTTAATGAATAGGGTATAAAAAGGCTGTATCAACAGAGACTCTCTAAAGGGGTGTTTGTTTTTCTGAAAAATGTCTGCGCAGGCTTTTTTGTCTGCGCCGCGCAGATCACGCGTAGACATTGCCATCTGCAGACTGTTTGTTTTTTCGAAGACATTTAATTAAAAAACGTCTGCGCGACCTCTTTTTGGTGCAGACTTGGTCCAACCACTTCTAAGATCTGCAGACATCTTCTTAAACACCAACACCAACTAACACCCACCACCACCACCGGCCGCCGCCACCACCACCACCACCTGCCGCCGCCACCACCCACCGTCCGCCACCAGCCACCGTCCGCCACCCCCGTCCACCTCCGCCACCACCACCGTCCGCCGCCGCCACCACCCACCGCCGCCACCACCCACCACCTCCGCCGCCACCCACCACCTCACCGTCCGCCACCACCCACCACCTTCGCCACCCACCACCTCACCGTCCGCCACCACCCCCGTCCGCCGCCACCACCGTCCGCCACCGCCACCAGCCACCGCCCGCCACCCCCACCACCACCACCCACCGTCCACCACCACCCACCACCACCATCCAGCGCCGCCGTCCATCACCACTATCCGTACACCACCACTAGTTTATTTTAATAATCTGCATATGTTAAAAAACAAACAGCATTCTTCTTGCAGACTGCAGAGGTTTGGTACACCTCTTTTGCCACAGATGTTTGCAGATCTGGTCCGCAGACTGCAGACATTTTACCTCTTCAAAAACAAACACCACCTAACTTAACTAAGCTTACAGGCTCATGTAGAAAGTAGCTAGTACCAACACCTATAACTAAAGATACCTGAGTACTATATAAACCAAGATATAAGACATAACAAAAGTAAAGTATATATTGTTTTAAAAATTCCTGAACTTTTATTTAGTGTCTTCAAGAAAATCTATCACTGTCATCTTCTTGAAGAAGGGTAAATTTTGTTGAACCAATCTTGACATAAAACGATAGACAAGGGTCTGTTTTGTAATTTAGGTTTAGTCATTATCTGATAAATAAAAGGATAAAGTTTATCAGGTAGTTTAAAGCATTATCTCAAAAGGATTTGAGATAAGCTTTTGTGATTGAACTTTATCTCAAAAGGATTTGAGATAAAGCCTATAATGTAGGAATAGATTAACTTGATGGGCTAGGTTAATCAACTATAAATAGGAGATAGTTTTACTTATTTTTTTGTAAGTTTTCTATCAATTAATTGGAGAAGGAGTTCCATAGATATTCTCTTGTTTTCTGTTTATTTTCTGCTGCTCATTCTTTGATTCTGGTACCAATCGCTTCAAATTTAACAATGCCTAATCTGCTCATCCTGTTTTTAGTCTTGGTTGGCCTTTGTTCTTCTTCCTCTTCATGCTAAAGGTTTCAACATTCACTATAGGTGTAGTTACTTGCCTTCTTCGCATGGGTTCGAACCTCTCAATCTCCACCCTTTTAACTTATCTAAAATACGTTTTGCTTTGATCTAACCCTTAATGCATCATTTCTTATGTGATCCAATCTAGTGTCCCTATACATTCAGCTTAACATTCTCATATATGCTACATCCACCTTAGCACTTGTGTCATCTTGATCGGCTAGCAATATAAAAAACGATAATATACATATGATTTGAATAATATATATATATATATATATATATATATATATATAATAACTATATAATATAAGACAAATTAGATTTTAATAATCCAAACGATGATTTATTGGCCAATTATAATTCGTACTATTAATTTGTCAATAATAATTTTAACTTCTAATTATGTTATCGAGGATAATCATACTAGCATAATAACTCATTAATTTAAACTTGATTTTCACTCGATTTTGCTTAAAATGATGATTGTGAATGATATAAGGAAAACATACACTGAAATGAAGAATAAAAATCCAATTTGCCAATAACAACTAGGATTGCTTTTAACAACAAAAACAAAAGTTAGGATTATTATTAGCCAAACTAATATTATGAATTATTATCGACCAATAAGTTATAATTTGAAGTATAAAAATTCAATTTGTCAATAATTAAATAATAAATTTAGTAATAAACTATTGGCCAAGTTCAAGCATGTAAAAGTACTCTAAACTAAACCGTCTAAACTCAATCTTAAACTCTTTTAAATTAATCAACTTTGATTTGGGTTCGGTCGGTCATATTATTTACACCCATACCCAAACACTCCCTAATGTTTTAACTTTGTAGATCGGATATGCTCATGGTCCCTTCCAGCAATCCTCCTAATTATTAAATAACATCTTCTTCGTCCTTTTATTAATGTGCATACAAAAGGCACATTAAATCATAATATCTTGTTGCCATCGTCGTCATTGGGGGCACCATTTTCTGATTCAGGTATGTCAATTTCTCCCCTTTTTCCTCTTGTTTTCAGCTTTTTCGATCCTCAATTTAACATTTATGCGATGATTGAAAACACAAATGTTCGTCAGATCCATGTTCTACGTGATTTGATTCACACCCGATTTGTGCTCAGATTCCTGTTTTCGATTGTGTGATTGTGTAATTGCATTTGGATGTGAGGATTTAGATGCTCGATTATCTGTTTTTGTTGCTTGCTCTTTCTTTGTGTGTTTGATTGATTATACTGATTTTAGGGTTTTTGTTAGTTTAAAAGCGTCTTTGTTTGGGTCTGAGCGACTTCTATCGGTAAGATCTGTGTGTATTCTGGCAATCGGCAACAGTTTTGCTCTTTATAACCTGAATTAGAGAGTGTTTTGGTTGATTTTTTGTTACTTCAAGCTGTGATAATGTCTCTAGCTATGAATATAATTAATAACTGTAGGTTCAGTTAAGAATCTTGTTTTATTTGGGTATTCTACTATTCCATGTACAACTATGGATCTATTTCACACTTTTGTATGTGTATTACAGAGTCAAATTGTGGGTTCATCAGTTTTTGATTGATTTGCTTTAAGATAGACCCATTCGTCATTAATTTGCTTAATTGCTATTCCTTATTAGTTATTATCTATCTGTGATGTAGGTTTGGTATCATACTAAACCAACATTTTGATTTGAATGATTTCCTGAGTGGTTTATCAATGCTAGTTTGTATATTATTATTATTTGTCATGGACTTCAGCAAGTATACTGAACCAAAGGCCACTGGTTTGTATTTCTTTTTGGTTAAGTTTTCAATCGGACACACTACAAACAGACAAAGAAAAACTATGTCTCTTAAACCACAACTGGATTTAACAGACTTGATAGATAATTAGACACGGCCCACGGGTTGAGCCGAAGGCCATTGTTTGAAATTTACTCTTTGACAGCTAACGGTATTTATAAAATGGTGGTAATTGGTGTGCTTTTTATCGAATGTAATTGCATTAGAAAGCAACATACTTTGTTTCTTTCCTATTGTATGTAAACCACTTATGTGTTGATGCAATTAGTGAAATAATTGCATTAAAATGCAACAGCCATTATTTTTTAACTAATTGACGTAGCGTCATTACATGCAATGCATCAAAGTGTAAGTATGTTGTATACAATGGGGATGAAACAATGTGTATTGGTGCAACTAAGCCTTTTTATCTCTTTAGGATAGTTTGTTACTTATCTTAAAATGTAGCTTATATTCACTTTTTTTGCCAATAAATGTAAAATCATGTTTTGTTACTTTATCCCATACAATGACGAATCAACTTGCATTTTGGTGAAATAAACCCTTTAAATTTTTGGTGTAAAAAATCATCTTTTTTATTGTATATTGTTTTTCTTTCAAACCTTATAACTGGGAACCATAAAAAAAAATATTAGATGACCAAAATGAATAGGACTATGGGCTTTTGACTTTCACTTGATCAAAAATTCCCAAATCACCTTACACTGTTTCTGAAATGCTTGGATTCACATCCACTACCTGATTATCCTAATCTTTTTAAATTACATTACTCATTTCACAACCCAAAAACTTATATTCTTTTCTGCTCGATGATCTCAATGTCTGACTTAACGCCCCCATCATTCTTGTCAATTTGAATTGCAGTTTCTGCAGATTATGCGGTGGTGCCGCCATTAAATTCCCGATTGCATAAACTTAATGGCTTTAGATGGTGTCATCACTTCCCCTCACCGGAGAACTCAAACTCAAACAGCATTTTCTTCAAACTCCTCCAGAAAGAGTTTTGCAACAGGAAATGAATTGGGCAGTTTCTCAACCGTTATCAGGCGGCACCGCTTCCTACTAACCGCCCTCGCCCTCCTCGCTTTCCTATGCACCATCTATCTCTATTTTGCCATTACTTTAGGGGCTGGTGGTGACTTGTGTTCAGGGTTGACCGGAACTCAGAAAGCGTTATGTCAGGTTCAACATGTTAAACAATCAGTAGCCAAAGGAAAAATGAAATTTATTTAGTGTTTAAAGAAATTATAACAGTGTGGTTTATGTATAAGAATTTAGAGTGTCAGTTACTAAATTAGTGTTATTTTTACGGGATTAAAAGTTGTAACTATGTGTAAAATTTGATGGCCGGTTGGGCTGTGGTTAATGGTGGTTTTAAGGTGGTTATGTTTTTGGATGGTTGATGGTGATAGAGGGTTGTTCGCAGGCCGAATCATGCCAAGTCAGGTTTGATCACTTGAATTTTAGATGAGCGAGTTCGGCTAGGCTTGAAATCATCAACTGAGTTGAAATTTTGAGGTCTTATACAAATTAAGCCAGCTTGGCTTGCTCTGTTTTGACTTGATTTCTAAATAATAAATGTATTTGCAGATCTAGGGAGTTAAAATTAGGGTCATGAAGGTGGAGATCCTTCGTCTATAAGGGTCTTTTAAGGATGTGATTTCTTTCATTTACAAGGGAAGCTAGTTTAAACAAGTTGGAATGAAAGAAAGAGATCGACAATGAGGTTGTTTTAACTGGTTAAAAAGATTTTTCTCAAAACGTAGTTGAAAATATAATCTATAATGGAACTTAGAAAACATAAGCTTGTGACAACGGTATTAGTAAGAATTTAAAGAAAATATTACGTTTTTGTCAAAACGACGTTAAGGAACATAAAATTAAGGAACATAAAAGCAAACCTAAAAACATATTATATGTAACCCTATTTAATTAAATAAAATTTAGAAAAGTTGGTTTTATTAATTCAAACTATTGAGTATTGATCAATATTAATCCCAAGTAATAAAATGATCAGTATTAATCATAACTTTTGATTTTGTTATTAATGACAGTCTCAATCTAACTGTTCGCTAACTACTTTAGTTTTTTATGACGTATCATGTGACGTGGTTTGTGAAGTGACATATAATATAGTTGTATAATATAGTTATAATTAGAAGTTTGTGTAAAAAAAAAAAAACAAAGCACCGATAATACTAAAAGAATAAAATTAAAATTGCGAGTCCATTTAAAATAAAACAGTAAATCTATGTGGGCCCACCTTAATTACCAAACACAAACTAGTTAGTAGTTATTAGTGAACCACCCCACAACTCATCTTTTTTTATCTTCATCGACACTAACAGAAACCTATTTTCGGGCAACCTCAAACACACCCATTTTCCCATCTCGAATCGTGTATTTAACTCTAGAATTTAACTTTAAAATAATTATTTGTTTATTAAAATAGTTATTTTTTATTTGATGTTTCGAGAGAGATGATTTACGAAAAAGTTTGTATATAATGTATACTTTTATTTGACGTTTGCATGTTTTTGGAAAGATATATGCCTAGCAATCACTTGTAGGAGTGTTGAAACCTTGAAACTTAATAAGCCTTGGTAATTAGTAACTTCTAATTAGTTATGGTTAATCCTATTAATTAAATTGACATGATTAAAAACCCATTATACTTTTTTTAATACATTTTGCATTTTGATTTTCCTATATATACACATGATATGTTGATAACCCCTACTAGTTGAATATAGAGTTGTTCACAGGCCGAATAAAGCCGAGATAGGGTCACATCGTGCTCGGAATGAATTTTAGACAAGTCAGCTCGGCTATGCTTGGAATCATCAACTAAGCTAAAATTTTAAGGCCGAACTTGGCTCATACAATTCGGGCTAGCTTGGCTCGCTCGCACAAGCAGATCTAGGGAGTCTAAATGCGTGTGGTGGAGATCCAAACAAGCAGTTCCATCATCGGTCAAGATTTCTAAGAAGTGTTGTTTCTTCTGTTTTTTCAAGAGACGCCATTATAAACGAGCCAAAAAGGAAGAAAGATGTATTTTCAAGAGATGCCATTCTGAACGTGCCAAAAAGGAAGAAAGAGATATGATGCGAAACATGATGAGGTCGTTTTAAACGAGTTAAAACGAAGTTGTCGCTGGTAGTCTCCTCACATAACTTCTCATGTGATAAGCCATTGATGTGAGAAATAAGTTTTTCTTAAAACAAATCCTAATTACTTTGTTAATCATCTATATCTACATAGTAAAAGATTTAAAACCTTCGGATATAAGGGATACATCTTACCAACTCTATTACTTGTTTTGAACATGAGAACCCATTAATCATGTTCATACGAACGATAATAGAACATTAATTTCAATTTGCATATTGGAGCCAAAAGTTAAAATCCATCATTTTTGTACTTAAATTATTGTAATTAGCAATCTTCAATTCATCATCAACCATGAACCATTCAAAAACAACAACAACAACGTTGAGGGTGGTTTAAATCATGTAGTCATGTATTATTATACTTTTACCATGAAAACCACCATTAATCATGTTCATACGAATGATAGTAGAACATTATTTTCAAATTGCATACAAGAAATTGCTGAAAAGCTTCATTTGTTCTAATTCCAATGCTATTATGATCGATAAGCTCTCGTCCTTTATCGGGCTTGGTAACACATGACAACATCCTATTGGGATGCTGGTCGGGCCCTTGAAGATGGGTCGGCCCCATCCAAAGTCCGCGTCATGAATCGGGAGCCTAGCCCAACTTATTATTCGAAGATTTGTGTATTCGTAAGAAACCATATGCTTTTGATCATCAAGATGTTGTTCCAAATAATCGAGTGCTGATTTTAGATAATTGGTACTCATAGTAGCTAACGCATCATGGATTTTACTTGCAACATACCATATTGGCTTCAGTTGAATTTCTCCACTTGTTGCTATAACAATGGTTGTGAAGATAGCATTACCGAAATAGCCCGGTGGGAGTGGTGGTTGTAACCTGGCCCGCCCATCCGTGGGGATGTAAAGCTTAGTGTCTTGATTGTCTGGCCGCCCACGGGCTTTACACACGCACTTCCGAACATGACCCGAGAGAATTTCAAAAGAGCTGTATCTGTTTGTGTTACCATCTGCCTTTGACTTTGCTTTGAGCGCGTCTAGCTGGTCTCGTGTTAACTTGAAAATTGAATAGACGGTTTTGGTTTCATCGGGTGGGAGTTGGAGCGGCGAGTCAAAAATTGAACCCGGGTGGTATTCCACGTGCTCGGAAATGGGTTGGGGTGGGTTCCGGGCACGAAGAGGGGTCCGGTCTATAAAAGGTGGGGGAGTGACGTCAAGCCCACGAGCCATATCAGACCATGTGTTTATAAAGTGCAATGCGGATGTCCCATCCGCAAGATAATGGTGCAATGCAACCGCCAGTGAAACTCCACCACATTTAAAGTGAGTCACCTGTAATACTAGCAGGGGATAAGATTCTATCCCCTGGTAATCAACCATAGGCACGAGTTCCAAAAACTCTGATTTGGGTGCAAAGTCACCCAAATCATCCACCACGCTATTAGACTCGGCTTCCACAAACAAGGCCCCTTGTCCTTGACAATCTATCTCAACTCGACCATCTTCGCCTTGCGTAAACCGTCCTCCTATCGGGTAAAACGCAACCAACACCTTACTCAAAGCGTCCTTCAACACTTTTGCATCAAAGAAGTTGTGAGCACCATTGAGCCGGTAAATTTACACCACCGGTGTGTGAAAATTTGGAGCCATGAGATCGAGGTTCGAGAGCCATAGCTTTATCGCTGGTGTCTCCTTCGCGGGCCGCACCATCGTCGATTCTCTTACCACCACCTTCATCTCGATCTTCACTTGCTTAAAGAACAAGATGACTTGTAGAGAAGTCGTATGAATAAAAGAAGATAATGAAGTGGATAATGAAGCAAAATATATAGCCAATGGCAAGAGTTTATATGCACAGCTTCCACTTTAGTCCTTGAGTTTTTAGACAGCTACTAACAGTCCCTAGACTTTAATCACAAGTACTTTAGCTGTTTCAGCTTTTAGTCAACTCATTTCATTAGGGTCCTAATATAGAGACACCCACCCAGATAAATCGACACCCCCCCATACGTCGCGTATGGGTCCATACGTGGCGTATAGGGTCGAATACACTGAAAACGAGGAAAATTCAGGGGGGCTGTCAGAGAGCTATACGCCCCATATAGCCCTATACGAACCCCCCTATACGACACATATAGGGCTATACGACGCGTATAGCGAATTTCGACACTGACTACGAGGAAAAATTCAGGGGCTGTCAGATGGCTATACGACACATATAGCCCTATACGACACATATAGCCTTATACGAACCCCCCCTATACGACGCGTATGGGGCTATAAGACACGTATAGAAATTTTGGGGTTTTGATTTAAAATCATAGGGTGTCTATTTAACGGGTCCCTTTTATTATCAAGTAAAACAATGATAATAACAAAACTAACTAAATAAATGTATTTCTTTTTACTACTGATCAGTTGTATATTTTATTATTTACGTGTACACATGTATTCCTACTTGTAATAAGTAGTGTTTTCCTGACCGGAATTCGGAAGGATCACTGCTCCGATCCACCCAATTCATTTTGTAGCTAAGGAACCGGACGGTTCGAACTGGTTTGGTGGTCGGATCAGGGAACCGGGTCGGACCAGATCTTTGATATTTTTTTTAACTTTTTGGATTTAGTAGGTTTAACGGGAGGTTCGGGCGACGAAAGAAAATGTTGTACATAAGATTATTATTAAAATTTTATATATAACTATAAAATAACGTATAGGGTTTTGGGCCCTTACTTTCATAGGGTTTTAAATTCAAAGATTAGATCTAAGGAAGCAATGTTTTTATTCTGATTTAAAAAAAAATATGTTTGTTTCTTTTCAAGTTTTTTAGTTTTTTTTTTCTTTTTCCGGATTATGTTTGCTTTATTGTTTTAATGTTTTGTTTTCTTTTTTCCAGCTTTTCATATGTAACTAGTTGTGATCCATCCGCGCGATGCGCAGTTTCTATTTATGAAAATATTGGGGCTCCGCGGCGGAAGTATATTCATTTCTTCCCTGAGCTACGTGACATGACATTGTTCATTATCGACTCGTCTCATCAAAAACCATAAAAGCAAACATTGACAAAAAAGAAAACTAAAGATAACCGCGTTCGTCATTTAGTTACTCCCCGCGTGTTGCCCTGGGGGTTCTTCCACAATTCCATATACTAAACCCAGATAAAAAACATATCGCAAAGGCTATCACTTCCATGTAAAACTTTAAAGTTTGTTAAAAAACCATTTAACGAATGAAAGTTATTATTAAGTAAAGCAAATTTATTAGAAAATTAAACGGGTTAAAGGTATTTACGATATAACCAAAAAAAATAAAATCATGCTTTAAATCAGCCGAAAATCTTAAAAGCAAACACCAATATCGGTTTTGATAATACCAATACCGGCAACTATGTTGTTCACAAATAACTAATTTTGTTCGTCAAGTTACCAAAATAGTAACGACGCTTGTTATAGGCTACTATGCAAAAAAAAAAAAAAAAAATCATTCTCAACTTTGAATACAACCTTGTTTTCATACAATCTATTTACATAGTCAAATTTTACATTTATAGTTGTGTGATAGATTTGAAAGAATTATAATTGTTGTGGTAGATTTTCAATTAGATGAAAATTTTTTATTCATTTCTCATGTTGTTTAATAATAGAGTAATGTTTTGTTGACCCTCTTTTGTTTTGATTATGGTTGTACCTTTTTAATTTGTTTTTGTTATTTTTTAACTTATAGTTTTTTTTTATATATATTTAGGTTTTAAACCCCCCCCCCCCATTTGTATCAACGTTTAGTATATCATTGTGTACTTGTAATTGTAAAACATAATAATAAATAACAAGTTTACATAATCTATTAAAACAATTGCAAAAATAACATAAAATGACTTAAAATGTAAGAATCTCGAATTTCAGGTCCGATTTTTTTTACATTATATTATATTATTTTTTGTTATTTATTCATTCATCGAATAAAAAAAGACTGGAGAATGCATGTAGCTCGACTTAGAACCCGTTACAAGACTAAACCTTTAGCATGGACCGGGTCATTTGGCGCGGCTCGGCTAATACAAAACTTGAAATTTGACATCATTATTAAAATCTATAACGTATTCATATCAATACTCTGAATCGTCATAAAATGACATTAAAACATACCACCTCACAAAGTTATCTAATTACTTATCTAAAATATCCATAACACATAACAAATACTTAAACGTTTCAATCTTATTTAACCGATATTTATTAGGTTGCAACATTTTTATAACACCTTTATAAAGTTCTAAATATAATTATAATGAAAACATTACAATATACTATCAAAATACTACAAAAATAAGTAATAATAATAATACAACTTTAAAATGGTCAAGATGCTTCTCCTTGCTTCTCCTTGCTTCCTCCTATTATTAGTCGTTCATCATCACCTCCCTTACCTTTCCTATGACTAATATTCACCAACTATCATTGATCATTGTGCAAATAATGATAGCTAAGACTGATTTGTAGGGCTGGCAATTTTTGACAGGAACCTGTTAACACGACACGAAATTAACAGGTTTCGTGTTTGATCTTAACAGGTTTCGTGTCTTACACAGGTCAACACGTTAAGACACGATAAAATTCGTGTTTAAACAGGTTAAAAACCTGTTAACTTATTAAGACCTGTTAAGAACCTGTTTATATATATTAATTTTTAAAATAAATAAATATACATATTAATTTAAAAAACCCTACCCTTTTCCCCTTACCCACCGCTCACAACTCAACCCACCAGCCACCATGGATCTGCTCGCCTCCTCCCTTGAGCCCTTTCAAGTTCGACCTGCCATGGCCGCCTTCACTAATGTTCTCGTCGTCTTCTTCTTCTTCAGTCATCAACTTCAGGTCAAAGGCACAACCACAACCGCCATCGGTCTGCACCCACAATCCACAACAACCATCACAAACCCTCGATTTGCAGCCATCGGACTTGTTCGACCTGCTACAACGAACAAAAACATGTTTTTGTTTGACCACAGCCACAACAATCATCAATCTGTAGCCGTAGCCATAGCCCACAAAGACCATCGGAGACCTTCGATTTGTAGCCACATCGATCATTTCAACCTTTCACAACGAACACGAACTCATTTTTGTTTGTCCGCAGCCACAACCACCATCGATATGTAGCCGTGGACCACAATGACCATCGGATACAGCCAGCATCAGCCATCATCTTCATGTTAACATGTTTCTAAACAGGTCCATAAACAAGTTTCTTAAACTATAGAATTAGTGATATTACATGTGTTACTAAACTGGTTTTTAAATAGGTCATTTCGTGTTAACATGTTTTTAACAGGTTCGTGTTCGTGTTTGAAAAAATGACACGATAAGTTATCGTGTCGTGTTCGTGTATTGCATTTCAGATCATCGTGTCTTATCGTGTCGTGTATGATCTGTTATGCTAGCCCTACTGATTTGTTAACTTGTTTTTGATCGAGTCTTGACAACCAGATCAGGAACCAACTCTCACTATTTATAAAAGCAGTTGTATCCTATTTTTTATCATCATCCTATAATTACACAAAAAAATCATTATTTTCTCTCTTCTTTACAATTTAATATAATTTTAATACATTTATCGTTATATTTTCTCTCTCTCTTTCACTCATAACCACTTTCAAAAATGTTAAAAAATTATAAAGGCTGAATAATGTATTCCCAAATATACAAATTAACAGTAGCATTCTCACTCATAACCACTTACAATCATTCTATATAATATTAAAATTATACTCATAAAATTATAACAAACGGGATGTGAATTCTCTAATGTAATCCTAAATTTGTTAGAGCATTCACATATGTTTCCTTATAATGTTTTGAGTATAATCTTTATATTATATAAAATGATTTTGAGTGGATAAGAGATAAGAGAAAAATGCTATTTTTTATGTATAAATTTGAGAATTTTGTGTTCAACCTTTATAAATATCTTAATATTTTTTAAAGTAATTATGAGTGGAGGAAAGAGAAAATATAATGATATATGTATAAAAAAATATCATTTAATTGAAAAAAGAGAGAAAAATAATAATTTTTAATTTAATTATAAGGATAAAGATAAAAAATAAGATGTGAATCTCTTTATTCTAATAAAAAGGTACATAAGAGCGACACGTGGTACCACCACATTCCTGCTCATCAAATTTTTCCAGCTCCTAATTAATATTTTCCATAACTGAAAATATTATTTAATTTTTATATAGACTAAAAATACTTTTAATAAATTAAAGAAAAATTTTTCCTATTAATGTTATTTATAAAGAAATAATTTTTTTTATAAAATAACTATTTGTTATAAACATCAAAAAGTTTAAAAATTGATGCTTTTAAAAAGTAAAATATTTATAAATAAAAAATAATTAAAATTAGGAGTTATAACAATGAAACTTTTTTAAAACGGTTTGTTTTGAAACAAAATGTTTAATTTTTTTAAACAAAAAGGTTTAAAAAGTTAATATTATTCTTTTGTTACTTATATCCTTAAATTTCAATTATATCTTTTTTTTTAATTTTAAAATTTTAAAATTTTAATTTTCAAATAAAGTGTTTACAATATAGTGACATGTAATTCTCTAAGCAAGCTTTCTCGTGTTTAGTAATTTTGATACTTAAAAGCTAACAAATTACTATGCACGACTTGCTGAACCCTGTTTAGAAGATCCACAGTCTGAGGTGCAAGAAAACCAAATGTATCAAAAGCAAAAAAGGATAAACACGTGTTAATTCTCTAAGCAAGCTTTCTCGTGTTTAGCAATTTTGACTTATTCTGTCTTTAGCGCAGCCTGCGTCGTAATAAAACCATTGTCACTAAGCGTAACAAGAAGGAACACTCCTGTATAATACGTGAGTTATGCTAATAAGAACTGCTTCCTTAAATTTCTTGCAATCCTTAAACTCTAGTTTACCTAACACGCATAATGTATGAACCTAATCCATAAATTAAATAATAGACATAATTATATGCATATGATTCGTCAACTATTGTGATTCATGATTACACATAAACTAATAACTTGTTCATTTTCTCTCTGTCTCTAACACCACCAAAAATCCAGATCTTACGTGGGACCCACCAACATTTGTCCGGAGGTCGCCAGGCTGCCGGAGATCTCTCATTTTCTCCGTCATCGACCGTCGTACGCCGGCCATTTGTCACTACGTGGTCGGAAGTTTCACTATCTCTTTTTAACCACATTACGAATATTATCAATCATATTCTTTTATTCTCACCATTAATAATAGTATCATCTTCTTGCAGTAATTTGCATCCAATTAACCACTGAACATCAAGATGAAAACAGTGGTAAAAGAGTCAACAATGGTGTTTCCATCGGAAGATACACCGGCGATAAGGCTTTGGAACTCGAGTCTCGATCTCACGGCCCCAAATTTTCACATACAATTGGTGTATTTTTATAGGACAAATGGTGATCTCAACTTCTTTGATGCGAAAGTGATGAAGGATTCTTTGAGTAAGGCGTTGGTTGTGTTTTACCCGATGGGTGGGCGGTTTGTGACCGGAGATGATGGGCGCATTGAGATCGATTGTCGGGGACAAGGGGCGTTGTTTGTGGAAGCAGAGGCCGATGGTGTGATCGATGAGTTTGGTGACTTAGCGCCGAGGTTTGAGTTCTTGAAGCTTATCCCGGGGGTGGATTACCGGTCGGGAATTGAATCATGTCCGCTGCTTGTGGTGCAGGTATTAAATATTATCTTGATGTTGAATTGGTCGTCTTATTGGTTGACTGATTTAACAGGTTTGGAAAACATATAAGGTTAGTGTTTAACTTCAAATTTTATATGTACATAACTAGTTAAAAATATAATATGTGGTAAATGAGATTTTGAAAAGAAAAGGATGAAAAAACAAAACTTGAAGTTAGGTCTAACCACTGGTTTGATTAATCTATCTAACTGATTGACTCATAATTTTTTGGTTTAAATGAAGACGGCTTAAAAGTACTCAATCAAAACAGTTATGCAGATGGTTTCTCGTCTAAGTGCCGGTTAGGTTTGATTTTGAGATATTGCTTAAAAGTTATATGTAATTTAACTTGAGTAGGTAACTTACTTCAAATGTGGTGGGGTTTCGCTAGGAGTTGGTTTGCACCATCGTGTTGTGGATGGGCCGTCTGCGATGCACTTCATGAACACATGGGCTGATATGGCTCGTGGCCTTGATGTTACTCTCCCGCCCTTCATAGACAGAACCATCCTTCGTGCAAGGGACCCACCACAACCCGTTTTTAAGCATGTCGAATATCAACCAGAACCAATGGTGAACTTGCCACTCCAAGTCCCGTCAAATGAAACAAAAACCATTTGCTCAAATTTCAAGTTCACACGTGATCAAATCGACACGCTCAAAGGTAAATCGAAGGAAGAAGGTAACACAATCAACTTCAGCTCTTTTGAAATTCTCGCGGCCCATGTTTGGAAGTGCGTGTGTAAAGCCCGCGAGTTGCATGAAAATCAAGACACCAAGCTCAAAATTGCCACCGATGGGCGGGCCCGCTTACAACCACCACTCCCACCGGGTTATTTTGGGAATGTTATATTCACAACCATTGCTACAACGACAGCTAGTGAGATCCAATATGCTACAAGTAAAATCCATGACGCGCTAGCGATGATGAATAACGATTATTTAAAATCAGCAGTCGATTATCTAGAACAACATCTTGATGATCAAAAGCCCAAAGCTTCTTACGAACACGCAAATCTTAGAATAGTAAGTTGGGCTAGGTTCCCGATCTACGACACTGACTTTGGATGGGGCCGGCCCATCTTTGCTTGCCCTACTTGGATCCCATTAGCAGGGCTCTGTTTTGTGTTACCAAGCCCAATAAACGACGGGAGCTTATCCTTTATCATTGGGCTAGAAGGTGCACAAATGAAGCGTTTCAGCAACTTGTTGTATTTGATCTGAAGACTGAAATTAGTGTGCGGATGCCCTTTCGAATTTTCAATGCAATAATAAGTTATCTTTTATCAACAACTAAGATTGTAACCCGCGCGTTGTAGCAGGGTCTTCTTACGACGTCTTGGGAACGATAACACCACTACCGAAAGATTTGCATTTTAAAGTAATAAAGGAAAAGGGTACATCTTTAAAGCAAACACATTTCTTGACAATACTATCAATATTCATACAGAAAAATGAGATGGATCATGACATTAGATAAATATAATTAACAAAAATTCATTACTTAAAAACACATTTTTGTATAAAATGATCAAGATATTGTGTATGGATTCAACATAAAGTGAAAAGGGAATGTAGGTTTAACAAATGCCCCATACCCATGATTAATCAAGTAAAAATCTATAAATTCGTTCATAAAAAACGATGAAGCAGGAAATCCTTCGATCTTGTCCTCTACATCTACCTCACCATCGTTGCCTCTTAGGTTTCTGTTTTATCTGTTTTAGGTTCCATAAGAATTTCAACCTTTTTTATTTAACTTTTTCACGCATCCTTGTATTCACGTATGTATCCATTTAAATACGTACAAGCATACATGTGTGCATACATGTGCGAGTACATATGAGTTAGTCGTTTTAAAAAATTAAATATGACATAAATAAATCATTTATATATTACCAATTTTCAAGTTGGTTATGCTTTATTGTGTTGTACTATCAAGTGTAATATGCTTGAAGAAGTTGTACTCTTGTTTATACTATCTAATAAATAAAGAACTTTTAGGATGTCATGTTGTTTTATAGTGTCACCTGGTTTTTTTTATGTAATCAATAAAAAATTAGGTTGTTGTGTGTGTTTTTTCTCTCTGTTTAAAAGTCAATATAACTAATTCCACACCTCTCTATCTTTTTAAAATTTAGATTTTTATAAAATTAAGCTTTTTTAAAAAGCATATTTTTAATATTATAAAAGGTAGATCTTTTGTTAAAAAATTAGACTTTTTAAAAAAAAAAATTTCTAAAAACTTCAAAATTTATCTAAAAGCGAATCTTTTTGAAATTAGAATATATTCTAAAACCATATAAAATAGAATAAAAGTTTTATCATAATCAAGTTTTTAGAAAAAAATTAAACAAAAAATATTTAAAAACCGGAGCTCTTAAACAGTGGGATTTTTATAAAAATAAAAACTTTCAAAAACAGTTCTTAAAAGATGAAAAATTATTTATAAAACGAAAATAATTAAAAATTATAGTTTTTAAACTAAGAGAATTTTATTTAAAAATTATCATTTTTTCAAAACAGCTTTTTCTAAAACGAATATTTAGTAAACATTTTTTTTTAAATTAAGGTTTTAAAAAATAATAAAAGTGTTCTATTAACTATTCGTATAGGTAGTTTGAATCATATGCTATCTCAAAATTACATTTTACAATTCATAACTTTTCATCGATTAATATTTGATATTTTTTTATTTGACTCAACATAATACATATGATAATTAAGGTGGTCTTCCCCCAACCAAGAGGTGGGAGTTTGAGACTTAGGGTGCCCCACAGCTAGCTAGTAAAAAAACGTTTTTATTTTTTTACTTTTGTTGCAAACGACATTCCTATTGGGGTGTAAAAAAAACTGGTTCAAAAAAAAGCCAAACCGGTTTGAGCTTAACGATTCATAGCCCGACTCGAACCGGCGGTTTCTATACTAGTTTGGTAGCCCGGTACCCAAAACCGGTTTACAAACCGGTCCAAACCGAACCGGACGGTTTGAGGATTCTTGATAAAAAAACCGGTTTGAAGAAAATCAGTTTGAACATATGCAAAAAAAAACCGGTCCAATTTAAAAACCGAATCGGTTCGGCAAAACGTGACATTCGACATAAACGTGACATAAAAACACCTTGACATCCACTGGGAAGATCTAATTTTGTGATTTGTCTAAATACTACTTTCCGGGAAAAAAAATTCATGATTTATTTCATTGATTACATCTTTTTATATAGATTCTCACGATTTCCATAAAATTTGCATGAAAAAGAACATATGATAACATTGATCAAACTAAATATCCTATAATAACGACAGCAATAGCGATAACAAGAAAACAATTGACGAGGAAAGCAAAGTAGATACAATTATGCAAATGAAACTAAACATACATATAAAGATACGCTCAATGTAACGAAGCAACGATACAAAACATATCATACATAAACACCCATCAACCTCAGAAACAGTAGCGGAGCTTGAACTCTTTCGTAGGAGGGGCAGGGGCGAAATTAATTTTTTTAAGGGAGGCGAACTCGATATTTATATAAAAATTTACACTATCTGGCCAAAAATTTACAATATTAGACTAAAATTTAACACTACTAGCAAAAAAACAAGGAGGGGGGGCGGCCCCCCCGGCCCTAGTTAAGCTTCGCCCTTGCGCCAGAAACTAGAGCATCTGAGCTTGTGAAAGTTTCTTATCATAAGTTTTCTTGATGTCTGAAAGTTTCTTATCATAAGTTTTCTTGATGTCTTTGATCACTCTTTTAATTAACCAATGTAACAATTTTCGAGTCTAATCGCCTCGAGCTAGAGTGTTGTGACATTTGCCCACCAACTGTTTGTGATAATGCCTGAAAGAAAGTAGATAAGGAAAGCCCATTACAACCTAAAGATTTTTGCTTTGAGTAACATATAACTTTGCAAGATTATTATCATTTCATGTTTATATAATTATATCTACTTTTAAATGAACTCAGATCATATATGACTATATGCTCATCTGTTCAATGCAGAAATGATCACTTTTATTGTGTAGACAGGTTCAAACACTTTTCGCTACGGTCCAATTGACAGAGAATGTACCGGATGTGTTTGTTTCTGCAACAAATCATAGCTCCCGAACCGATAAATTCCAGGTAGGCCCTTTCGTTGTACTTGGTTACATATGCATTCTTGAGATTCCCTTTATTCTGAACAATTTGCATTTGATTAATCTATGACAGTATCAAGTAAGACAGGTTATATAATACGTTTCATTTATTCTCTTCTGAATTTGAATATATATATAAAGATAAGGGGTCTTCGTTTTAGAACCAGTAATATGTTAAGAACCACGAGAACCATATAATGCATTTGTACCTGCTGGTTTGAATCTTATGCGCAACACTTGAATCTGATTACTAAAACTATTTGTTTGTTTATTAGTTTAATTAAGGCATTTGGGCATAACATATTCAAATTGTTTATTTAGAATGGTGTATTTCACTCACAAATGATAATCAGATAAGCAGTTTAGGTAGGCATACCAACACTCTTAAAACACTTGTAGTCGTATCGAAAAACTATAAGTAGAGGGACTGTTTATGTAACTCGCAAGCCAATTATTAAACTTGAGTTAATCAAGAATCTGATTTCTTGATTTGACATTCTAATCTGATTATCTGCAGCTTAAAAACAGAATAACCTGATATTATAATTCAAATCGCGATAGTAATTAAACAACCTTATATAGCATATGTACCAAGATTTGTTTTGGTAAAGCCTAACACTCAAATCATAAATTGCATTCATATATCTATACCATCACCCCAATACTTGAAACTTTTTTAATGATGAAATATTCACAACAATCACATATGAATCAGCCTGTCCCATTTACAGTTTCAATCCAAACTGCAAGTTTCTTTAGCAAATCCAAGTGTAGATGCCTTTGTGTTGTATACAACCCTTGTGTTCTTTTGCTGATAGTTCCCAATAATACCAATTGCCTCTTCATCTGACAAACTCGCGATTGCTAAACAAACTTGAGATGCATCAGCCTTTGCAAAATAAAAGATCCCGGTTACATCAACCGTGAGCATAGCATCCATCCCAAAATGCATTTTCATTGTCGGTACCTCGACTTGATCATACGCCGAGAGGTTAAAACAAGTGTCCAGTATTGAAAAGGCTGGAGCTTTAGGAAAACCCGAAAATTGTTTCAAAAATTCAGTCTTTAGAGCGCTGTAGACCGTAGGTTTAAGTCGTGTGATCACTGTTCCTGAATCTATTAGCATTTCGTTTTTACCAAAACCTGAATCTTGTAATGACACCCCACCTACACTGATTCCAGTGAGGTTAAGAAAGTAAAAAGTGGGCATCATTGTGTTGGATATCAAGTTAGCATAAGAAAATGGAGTAAAATTCTTGTAAAGTGAAGTTCCATCCCCTAGTATTAGTGACCCTGAACCCTCATCACTCACTGAAGGTAAACAGTAGGAAAATTCACCTTCAAAAACACCATAAGTTTGTGAAACTACTGAAAGAGCACTTCTTCCGAGCCCCATAAGCCCGGAAGCTCCACCAAACAACCCATCGTTAACCCGGCCACAACCAAACACAAAATCTTTGATCAATGTGGTACCAAGTATGAGGTTGTCATTAGCTAGATCACCACGCGTATATGACCCGTCTCCATAGCTAACATAGTAGTTACATGTTGTGGAATTAAGCCCGCAGACTCCTGAACTACCAGTGGCATCTGCAAGATTTTGACAAGTTGTTGACTTGCAAAAAACTGGTTTATATGAAGGTGACTGTGACGGGTTAAAGAGTGGTTCTTGTTGATTATAACAAGAACCACATGGTTCACATTGGACCCATGTTAGGTCACTCCCAGTATCGACGATCATGGTTATGTTTCGACCGCCTAATCCAACAGTCACAATGTAGTTGAGAGTCTGGAGTTTGGCTCCAGAAACAAGAGGAATTTGAGCTTGTGAAAGTTCTTGATTTACTCCTTTAGAACTCAAGACTTTGATTCTTGATTGTATTGAATGAACGCGAATTTGATCCGAAAGTAGGTTTTTTAATGGTCTTTGGTTCCAATCTGATCTGGGTTTAGAGCAATAATCCCTGTTATGCAATTCTAATATAATTGCATTCTTTTCTGTTCCTGTAGAACAAGAAAATTAATCTACTTTAAGCCACTAATCACTATAAAGATTTTGCTTTAAAGGTTATAAAAATTCTTTTTTCCAGAGCAACAATTACTAATTCAAAGCAACACTTCTATTTTAACTTGCATGTTTGGCATACAAAGATGTACTCTGATCTGGAATCTGAAACATAAACTCTGGAAAAGTGAGATTTTCTCATGCAGGAAAAGATGGTATAGGATGTTTGTCTGTTTGAAGTTGTGATTATCACTAATCAACTTTATTAATTATTTGTGTTTGACAAGCTATATTTATATAATTAAAATTTACATTTAAAATCAGAATTATTTTTGTCATTGATTATCAAAATTAATCATTTAATTTAACTTGACCCCTTAATGGCTTAATAGTCAAGATAATCAGAATACTATAATGAGACACTAGAAAGAAGAATAGAAGATAACCCGTGACCCAAAACGGAATGTATAATCAAATAATCACTTTCAAAACACAATCCAAACGCCCTAAACCGATCGAAAGATAAGTAATTACGATTAGTACTCACTTGATCTTTGAGTAAAGCAATTTTCTCTAACTGTTTGTTGTTGTGTCCATTTTAGTTTCTTCAAAGTGAGAACTTGCTTATCTTCATACCCATGAAAACCGCTGGCGGCAGCGTTGGCGGCGGCGGCAGCGGTGATGGTGGTGGCGGTAGCAGCATGTAGGATGATAAGTGTAAAGAAGAAGATATGGAGAAACAGAGACATGGTAATTTGTACACAGGAAAACTGGTTATTTGTGTGTTTTAAGAATCTTTGAAGTGTTGGAGGATGGCATGAGAACAAAGGGGAAAGGGTGGCTAAAGAGTTGAAGGACCCCACTATGGTTGCATGAGAAATTATTGAGGCTTCACATGCACATCTGCTATTAGTTATTGGAAAAAGAAAAATATAAATAATAATAATAATAATAATATGTTGTATTGGTGGGATTAGTTTCTTTGATAGGTGGGGCTTCATCAACTTGTGATTTTTCAACCATTTTTATTGGTTTGTTATGAATGAGCTTCCATTGACAAAGACTGCCCCTTCACGGGTTCAAAATGCCACTCTACATCTACATACATATACATACATCCATACATAAGTATGTATGCACGTATATCATACATATGCATGTGTGCATACGTACGTATGTAGTACATACGCTTGTTTATATAGGAGAGGGATCTTGGAAGATCGCCGAGGAGGTGCTAGAGTTACGTACTTGCTGGATAACTTGGTGTGGTCTTGTTTTGTACATTGATTTTCTATGAGTGTTTAATCTCCGGAGATGGATTATTGCATGTTAACAAGTGTGAGAGCGATTAATAATGCAAAAAATTGTGAAGCCGATGCAAAACTGTTATGATTATGAATGTTAAGTTGTGCATTGGTGTCTTCATGTTTTTGATCATAGTATATATGTTTCTTGTTTGATATTTATTTGAAATATGCAATGTTTATTCGTCTCTCTAGAAAATAAAAAAAAAATATAAACATATTATGTTTGTAATAAATAGCCTACGCATGTGTTTGTTATATTACCTACACATGTGTACGCAAACAGTTGAACTATTAAAAACATATAAAAAAAGCTAGCTTGATGAATTTTTATATACATAAACATAATCCTTTGTATGTAAGAAGTCGAAGATTTAACAAATATATGAATCATTTTATCATAATCTTAAACAATTTAGGTTCTTTTAAGTAATAATTTAATATTTTGTAATAAATCTTCGACATATAACATAATATATAAAATATAACATAATATATAACCATTGCATGTAATGTATTAGTAACAAAGTAATAAAGCAGTGCTTGACGTATTACTTTTTGTTTTAGTCTATGTGTTTATAACAAAATGTATAAATAAACAAAAGATTATTCAACCTGACCTAAACAACTTCATATATGCCCTCAAACGTAGACTTAAAATATTAAATTCTTGAAGGCACTTGCCTCTTCAATATTGGTTTACAAAAGGTTTGGTTGTACGAAATATAACCAAACAATTAAAAATGCGATTATATTATTGATAGACTTACTTACGCACTAGGCCCTAGTCTATTGGGTTATTTTAATATTATCTTTATATAGATTGTATATAATTATATGATGTAAATATTACATATCTGTGTTTGGTACATAGATATAAACTTTGTATAGAACTTGTGTCTTGTGGTTTTACAAAATCATTCTTACAAGTAGATGGTTTTCAAATCTTCTATAACAATGATGTGCTCTTTTTAATAGCAAACCGAGGTCATCGATTTTGTGAACCAGATAACTGAAACAAGAATTCTCATGAAAAAATGATAGTTTGCCAATTGCATTCCAAATAAAAAATCACTCGTCTTGTTTGAGTTACCATTTGCATTAACAAAATCACTTATTTCTAGTAAATTCTTGCTTCAGTTGTCAACCGACAAAAAAAACTCTGATATTGTTTTAGAACTAAAAGATCGCATAAACGGTTTTTTTAAAACACATAATTTTAAGAAAAAAATTACAAATAAATGATGATTTGAAGAAAAAAGATAAACACTAGGAGCATGGGGAAATAAGGTGCAAATATAGATGAGGCTTTAGTGGACAAAAAGGGTGCACATGTTTGGTTCACGGGTTGTTTCTACTTTCTAAGGAGAAAAAACAAGCCATCATATATCCATTGTACCATACTTCACTAAGACCTCAAATTGAGTATTTTTTTATAGATTGTTAAAATGTTACATCATGCCGTGCGGTACTAAATTATTTGTCGGATTTTAAAAACAAAAAAATTGGTGTGATAAAAATTAAACTAGAAAGCTTAGAGAACACGTGAGTTAATGATCATATCTATGTTTCATATGTTTTACGATTAAAAAGGATTTCGGGCTAAGACCAGTAAAATCGGAGAATTTTGGTTCGAGAATTGGAACAAACCATATAACATGTTTGTATTAAGGTGTGCAGCCCATTAAGACTTTTTTTATTCACATCTTACAGTCTTGTAGCTCGAAACAGATTAACAAGTTTACAATTTTGAGTTGTAAGTTTATTTTCTAACACATGATGTTTGAATTAACAATAAATTAAAAGGTTTTAGACTTTTGGGTAGTGTTTGATGTGTCCCAATCGTGATTTTGATTTCTTATAGTTATGAAGTTAACAACAAACAAAATTTAAGTGGTTTTAGTGTAGCAGCAGAAAACTTGATTATTATTAAATGTATTTTTCTTATAATTAGGTACAGAAAAGTTAGATGAGATTTTGCATCAAAAATCATGTTTAAAGCTACATGCCAATTAACTTACTTTATTCTTTCTGATTATCATTATTATATTTAATTATTATGATTATGATTAATTAACTTTAATAAGTTTATTGTTTGGTTTTGATTCTGATTTTTTAGCATACTCACTTTTATATTTATATCCAAACACCTTATTACGAAGAAGGAATGAAAGTTCCTCATTCTGGTAATATATTACACTAGAATTAGTAACCCGTGTATTACACGGGTTGAACAAATAAAATATTAAATATAATAAAAATTTATCAAGTATGAAACAATATTTTACGATAAAATATATAAGTAAAATTACGTATAGTAAGAACAATATGTAATAAAACAATTATATCAACTTTTTAAACTTTTGGTTTAAAACTTTTTTTTTTCAAAAAAAATAATAAATATTTTGTTTTAAAACAAACCGTATTAAAAATATCATTTTTAAAAATTTTCTTATTATAAATTTCAATTTTAATTATTTTTTGTTTATAAAAAATTAACTTTTAATAAACACTAATTTTAAAAAAGTTTGTTGTTTTGTAAAAATTTCTTATTCTATAAAAATTATTTTTAGAAATAACATTAATAAGATCTTTTTTAAATTTATTAAAAAAACTATTTTTGTTCTAAAAAAATTAAATAATATTATTAATAATTAAGGTAATTATTTAATAGGATAGAAAAACGGAAAAATTTTAGTGAGAATGAATATGGTGCCGCCACGTGTCAACTCAAGATACTTTTTTATTAGAGTAAAAAGATTTATATATCTATTTTATTTTAGCATATAAGAAACTTCTTTCTTTTCATTATATATAACAATTATATAAACCGAGCATTGTCCATTTAATGTAGTGATAGCCAGGTGGGTTTTTTGGAAGGTCGTCAGTTTAAGTCCACCCGAGGCAAAATGTTTTAGGTTGCGGCAGGTGGTTTTTTCAGTTATGAGTTTTCTACTAAGGTAGTTGAGGGTGCGGTCCTGACTAGAAATCAAATTTACAGGTTCGATTAATATAACAACTATAATCCTAAGTACAATCATATGATTTCCGTTAAAAAAATTATATAAAACCATTTTTAACCTTTAAATAGAAAAATGATAACTAATGATGTATCGACAGTTGCATGGGTCCAGAGCAATGAGAGCACAATTTATATTAAACTTATTTCTAGAATAATAACAACCAAAACATTTAATTTATTACAAATTGAATATTAACTATTTATAAATTAATGATACAAAAATATAAATTAATGATACAAGATAGAGGATAGCATTATTGATATATTTATAATTTATTAAAATATTCTATTTCTGCCGTTAAAAAAAATATATATTCTATTTCTAATTTATTATCCTGTCAAAGAGATGATAACGTGAATTTACATCCTTTTCTTTGTTAATTTTCTATTTCTTTGTTTTTCATCACATTATTACAAAGATAATTAGCTACGTAAAATTAGATGATAAATTATTTTTCTAATAACACATATGATGTTCATTTACTCTTGGTAACACCTAGGATTATGCATCATTTCTAAAATAAATATACTTTAACTACAAGAAAAATATATATTGTTGAGAAATAAACTCTTCCATTGAAGTTTTTATAACAGAAATATTTTTAATTAAATTTTCTTGTTTGATTGAAATGACTACCGACATTCTCCCCTCTTTAATCACGTTTGGTAACACAAAACTCAAACCTTCTGATGCAATCACACTTTGGCCCATAAATAAAAAGTCGACTCATGCGAAGTTAGCTTTATATATTGAGAGCTTATCTTAACATGTTATTCCAAGATTTTAGTGATTTTAAATCTTTGACAAAGACACAAATTAGAGTCTTAAGATCCTGTTGTAGTTCTAAGTCGTAAAGTGTTGCTTTTAGATAATTGGCATTCATCCTTATTATTTGCATCATGAGTTTACTAGTAGCGGGCCAGCTGGGATTTGAGTGAATCCCGTTTGCTATCAGTATAGCCGTGGTGGTGAGGATAACATTCCCCAAATACTCTAGTTGCAATACACGTCAGAGGCGGATCATCTATTTGTTAGCGGGCAGACCTTAAACTTTTGATCACATCAAACCATCTATTTGTTACTAGGTAGACCTTAAACTTTTGATCACATAACCATCCGTAAGCTTTACACACGCACTTGAAAACATGTTCCTATATTCAAAGGAGTTGAGTTTTATAATAAACTAGGTTATAACCCCGCGTATTACACGGATTAAATAAAAAAAATACTAATATTTATTAATGAAGAGTTAGGAACTAAAAAATATTAAATATAAAGGTATTTTGATTATTTGACAAAACACTTTTACTATTCTTAAAATTTTTGTTTTAAAAAGTTATTGCTTTAAAAAAATTTCATTTTGTTTATCAATATCTTACTGTTTAAAAACTATGGGTTTGTTTTGTAAAAAGTATTTTTATGTAAAAATTTTATTTTTTAAAAAGATTGATTTTAAAGATTTCATAATTTAAAAAGGTTTCGTTGTTTTAGAGAAAAATCATAGTTTTAGACAATTTTGATTTTAAAAAAGTAGATTTATAATCAAAATACTTAGTTTTTAATTAATGATAAAATGTCTTTTAAGAAGTTAATGATTAAAAAAAAACATGGATTAATATATAAAGAAAGAAGGAGAAAATTTTGAGAATTAGTCATTTGACTTTTTAAAATGGAATAAATATTTTGAGCGGGAAAACTGTAACACCCGGCCTCTCGTACCACCAATATTATCCGCTTTGCCCACAAGAAGCTCACGGATTTAATTTTGCTTGCCCGGGTGAAAACTTACCAGGGAGGTCACCCATCCCTATATTGTTGCCACCCGAGCACGCTTAACTGTGGAGTTCTCCTTTCATCCACAGTCAATATGCCCAAAACGCATTAGTGATACTAGAGACCAGACATTACTTATGAACCAGGAATCTCTACTGTACACGACCGATGTGGGATTTATGGAGGGTGTCACAAAAACTAAGATGAAAGAGATTGTGGGAATGTCATGTAACATCACATGTAAAAAAATTATTAGGTTAGATGATTTGATTTTATTTATTTAGTAACTGATAGTCAAGATAAGTCCCATATGCCATGGATTAGGTGCAAAGTTGAGGTTTGCATATTTTTATGTTTGATAAATAAGATACAACAAAAATAGAATTACACCTAAGCACCCTAAAACTTTAGGCGGCGTCATCGTTGACAAATTGACATGATAATATTATGGTCTAAACATATATTTTATATAAAAATAACAAATTGGTAAAGCATATCTATACAATTTCATATGTTATTAGACCTTCACACTTTAAATGATCAAAGTAAAACATCAAAACTGATCAAAGCGAAAATCACTAGAAGAGTAGGGCACACTGCGAGCTTGAAGTAACATGAAAAAAAATGTAGTTGGCCCGTCACTAGTTTTTTCAGAAGAAATTGAATGTCGTTTTCAATATTTTTTGTGTAATGATGTATTCTAAAGATAAACATAGTTAATGTTGACACAATAGACAATAAAAAACACTAAGTATGTGACACTGAAGCTAAAAGAGTATATTCCAAAATCATGTTTCGATGAGCACATTAGTGATACCATGATACCCTCCTTCATTGCCTCAACTAGAGATAATAGTTTGAGGCTTTATAAACGAAGATATTAAGTTATCTTTAAACGACAGAGAATAACTAAAAGTGGACTCCCGATTAAAAGAACATAATATTAAGTTATTTTTTTAGAAGCACACAAGATTTGACTAGGTGGCCCAATGTTAAGTTGACTTAGTGAATCAGCACATTGTCAAGCATAGCGGTAACACTTACCATAGTGTAGCTGGCGAGGGTGGTCGGTGGCATGTTATGGCATTCAACAATGCCGGTAATTAGTGACAACTTAAAAGCTGGAGATTTTTTTTAAGTCATACAAGTGTTTATACAATTGTTGTGGCACTGATAATTATAATATTTCTATTTTAAGGGATTCACTTTTACTTGTCACACACGATGCCACTAAAATCTACGGAACGATCGCGACGAACGTGCAACAATGACAACATGTCAACAATGCATGTGGGTTCTCCGACAAGGACAAATTTTGCTTGGTTGGATGCAATGTGGGTTCGAACGGAATGTTGGTGGTCGTTTCGTGTAAGTTGGTTGGTAGCATGGGCATGCTATGGCTATTGGCTAGAGGCTATAGCCTAGAAGCGAAAAAATAATCTGGGCCTGTGACTGGGCCTGGGCCTGGGCCCATGCGTGTTCAAGTGTTGATAGTCCAGCAGTCAGCACTTCAGCTTACAAGTTACAACGTTAGTAGCCCAAGTTAAACGAACTGTAGTTTTTTATATGTTTGAATGTGGCAAAATGGGTTTTATAAATATTGCACGTGAGGAGAGTGATTTTGACTTTTATTCATGTAGACTTTGACTAATTGGCTTGCTGCTCAAAGGGGGAAAAAGAAGACTATAAATTGCCCAAATGGGTACAGCATCAAGCACCACCAATGGGCGTCACACCGTCGCACCCACCACCACCAAAGACCATAGTCTCCGCCATTTCATCATAAGCTAACGCCACACTCTCATAGGAACGACCATTATTTTACTCTAAAATACCATCTGATTTTACACTCACGTAAGCTCGATCTCATTTCGATTTAACTTAAGAGGGTAAAGTCTAGGCTTGTATGTATTTATATTAGAGATAAACTACATTGTTATTATTATTGTAATTGTATTTAGATTGTGACTTTAGGATAGTCTTTTTCTTGTGCCTAAAGTCTAGGCGTGTATGTTTGTATTCTCTCCCTGTATATAATGAGAGTTGTATTTGGTCATTAGATAAATGATCCATGAAATCTTAATAATATAATATTTTTAGTTTATAGGTTTATTTTTAAAGCTTAAACTCGACTCGTATGAAAGTTACTAAAGCTCGACTGGTTTATTAAGTATTTAGTTTGTTTATATAATTTTAAATGTTTTAAGTATATTTACTGTATATTGTTATTCTTTCTTATACTGATATGTATATTATTTTATTATTTAAGTCTTTATATAAATGTATATTTAATAGATTAAAAAATCATAAAAAAGCTCTTTTAAGATTCGCAAGTCAGATCGAGCTCGACATGTGATATCTGGGCTCGGGCTCATCTCATGTTTAGCTCGACTTGAAATTTTAACGAGCCGATCCTGTGTATCTTGTAAGCCCACTTGACGCATTTACATATTTACTTGTAATAATTTAACTCTTACTCAAAAAAAATATCACTAAACTATAAAATTATGTTATTAAATAGTTTTAATTAATAATACATCTTTTATGAAAGCGTTGAAACCAACCGCATTACTAATTAAAAAATTACGGATCGTTAACATTCTAAACGTGTTATTTTTGATAAATCTATATATTAAAGACCAAGTTATAAGCTGTATCACCGCTGGAAAAATTCTACTTTTGATTTTCTGATATAAAATAAACGCGTGAATTTTGCGGCTGACATGTACGGCACCCACTTAGCATGTGACGCACGCACAAAAGACAAAATAGCGATCAATCATGCAAAAACATTATCCACAAAAAACGTACACGGCATCCAAACCCACTTGCTTACGTGTCGGTAAACACCTAATATTCTGCCACGTAGCATCTATTTACGTTATCGCAGCCGCCCACGTCGGAAGCGTGGGCCCACACCTATTATCCACAATTGGGCTCTCACGTGCTTCTCATGTTACGTTACACCCCCTCAACTATTTTTCTAACTCAAAAAAGCCAAAAAAATAGAGTGCTTAGAAACATTGAGGATAATACTCTTGTGTTTCCTTTTTTTTTAACGGCCAACTAATTAAAAACCGGCTACCTGGGGTACCCCAATAAAGAAAAGGCATCCCATACGTCCGCAAGCACGGACAGCGTTAGGTAGACCAAGCCCACCAACCATCAATTCCAGGAACAACTCACCACCCGAAGGCCCACTGCGGTAAAACCCGGCCCACCAACAATATTTTGCTGCTAGTAGGACTCGAACTTACAATCTCCATTTGAAAAAGTCACGAGGCTACCACTCAACCAAATGGTTGATTGTTCGTGTGTTATTACTTACAAAGTACAATCAAGTCATGATTTATTGATATATTCAAAAGTCTTCTATCTACACATCTCTCTCAAAACGATGGATTTTTTTTATAAGTGAAAGAGTAACAAATATATATTAGGACGTAAGTTAAATTGTTGAACGTTAAATTATAACCAATGATTTGACAAGCTCGGTTCAAATGTAGGGATGGTAAAACAACCTCAAATGGTTGAGAAAAGCTAAAAGCATCACAATGACATTCATGTTATAAAGTTTATATTGTTTAGAATGGATGTTTTGTTAGATGATATCCGTCTTATATTTTTGACATCAATAATATTTACCTCTATCAAACATCAAATTAGAAAATATTAAATGTATAGTATTTTAAGTTGTTAGAAAATTGAAATGATTAAATTATACAATTGTTTAGAACATAGTTGAGTACTTGATATTTAAATCGGTTTTTAGGTAAGTTTGACATTAGAATTTAGGTTATAGGAATCACAACAATAAATTTTATAAACATAAATTCAAAAAGTACAGTAGCATAAACAAGCATGCCTAATAAAATTGACAAATCCCCACTTGATGGCTATTAATAAGTACTTCGCAAATACGACATAAAACATGTGGGCTAGTTTTGATTTCTAAAAAAACACATGTTTAATATGATTTTTGTAACTTTTGATATCCATACAAACCTATATTTATTAAAACTTAAAAATAGATATAATTATAAACTCTAAGGTGCTGTTTGGCAATATCTGAATGATTACGTGCTTAACCAATAAAAGGTCCGAACCATTAAATGTTGAACCATTAAGAGGTCTGAACCATTAAGAGCTAGTATATCGCTTAACTATTCAAAGGCAAATGTCTGACCAATTCAGATAAAAGTTTTTAACCATTCAGCATTAGTATAATGCTTAACCATTCAGAGGCAAATATCTGAACCATTCAGACATTTGCTCGCGAAACAAACAGTCTGAACCATTAAGTGCTAAATCATTAGACATCTTAACCATTAATAGACTGATTAAGAGGCTGACAAACAGCCCCTAAATGTTTGATTCAAGAATCTTTTATTCATAAATATAGTTGGATAGTTGGATGCTCTTATTTTATTGCTCAAAATCCCAACACATAATAAGTATAAGGACTTAAAGTATAATTTATAAATTTACTGTTGCAGGGGTTGGCGCACGTGAGAACAGCGATTGATCAAATGCGCTGTCGTTTTAAAAGAACCCTCCTCTTGGCTTTTTGTTACAGCTTTCCTTAGACGAATAACGAAAGGTTGCTTATTCTCCCAACTCACCCGTTTCACCGAGTCGACTCAGTTTTAACTCATCGTGTTCGTCACCGGAGAAGACATCAGAAATCCACAGGAGAAACTACTCACCGCAACGTTCTCGAAATCGATCGGAAGTTTTTGATGGTTCAATTGATGAAAACCACTCAGGATTCGTCGGAATCTCAGTTCCAACAGCGAGGAAAAATGGCGCCCGTGAAGAGAGAGATGGTGGATGAATCTGCTCAATATGATGAACAGCACGTCCCACTGAACAAAAGACCTAAGGTAATTTTGTATTTTGTTGTCAATTTTGTTTTTAGGTCAATTCGAGATTTAGGCATCGAATCGTGATGTTGATGAAGTTTTTGGTCTTTGATTGATTACTTCGATCTTCATGCCGATGAAAATCATTTTATTTGATGCGAGGATGATATTTGGTGTTTTGGAAACCGATTGGCTACCACAGATGTTAATTTTAGCGAAGAGATGCAAAATATACATCGTAGACATCAATTTTTTTTAATTATGATGCGTTCCTAACCATTGGAGCTTCAAAAATTCATAGAAGAGTGTTCCTCTTGAATATGATAGAATTCTGTAATGCATATCAATCGATACTATTCTTTTGTGATGATCCCTGTGTTTTTTAGGGTTTAATCTTCTGGCTTTAGAATTCATATCATATTTACAAATTGGTAAATTGATTTAGTTATTCTCTATTTGGTTGATCAGCATCAAGAATTGGGAATTGGTAGTTTTCCTGTATCGCCAGCACATTTCAATCCATTGGATGAACCAAGTCCGTTAGGGTTACGGCTCAGAAAGAGTCCATCGCTGTTGGAATTGATTCAAATGAGGCTTGCAGAGGGAAATGCATATTCAAAGAGTGGATCAGATGCTAAAAAGGGGAACAAAGGCACTACTACTACTGCTAGTGCTACTACTGATAAGCTAAAGGCTTCAAACTTTCCAGCATCACTTCTTAAGATTGGTACCTGGGAGGTAATTCCACATTGCATATTTCCTTGCTTTTAAAAAGCACGCCCCAGGGTCGAGGCGATCCGAATCTAAACACCTCATGTACTTGAGAGTACCTGAGAGATGCAACTTTTGGTTGGACATAGAGCAACTCCTAGTGCTTTTATAATTGAAGCATCTTTCAACCTGTCTTCTTTTTAAAAGAATTTTAACATTTCTTTGTGGTGGTATAAACAACAGGAGCTTGAGATTGACCAAACTTTTTATGTTTTTGTAGTATAAATCAAGATATGAAGGGGACTTGGTGGCTAAGTGCTACTTTGCAAAGCATAAGCTTGTATGGGAAGTTCTTGATGGTGGTCTCAAGAATAAGATTGAGATTCAATGGTCTGACATTATGGCTATAAAGGCAACTTACCCAGATGATGGCCCCGGCACTCTTGACGTAGTGGTAATAGCTATTCTTTGGCAGAATTTAAACTTTTTCCTTTTAGCACATTAATCTACATGCATTCGTCATTTAACAATCACAAACAATATTAATAAAGTAAATGGTATGAATTTTACTTGCAGCTAACCAGACAGCCTCTGTTCTTCAGAGAGACAAATCCCCAGCCCAGAAAACACACATTATGGCAAGCAACTGCAGACTTTACAGGTGGAGAAGCTAGCCTACACAGGTACAGTCTCATACTTTTTACCCAAATATATTTTGACCCGTTACCCATTTTGCCTGACCCACAAGTTTTCCAAGGGAACGTGTATAGTGACGCGCAGTATGTTTCTAAATTTGTTGCATTGTCTATTTTTCAGGCGTCATTATCTGCAGTGTCCACAAGGTTTATTAGGCAAACATTTTGAGAAGCTGATTCAATGTGACCCTCGGCTTAATTTTCTGAGTCAGCAATCTGAGATAGAATTGGAGTCTCCATATTTTGAGCCCAGAAAATCAGTGTTTGATGAGCCACATGCATCTAATGAATATGATTTAGGTAGAGAAGGCCGACCGGCGCCCACCATCTTTGATATACATACAACAGCTTCATCATCAGGAGGCCAGTCTTCATCCAGGAGTGAGTTGCATGATCCTTCTGGTAGACATACTGAGTTCTCTAGGGAAGCACCTTCACCCAGCTCAGGTAACCTTCAACCTAGAGGTGCCAAAATGGAAGGGTGGAATTAGGTGGGGTATGGTTGGTGCATGTAAAATTGGTAGAGCTGGTAATTCTTGACATGACACAAAAACAAGATAAAATATAATCAGTTAGGTTGGGCAATGGGTTCAGGTCATAATCGTGTAAACATCTACCCTATTTAATAGACGTATTCGGGTTGGCCTGCCGAATCTATTTCCAGCTCACCGACCCAATTAATTAATCATGTCAAAATGTTGAACCCTAGCCAAACACATTTATTAGACATTAAGCCTGTTGGCCTGTTTATGACTAGTGTGATTGATAATTTTTAACTACACAAGAACAAAGGAAACTAAAAGAAAGTTCAAAATCAGCAACTAATACGAGTATAACATGAAACCATCACCTGTTTACACACCTGCCAACACAAACCTGGCTTTGCAAAAATGAAAGCTATTTTGCTGATCGAATGTCGGGTTGGGTGGACCCCTAGAGACTTCTCACATCTTTTTCCTAGTTCTTTTAGATTTTTTTAGAACGGCTAACTCACACAAACTCGAACCCTGCACTTAAATGCACATCTTCTTCACCATGGAACTTGAATCCTCTTAGGGGTACATTTTTTAACACATCTAAGTGCATACATTTTCAACACACCTAGGTACTACCTGCTAGGCCACATGACTTTACTTTTTACATGATTGTGGCGTGAGTATGATCTGAGAAACTATTTTATTTAAAAAGCAACTAATCCCAACTCTTTTTAGTGAAGCATTTTGGAGGTTTTTATACATTTGAATACATTTCAGATCTGTCATGTTTGACACGTTTATCTTTCAAGTTTGGCCCATTCCTTTTTTGGTTAAATACTGTAGTCTTAACTGGAACTGACCCATTTGAGAAAAAAGACCCGAACTGACCCATTCATAAGTAAATGGCTTTAATGAGCCACCCTATTGTCACATTGCATAATGCTAACAAATCTTTATGTATTAAAATAAATCTTACAAAATTGTTGATTCTTATCTTATCTAGTGATGGACATGTCAGCCATTGAAGAAATCAGAAGAGCTGGAACCGAGGGACTAAAAGATATTAGCCGTTGGGATCAGATCAAAGTCCCGGGGATTCATCCGTCAATGTCAATGAGTGATTTAGTAAACCACATTGAAAACAGAATCACAGAACAAAGAACAACAGGCAACCGCCCGTTGTCCCGTGAAGAACAAGAAAGCTTAGAGATTCTAGAAGACATCTCCCACTGCTTATTCAACGATAGTCAATACGGGTCAACTGCTTCTGATGAAAAGTCCATACTGTCGAAAGTCAACTCTCTTTGCTGTTTGTTACAGAAGGACCCCACAACCTTTCAAGATCTCGAGCCCAAAACCAACCATAACGCCTCTAAGCCTGTTTCAGGTCCTGTAGACGAAGGTTGTTTGGTGGTTGAAGGCGAAGGTGACGATGACGACAGTAAGAAGGGTAGTGGTATGTCTAGAAAGGACTCAGTCGGTGAATTGCTGCTTAATCTTCCAAGGATAGCCTCTTTACCACAGTTCTTTTACAACTTCTGAAATCATTTTGGAGACTGAGGTAAGGGTAGTTTTGTAACTTCGCATTTTCTATCATATGGTTTGATGAAGGGTACTTAACTTGTTAGTTGTTGCTGTATATGTCATAAGAAGTCCGGGGTGGGTTGTGCATATGTAAGGTGTTTCTTAAGATTTGCATCTTGTTTTGGACCTTATGATCATGTACATATGTTGTCGTTGACTCGTACTTTATGCATTAACTTGAAACTTACAATATTATTGTGGGTTTGCCAAACACTTTTGTTATATGCATCTTTCGAGCGCATTGGCAAACGGAATTACCAAGTAAACCTTTCTTATAGCAAAGCTTTAGGTAGGGTCTGGGCTGAGGCTTGAACCTGTTGAGACCCCGCTTGTTTTTTAGCATGTATAGCATGTAGTGAGTCAAATGACATACTCAGATAGCAAACAAGAGAAGTGACATAAAATGAGAAAGTGTATACTTATGTAGCATAACATTGAATGGTCAATGGTGTAATGATACTAGATAACGTAACACTGAATAACATAATTCGGGATAATACAATGAAGCTATTAGATAGCATAACATTGAATACATAAAACACTGAATAACATAATTCGAGATAATACAATGAAGCTATTAGATAGCATAACATTGAATACATATAATACAAAAGTGTAGAAACAAGCCAATGTCTCAAGACGGCTGGTGTCTTTAAAATTTCAGTCTTAATGCCTTGATAAACTCCTATCTTTGATGTATATGGTTAGTTATATAAAAACGTTGCTCACTCAAATATATATACATGTATCGAAATTAGAAATAATTATGTGTTGTATAATGTTTAAAGTTATATTAAGTTTTTTATAATTACTAAAATTTAGTTGAGTTTTTAATATTTAAAATTAACTTTTGATGTGAGTTTGATCTTCAGTAGGAGTGTAAACGCGTCGGAGCCGAGCCCAAACTCACTTTGGCTCGAACCCGACTCATGTTGACTTTAGAAAATTCGAGTTTGAGCTCGGCTCGTTTATAATTTTATTTTTAAAGCTTGAGCTCCGCTCGTTTGTAGTTTTACTTCTAAAGTTCGAACTAGGCTCATTTATTCTAAACTTTTTTATTTTAATTTTTTTATAATTATATTTATATTTATTCATAGTTTTACTTTTTATATATAACATACGACATATTATTTAATTATTTTTTCATGATTTTATGTATAATAATAATAATATTCATATAAATATATATCTGTTATGATATCACAATAATTTTCACAAGATTAGTGTTATAACCTTATGAACTTTAAAGAGAATTGCAAGAGCAAGAAGAAAAGAAATGTATAACTTATGAAAGTGTATACAAGAGGTGCATCTTCTCCTCTACATGGAGGTGGTATTTATACTACAAAGATCAATCATTTTGGTAGACAAGGTAAACTATTTTGGTAGATAAGTAGCATAGTAAACTTATCTACAAGTTTGACAAAGAGTTCATCCACTTGCTATGGTAATAATTCATAATACTCCCCCTTGGATGAAACTTTTCAAACTTCAAGAGTTTAAGTACTGCCTCGTTAAAAACCTTGCTAAAGAAAAACCCAGTGGGAAAAAAACCTTAGCTAAGGAAAAAAGAGTACAGCTTATAACTCCCCCTCAAATTGTCTTCTGTAGATCATCACATTGCTTGTACATGCCACATGCCAATATCATAAACATGTTTTCTAAAAGTTGTTTTAGGAAGTGCCTTTGTGAAAAGATCAGCTGAATTGTTACTAGATTGAACGTATCTCATTTCGACTTGTTTATCTTTAATAAGATCTTGAGTGTATGAAAAGAATCTTGGTGGTATATGTTTTGTTCTGTCACTTTTGATATACCCTTCTTTCATCTGTGAGACACAAGCTGCATTATCTTCATAGATTGGTGTTGCATTTTCATCTTTCTCCAATCCACAAGAAGTTGATATAAGTTGTGTCATAGATCTTAACCATACACATTCTCTTGAAGCTTCATGTAGTGCAATGACTTCAGCATAATTTGAGGATGTCGCAACGAGTGTTTGTTTCTGAGAACGCCATGAAATCGCAGTTCCTCCATTCTTAAATACGTATCCAGTTTGAGATTTTGCTTTATGGGGATCAGATAAATAACCTGCATCTGCATAACCAACCAACCCTTCTTTTGAATTATTAGGATAAAACAATCCTAAATCAATAGTACCTCGAAGGTATCGAAAAATATGTTTAATCCCATTCCAGTGCCTTTTAGTAGGGGCTGAACTAAATCTCGCTAACAAATTAACTGCAAAAGAAATGTCAGGTCTCGTACAGTTAGTAAGATACATAAGAGCTCCAATTGCACTGAGATATGGTATCCCTGGACCAAGAACCTCTTCATTATCTTCGCAAGGACGAAATGGATCATTATCAACATTGAGTGATCTAACAACCATCGGTGTGCTTAAAGGATTTGCCTTGTCCATATTGAAACGTTTTAAAAGTTTCTCAGTATAAGTTGACTGATGTATAAGTATTCCATTATGCATATGCTCAATCTGCAAACCAAGACAATATTTGGTTTTTCCAAGGTCTTTCATCTCAAATTCTTTCTTTAAAAGAGCAATTGTTTCATTAATTTCCTTTTGCGTCCCAATTATATTTAGATCATCAACATACACAGCTATGATCACATATCCTGATGTTGTTTTTTTAATGAAGACGCATGGACAAATAAGGTTATTTGTGTATCCTTTACTTGTCAAATAATCACTCAAACGATTGTACCACATCCTTCCAGATTGTTTGAGTCCATACAAGGATCTTTGTAATTTGATGGAATACATTTCCTTAGGCTTTGAGCTTAATGCTTTAGGGAATTTAAAACCTTCAGGAATTTTCATATAGATGTCACTATCTAGTGATCCATACAAGTAAGCTGTGACAACATCCATAAGACGCATCTCTAAATTTCTAGAGACTGCTAAACTGATTAAGTATCTAAAGGTTATCGCATCCATAACAGGGGAGTATGTTTCCTCATAATCAATCCCTGGCCTTTGTGAAAAACCTTGAGCTACAAGTCTAGCTTTATACCTTGTAACTTTATTTTTCTCATTTCGTTTTCGTACAAAAACCCATTTATACCCTACAGGCTTTACAGCCATCGGAGTAATAACAATAGGTCCAAAGACCTTTCGTTTGTTTAGTGAATCTAATTCAGCTTGCATAGCTCCTTTCCATTTATCCCAATCATGTCTATTTTGACAGTCACTAACTGATTTTGGTTCAGGATCATCATCTCCACTCATGATGTCACTTGCTATGGAATAAGAAAATATTTCATCAATACTTTCCATTTCATCTCGATTCCATAATATATGTGTGCGACCATAGTTAATTGATATTTCTTTGTTATTTTCATCCAAATCCTCCTCATGAGAGGTTTTGGTATTCAGCGTTGCATCAAGATCATTCATTTTATGATCAACTTCATTTTCATGAGTTTTTCTTTTTCGAGGATTTTTATCCTTGGAACCGACTGGCCTTCCTCGTTTCAAACGTTTTTGAGATTCATGAGTCGTTGTGTTATCTATTCGCTTATTTGGAATCTCAACTCGAGCTGGAGCATTAGCAGCTGGTATATGAGATTTAGTAACTCTATTTGTGTCAGTAAATGCATCAGGTAATTGATTTGCAATTTCTTGCAGATGTATTATCTTTTGGATCTCTGTCTCACGTTGTTTAGTTACTGGATCAAGATACAATAATGAAGGAACATACCATGAGACATCATTTTCTTGTTTTTTCTTTTCTCCCCCTAATGCCGGGAAGACTGACTCGTTAAAGTGACAATCAGCAAAACGTGCTGTAAATACATCACCCGTTAAAGGTTCAAGATATCTTATGATGGAAGCAGATTCATATCCAACATATATTCCCAACCTTCTTTGAGGACCCATTTTTGTGCGTTGTGGTGGTGCAATAGGGACATACACAGCACACCCAAAAATTCTAAGGTGGGAAATGTTTGGCTCATTGCCAGAAACAAGCTGTAACGGAGAGTATTTAAGATTTGCACTTGGTCTCATACGAATTAGTGATTCAGCATGAAGAATTGCATGACCCCAAATAGACACAGGGAGTTTTGTCTTCATTATTAATGGTCTAGCTATTAGCTGTAGACGTTTGATTAATGACTCAGCTAAGCCATTTTGTGTGTGTACATGAGCAACAGGGTGTTCAACAATAATTCCTACAGACATGCAATAATCATTAAAAGCATGTGATGTGAATTCACCAGCATTATCAAGTCTCACTCTTTTAATAGTATAATCAGGAAAATGTGCTCGTAATTTGATAATTTGTGCAAGAAATTTCGCAAATGCTACATTACGAGTTGATAACAAAGAGACATGAGACCATCTGCTTGACGCGTCTATCAAAACCATAAAGTATCTAAATGGTCCACATGGTGGATGAATTGGCCCACATATATCTCCTTGAATTTTTTCAAGAAACAAAGATGATTCCTTTTTAATTTTCACAGGCGAAGGCTTTGTAATTAATTTTCCAAGAGAACAAGATGTACATAAAGGAATTTTATTCGATTGTGGGATCTTTTGATATTTCAATGGATGCCCATGAGTGTTTTCAATTATTCTTTTCATCATTGTAGATCCTGGATGGCCTAATCTGTCATGCCATAAGTTAAGTGTTTCAGGATCACAAAATTTTTCTTTAACTGCCATATATGCCTGAGGCACATTAATGTGTGTATAATGTAAACCAGACTGAAGCATTGGCAGTTTTTCTAATATCTGATCTTTGCTTATGATATGCAAATATTTTTCATTATCAACAGTCCTTGACTGAGTATCATATCCGTTATGATATATGTTTTTGAAACTCAACAGATTTCTTGTTGATTTTGGGGAAAATAAAGCATTTTCTATTATAAGCTTTGTACCATTTGGTAATGCTAAATTAGCTTTTCCCACTCCTTCTATCAGGTCTGTAGGGCCTGATATTGTATTAACGATTCCTTTTGTTGGTTTAAGTTCATAAAATATTTCTTAGATCTAAGTATAGTGTGCGTGGCTCCACTATCTGCTATACATATATCTGCTTCATTTGTTTGATCTTGCGCTCCGGTGATTTTCATTTTAATCTTGAAAGTATAAAGAAAAATAATAAGTGAATAACGACAACATTGTTATATTTTAACAAGAACTTTATTTAATCGAAAGAAAACATTACATGAAGAAAAATACATAATTGAAGATAGAAAAACACTTAATTGTTGCATATAACTATTATGGTTAAGCAACATATGTTTCAGAGTTCTATGTCAAAGTCTGCAGTGTTCAACTCAACATTGAGATCATTAAAATTATCAACATGGTTCACTTCCTTCTCTTTTCTTTTAATAGAGGCTTGGTATAGTTCACACAAATGTGGAGCTGTGCGACAAGCCTTCGACCAGTGGTTTGTGCTACCACATCTAAAACAGGAAGTGCCATTATTTTCGGACCTACCAGCTTCATTCCCTTTGTACTGGTTGGAATTGTTATTTTGTGGGGCGTGGTAATGGACTGTTCTTTGATTTCTACCACGGCCATATCCACGGCCACGACCACGTCCACGGTTATAAAAGTTACCTCGGTAATTATTATTACCCTTAAAAGAATGGTTGCGATTATTAGGGTAACTTTTATCAAAAGAACCACGACCACGACCTCGTCCCCATTTTCTTCCAGAGTTTTTAGTAGCAACATTTATCTCTGGAATTGCTAACGATCCCGTGGGGCGAGCTTGATGATTTTTCATCAAAAGCTCATTATTTTTTTCTGCTACGAGGAGAAATGAATTTAAATCAGAATATCTTTTAAACTTTTGCAACCTATATTATTGTTGCAAGTTTATATTTGATGCATGAAATATGGAGAAAGTTTTCTCCAACATATCTTCCTCGGTTACATTTTGCCCACAGAATCTGAGGGTCGAGCATATTCTGAACAAAGCAGAGGTGTACTCGTTTACTTTTTTAAAATCTTGGAACCTAAGATTGTTCCATTCATCTCTAGCAGTGGGAAGTAGAACTTCCCTTTGGTGATCAAATCTGCTTTGTAAATCTTTCCATAAAATATACGGATCTTCACAATTTGAGTATTCAAACTGTAACATCTCATCAATATGCTTATGTAAAAAGACATCAGCTTTCGCTTTGTCTTGTTCGGAGCAAGCATTCCCCTCTTGTATAGTTTCTAAGACACCCATGGATTTAAGATGTCTTTTTACATGGGCCGTCCACGGCATATAGTTTTCACCATTGATATTAAGAGCTGGGAATTCTATTTTGGCAATGTTCGACATTTTGTTTCTAAACAAGAATTAAGACAATAGTAAGATAATTATTAGAATCCATATATATCAATAAACATTGCGATACAATAAAGCGGTAGAGCTATAAACAAATACAGAAATAAGAAAAGTTTAAATTCTTCGGGTGGTAGTTCAGCAATAGGGATAAGAATTAAAATAAGCATTATGGTTGCCAGTACTAAAACCGGGTGTATCATCTTTGAAATATTGTCTTGGATAAACTTGAGAAAAGAGATGATCTTTTTATTGTAAACGAAAATAGATTGATAGTGGTCAATTTATAGTTTAAAATTAAAACCGTTTGTAACGGTTATGTGATTGTTTACAACGGCTATATAACCGTTTATAACGGCTATATAACTCTCGTGTGTGTATATATTGACAATAAATTTTTTTTTATTAAATAAAATATATAAGTGTAAGATTATGTTACAAAAACGGAAATATTAGTTGTATAAATAAGAACGACAATTTAGGATAAGAATAAGACGTTAGTACGGATAAATGTTAGTAAACATAATCAAAAAAAATGTTAGTTGTATAAAGTTAGTTGACATAAAAGGAAATGTTAGTTGTATAAATAAAGATTAAGTAAAAGTTAGATGCATAAGTAAATGTTAGTTGTATAAGTAAAAGTTAGTTGACATAAAATAAAATGTTAGTTGCATAATCAAAAGTTAGATGCATAAATAAAAGCTATTTTGTTAGTAGTCCCATGGTTATCAAGTCCATAATAAGATCTCCTTTATGCTTACTTTATTTATATTAGTTATCTTCTCAATATAAGATATTATATATTATTACTTAATGAAGCTCTTACCTTGATTAATGGATGACTTTGAGCTTTATTGATCTTCTTGTTTAGAGTTTAAGAGCTCTCGTGCTGATAACGTGTTATGATATCACAATAATTTTCACAAGATTAGTGTTATAACCTTATGAACTTTAAAGAGAATTGCAAGAGCAAGAAGAAAAGAAATGTATAACTTATGAAAGTGTATACAAGAGGTGCATCTTCTCCTCTACATTGAGGTGGTATTTATACTACAAAGATCAATCATTTTGGTAGACAAGGTAAACTATTTTGGTAGATAAGTAGCATAGTAAACTTATCTACAAGTTTGACAAAGAGTTCATCCACTTGCTATGGTAATAATTCATAATAATATCTAATATGTAAATAAAATTTATATAAGCAAAAAGCTCGTTTAGGCTTGCGAGCCGGTTCGAGCTCGATATCTGAAGTTTGGGCTCGAGCTCGTTAGTAAACGAGCCATAATACGAGCTTGAGCTCTAGCCTGAGCTCGTTTAGGCTCGGCTCGACTCAAGTTTTTTTTTTTTTTTTGTTGAGTTGATTCCAAATAGCTTGCTAGCCAGCTTGACTCGTTTAGATTCATAATCTTCGGTAAATGACATTCTAATGGGTAAATCTTAATTACATGATTGTACTTAACTTGCGAGTTATAAACCCGATGTGTAGTGAGTTATGTGTACTCAATGGGTGTGTAAAATTGTTTTGTACGCACGTATAAGATTTGGATTATCAAAACTCGTCTTGCACCCAATCAGTCGTCATCATAACATATATCTTGCTTTAAATCGGGAATCTAGTAATCATATCCATAAAGGAGAAAACAAACATATCCTGAAATCCTAATGAAACAAAGAATCATTTTCATGGCCTACATTTGACTAAAACCTTGATTAATTAAGTTGATGCAAAAGTTAATCTTCATCGCGAAGTTATACGAGGTTCCCTTTGCCGGGCTCTACATACAATACAAATAAACTCTATAAGAATACAAGATGACTTGACTCCTCACTTGTAAGTTATAACCTATAACCGTTTAAAAAGTTATAATAATATTCTTACAACCATAGCCCAAGTGAAAATGAGGGCTCGTTTACTCCTCTTTGTCTTATGTACACTTCTTGCAATCTCCCTCCATCATCACCTAATTCTCTCCAAGGGTCTAACCCTACCACAACTTCAAGGTTAGCCTTCATTCTGATTTGATGTTATAGGCATATTTGTGAGTTCATATTTATACAGGTGTATACCGATACATTACACTCTTCTTTCTCGTAGGTGTTGAAGGGGTGAAGATAGAAAGTGGCAAAGAAGTTCAAGTTACACAAGAATTGAAGGCGGGGAAGGGTCCATATGGAGGTGCCAATATGAACCGTGACCCACGTGCCTCGAAGAGCAGCGCCCTGTCATTACATCTTTCATGGGACCTTTGTATTAGTACTGGTATTAGTATCAGTGTTGGTTTCTTTATGCCCGTCTTGTTTAGGTTCTAAGATTCTTGAACTTTGAAAAGTTTGTTTGGGTTCTAGGATTTCAACATCAAGTTGGTATATGTCTTGAAGCTTGAAAGTTGTTTAATGTGTCTTTTTCTTACTTGTAACGTGTGATATATTTTGTTGTTTTGCCTTTGTGTTTATGTTTTATGTTGAAGAAAAAACTCTAAGAAACCTATTTATAATCTTCAAGGGGGTTGTCGCACTAAGTGAAAGTCAGGTTTGAACCCGACTTTCATTATTTCTGTTTTTAACTCCCTTGAAGTCCGTATGTTAAACGCAAGATGCATTATACATAGTTCGTGTATTGGTGGGTTCTGTAGGTTTATTAATTAAACAATTTATTATTACTCAGAGAACTTTTTCTTTTTCAGTATCACATCTTAAGAACATCCATTAAACGTTCTCTAGCAATGGTTAAAATTCACACCCAATATAATGAAATTGTTAGATGTCATACAAGAACTTGCTAAAAAGCTTCATATGTTCAGCTTGTAACGAGATGGCAATAGACAAGCTCCCATCGTTAACCGGGCTTGGTAAAACAAAACTCAAACCCTCGTACGCGATCCCACCAGGACCCATGAATATAGGCCGACCCCATCCGAAGTCAGCGTCATGAATCGGTAACCTAGCCCAACTCGTGATCCCAAGATTCGGGCATTTAAACGTGTGGGCCCCACGAACCAAAGCCTTCAAATCGGGCTGTAGTTCCAAATAATCAAGCGCAGACCTTAAATAATCATTATTCATCTTCACCAGCGCGTCATGAATTTTACTAGCAGCGTACCATGTGGGCTTTGATTGAAGCTCGCCTGCTACTGCTATTGGAGTGGTAGTAAATATAACATTCCCAAAATAGCCCGATGGCAAAGCTGGCTGTAGACGGGCCCGCCCATCAGTGGCGATATAAAGCTTGGTATCCTGATCATCCGCCAGCCCACGGGCCTTACACACGGACCTCCAAACATGGCCCGAGAGCATTTCATAAGAACTATAGTTGATCATGTTACCATCTTCTTTTGACTTCGCTTTAAGCGCGTTGAGTTGTTCTCGGGTCAACTTAAAAATGGAGACCACGGTCTCATCTGACTGGGCCTCGGGTCCGGATTTCAGCAACGGAGCTGGCTGGTACTCGACATGCTCGTAAACAGGCTGCGGCGGGTCCCGAGCCTGGAGCAGCGTACGGTCAATAAATGGCGCGAGGGTCAGACCAACCCCTCGAGCCATATCGGACCACGCGTTAATAAAATGCAGCCCAGATGCACCATCTGCAGCATGGTGCTGCATACCAACTCCTAAAGAAACACCACCACATCTAAAGTAAGTCACCTGCAATACCAACAAAGGGTATGATTCAATCCCCAAGGAATAATCGACCACCGGAATAAGTCGCCGGAGCTCCAACGTCGGAGCAAAATCACCGAAATCATCGATCACACCGTCGGAATCCGCTTCAACGAACAATACCCCTTGTCCTCTACAATCGATTTCAATTCGACCATCTTCGTCTCTCGATAATCGTCCGCCCATGGGGTAAAATGGCACCAATGCTCTGCTCAGAGCTTCCTTCATCACCTTCGGATCGAAGAAGTTAGTAGCGCCATTGGGTCTGTAGAAATACACACTGGGTGTGTGGAAATTGGGGACGACGAGATCGACGTTGGAGTTCCATAGCTTTATCGTTGGTGTCTCCTCTGAAGGTCTCACCATTGTTGATTCTCGCACTGTGATCTTCATCTTGAATCTTGATCAGGCAACTGCAAATAATCAAACAAGTTAATCACTATGAACCATTTATGTTTGTTCTTCTTCTTAATTCGTTCATGGATGAAATAAGTTAATTTTACATTCGACATTGATGGATTTGATCTTCGACGACAAATTAACAATCAAATTAGACCCTTTTTTTGATTTGTTTGATTGAATTCAAGTGATTAATGAAGCAATTTACCTGAGGAAATTGTAGTGAAGGTGTTTGATGAAATGTGTGAGAGAATAAGTGGTGATTTGTTCTGAAATGGGTTGAAGTTTGAATGGGTATTTATAATTTTGGAGGCTCACCTACCGCAAACAAGACCAAGTCAACGTTCAAAGTTGACCGGCAAAAAAAAAAAAAAAAAAAAAATATATATATATATATATATATATATATATATATATATATAAATGATTAAATACACATAACCCATGTAAATATTCAATAAGTTAGTTTGATTTAATTTTGAAATATGTTTTGTTGTTTCTTTATTAGTTAAAACTGCAAGTCTACATTTAATATGGTAAAAGATTTTTATTGAAAATTTACGATATGATTATGATAACATTATATATGATATATATATATACACATACAGGGAATCGATACACAAAATTCATATCAACTAAAGAACACTAGAAAACTGACGTTCAAACGTTTATACATGTTTTAGATATGATACAAAAATTAATTTTTTAGCCCTCTCTTTTTTTCTTCTCGCCATGTATATTATTTTTCATACTCATGACTCTACTTAAATTATTCATGTATTAAACGGGTCCCTATATGCAAAATCATAGTTTGTCAAGATGTCAAATCACCAATCATTCGACCATCGGTTTTAGAGATAGAATCTTTTTTATGGAAAAACAAGTTTTAATGGAAATTAAAGTAACATCTATTCTATTTATAGTCAATACAAAGAAAAGTATTTGAGTATACTATAAAAATATATTAGATTTGAATATTTGATCATTTTTTATTTGATAAACGACAAATGCTGAACCTTGAAAGAGTTATTTACGAATAGGAAAGTGGTGGGATGGTCGACCCAAGAAAAGCACGTCTTACCAACTTTAAAATAATATTGTGGGTCCTATTATAAGTCTATAAGTGGTAGGAAAGTAAAAGTGTTACTTGAGTGATTAAAAACTATCACAGTAAAGATTTCATTTTTATTTTCATCTCTATTGTTTAGAGATTTTTTACATTTTAAATTTTAATCAGCATATTCATTTTTTTTTCTATTTTTAAACTTTAAAGTTTTATGAATAATGATTCTCTAAACATAAAAATTCACTATTCATCAATCTTTATATTTTTTGTGAGTGTATAAGAGAAAGAAACAATAATAAAATAAGTGTTTGTAAGTGAGATAGAGATAAAGATAGAGAATGGGATGTATGATTGTGTTTTACAATCTTCTAATTCTAATAAAATAGTATCTAAGGGGGACACGTGACAACATCACATTCATCCCCACCAAAATTTTACTGCTTCTCTCTTCTATTAAATAATTACCTTTATTACTAATAATATTATTTAACTTTTTATAGATTAAAAATAGTTTTTTTTTCATAAATTGAGAAATAGATCTTTTAATTAATGTTATTACTAAAAAAAGTTTTTATAAAATAAGACGTTTTTCTAATACATCAAATTTTTTTAAAAATACGAAATATTTTAAATTGATGTTAATTTTTTATAAACAAAAAAATAATTGAAATGGCGAGTTATAATAAGTAAAATTTTAGAAATGATATTGTTTATATGGTTTTTTTAACAAAATATTTCTATTTTTGTTGGAAAAAAAATTTTAAAAAGTTGATATCATTGTTTTATTAATTATAGTCCGTACTCAACTACTCATAGGTAATTTCAATCAGATATTCTCTTAAAATATTATTTTATAATTAATAAATATTTATTATATTTTATATTTAATTTATTCAACTCGTGTAATACACGGGTTTAATAAAACTAGTTAAAAATACACAAGGATGTTATTTCACCAATGTATTTTTTAAAACTCATGATGTTTAAAATAACACAATTATTTTTGCCATTGTTTTTTGTAGATTATATATATTCATTGTTATCTATCTTTATATTTTACAACTAGAAGTACACAATCATGTTATTTTTTTAATGTATTTTTCAAAACTCATAGTGTTTAATAAACATAATGACGATCAAAAACATAATGATTGTATTTTGTGTATTATATCATTTTTGTATTATTTTAATATATTAGATAAATTAGTTGTAATTTATTATTGTGTTTTACATATTACAAATACACAACAATGTAATTTCATAATTATATTATTTTTAGAATACATCACTTTAAAAAACATAATAACCAACAAAAAAACATAATAACGAACAAATTTCATATGAGCTGAAAAACATAAATTAATTATTATCTTTTTGTATAACAACATTTTACTCATTTTAAAGATAAAATATGAGTAAAATGGTGAAGAAGACGTGGTGATGTGTGTCACGTGAAGAAGAAAATGTGATGTCTTGATTATGTTAATTATTTATTTTTTAATTATTTAAAGAAAGAGGTATTTTGATCATTTCAAACCATTTAACGGAAAAAGTTAACTGACCATCCATTTATGGGACCAAACATGTTACGTTTTACATAATTTAGGGCTATCCTTGTAGTTTTTGATACTTGGGGACCAAAACCGCTGTTTGAACATACCACAGGGACTATCCGTGTAATTTACTCTTATCTAATTATGTTCAACCAGTATCTAATTATTATTGTTTATCATTATGTTCAACCATTATCTAATTATTATTTGTCATTTTTAAATGTACTAACATTATCTAACGTTCCACATTAAATCTTTGTTTTACATTAGAGAATTTAAAGAATTTGAATTGTTCCACATTAAATCTTTGCTTACGTTGGAGATTATCATTGTAATTTGAATTTTTGCACATTAAATCCACAATAGTCGTCCATCAACCCTTCACGTCGTTCCATTTTTTTAGCTTATAAACAAAAAACATATCAAAACATAAATAATTCTATATCTATATTCTCTACACCCCTCTTGTAATCATGAACCCAAATAATCAAAACATCCTCACGGTCAACACTTTCGACCAAAAAAACGCGCCAAGGTCGAGTTTTGTAAGAAAAGAGTGAAACATGGTTTTCAGTATATGTTCTGTCGATCTAGTGTGCACGTATATGTTATGGGTCAAAGTAATATATGAATTTTTTTAGATAAACTTTTATATTGAAGTTTAGTCTCATCATGTCGAACTAGTTATTAAGAAGATTAAAGTGGGTTTTTGATCCTAACACATGATCTCCTTAAATTAACAACGTACGCGTTGTCCAATATCTTAGAAACATCACATGTGATTGATAGAACATATTGGTTAGGTTAATATAATTATATGGTCTAACCAAGAAATCGACTGTGGATTATTAGTGAATCTTGACCAAGTCCAACGAAGAGTGGATTTTATAAATCTTTGTATAATAAACTTAAGAGTTGATTAAAACAAATGATATTATGGGTAGAAACTAAATACTAGAAGATAGAAGTTACTACAATTTATAAATCCTTCTTATAATGCTGTAATTATTTTATATATTACGTGTTAACTTACGGTGAAGTCAACTTGTTTTTGTACCTCAATCTTTCAGATTAAATAATAAAATAATTATGTTTTGAAAATAATAAAACTATTTACTTTTTTGCATTGTATCCTAAAACAAAAATAAACTTTTAATTTATATTGCCATTGAAAAGTATATAAGTTTCCTCTATATTAAATTGTTTTAGATATTAAAAAGACCAATTAGTAGTAATTAATATAAGTTTTTAAATTCCAGACTTAATATTACAAAGTAATCAAAATAACTTAAATATTATAATGATGTAATAACATAATTTTTCCTTTGTGTTTCTTCATAGATCAATGTTATTTCCTATATAACTTATTAAATGTTTTATTGGACTTTTTAAAAGGAAAATAATACGGTTAAGCTAAAGTTAAAATAAAAATACAAATATAAAGACAGTAAGTAAAATTTAAAAACCCAAAGAAAGGTAAATAATAACAGAATACTAAAATAACTTTTGTTAATGATTTTTATTTAATATAAGAGGAAGATTAATGGTTTTACACGCTAAATTTATATCAATTAACTCATATAATACTTGAGTTTTTAACCCAGTTAAAAAGTATATTCTAAAAATATATTTTAGATGCAATAAACTAGAAGAGGTTGAGAGGGATTCGAATCCTTAAGCTCCTCAACAGAGGTGTGAGCGGTGAGCCACTTGCACTTGTACTCTTTGGTTTTTGACAACCAACACTACCACACCAAGACTTAATCTTTCGTTACTTCCCATCGCATCTAAAATCCTCATCGCCTGAAACTCATGAAACAAAAGCTGAAACTAAGGCAAATCAACAGAAGGGAAGGTGCGGTGATTCTAATGCAGTAGATGAATTTAAGGCGGTTGTTGTTGTAGATGTGGAGTGGTGGTCGTGATCTTGAATGATTTAGAACTGATTCTAAGGCAAACCTAGAAAGGGATAGAGGCGATAATGGTTGCAGGATGGTTAGGGACTGTTCATCAGAGATCTTGGAGGGTGGGGGATCTTCGTTAGAGAAGACAAGAAAGTGATGGTGATGATGTATGGGTGTTGTTGGTGTTTCTGATGGTTGCAAGCAAGTGGTGGTGATTCCATGGTGTGCTAGTGGTGGTTTCATTATTTATGGACTAGAGTTTGTTTGATAATTAAATTAAAGCAGGGTTAATATATATATAGAAGTTGGTTGCTATACAAAATGTAATTTACGTGCGAAGCGTGCAAAGTCACTAGGGCGTTACACATGTCTTTTGGGATAAGGGTATTTTCGTCCACGTCACAATTACACATGTAAGGTGGATAATTACGCAACTTATATTAACAATTACACAAGTTATATTAATTATTACGTAAGTTATATTCATAATTACGAAAATTAAAATTAGTCATGTCATAAATAATAATTACGCAAGTTATTTTTGTAGTTACATAATTAATAATCACGCAAGTTATACATACAACAAAATAAATATTTTTAAAAATATTGATTTTTAATAAAAGTATAGCATTACTATACTCAAATTAAAGAAAATAAAATGCTCAATCTTATGATGTAATTTTTTTGAAAAAATAATATTGTATAAAAAGTTATATGTGTTTAAAAAAATTAGAGGAATTTAAAAAAATCAACAATTATAGGCTATAAGTAATAAAACAATGATATCAACATTTTAAACTTTTTAATGATATTCCAAGATAAGCTATGATTAAAATTATGTATAAGTAAAAACTATAAGTAACAAAACAATGATATCAACCTTTTAAGCTTTTTTTTTTTAATTAAGCATTATGTTTTAAAACAAACCATATTAAAAATGACATTTTAAAATTTTTCTTATTGTAACTCTCAATTTTAATTATTTTTTATTTATAAATAATCTACTTTTTGAAAACACCAATTTTAAAATACTTCATATTTTATAAAAGTTTGATGATTTGGAAAAATTATTACTTTATAAAAAAAATATTTTTCAAAAAATTACATTAATAAAAAGATATCTTTCTTGAATTATTAAAAAACTATTTTTAAACTAAAAAAAGTTAAATAATATTACTAGTAGTTAAAGTGATTATTTAACAAGTGAGAGGAAAACGAGAAAATTTTGATGAGTAAGAATTAGTGTTGTCGCGCGTCCTCCTTAGTTACTTTTTTATTAGAGTAGAAAAAAATATATATATGTATATATATATATATATATATATATATTTAATTTTAATTTTTATTCAAGGGTCTTTTGATTATTTTAATATTAATTTACAAAAAAGTTAACCTCCATCCATTTAAAGGACTAAATATGTTACGTTTATGCATAATTTAATACTGCACTTATAACTTTTGATACTTAAGGATTAAAACTATTATTTGAACATATCACAAGGATTTCCGTGTAATTTACTCATTTGATAATGCTGATTATTGAAAAATGATAAATGATAATCACATAACGTTGAACATAATTAGATACTGTTGGACATTTCCGTTCAAAAGAAAAAAGATGATGTTGAACATTTAATAATGATAAATAACAATTAGATAATGTTAAATATAATTAAATAATGTTAAACATTTAAAAATGATACATAATAATTAGATGAGTAAACACAAATAGATAATGTTGGACATTTAAAAATAATAAATAATAATTAGATTGTGCCGAACGTAATTAGATAATGTTAAATGCGAACGAAGGTTTTAATTATGGGTTTAATCGTATGGCATAAATGATAATTAATTAATCGTTTTATTTATTCATATGAAATATATAATTAGTAATCGTAAAAATCGAAAGCCCAAATTTTGTGTAACACCTATATTCTTAAATTAATATATTTAAATCTTACAGAAACAAAAGGCCAAATTTTTTTTCACTCAAAAGATATCTCATTAAAAGCATTACCCAATTAAAATTTGTTAAGATTCGGGTAATAAAACACAAGACTTAATGACACTAAGGGGCTGTTTGTTTTTTTCCAAAAAAGCCTTCCAGACCACTTTTGTCCGCGCCGCGCAGACCGCGGGCAGACGTTGGGTTGCGCAGATTGTTTGTTTTTCGGAAGAGGTTTCATTAAAAAAGGTCTGCATGACCTCTTTTTGAAGCAGACTTGGAATATAGTCTTCTTGCCTCTTCTAACCTCTTCCAACAAAACCCCACCCCATTCGCCCACCTTCCGCCACCGTCGCCCACCTTGCGCCACCGTCGCCCCACCGTCTTTCTGCATGACCTCTTTTTGAAGCAGACTTGGAATATAGTCTTCTTGCCTCTTCTAACCTCTTCCAACAAAACCCCACCCCATTCGCCCACCTTCCGCCACCGTCGCCCACCTTGCGCCACCGTCTGCACCACCGTCGCCCCACCTTGCGCCACCGTCGCCCCACATTGCGCCACCGTCGCCCCACATTGCGCCACCGTCGACCACCTTGCACTAATTTGTGATTTAGGTTAGGGTTTTGTTTGCAGATGATAAAAAAACAAACACTCTTTTTGTTGCAGACTGCAGACATTTGGTCCACCTCTTCTGCTGCAGATGTCTGTAGATATGGTCCACAGACTGCAGACATTTTACCTCTTCAAAAACAAACACCACCTAAGTAATAGTCTGAATAAGTTTACAGGTTCTCAACTCAATTGAACATGTAGTCACTAAACATAACTCCATTAGAACGAAACACATTTAATAAAACCCTTAATTATGTTATTCAAATCTCAACAAATTAAATCAATGAGCATATTTTAACATGCACACCAATATTATATATCATTATCATATTTATTTTCTACAAAACCACTTCAAAGCTACAAGCTCATAACTTTAAAAAAGTAACACGTACATTAATGATCGAAACACCTTAGAGCATTCACATCAGCTTCCATATCTTTATCCTTATAATTACACTAAAAAACACTACTATTTATCTCTCCTTCTCAATTAAATAATATTTTTTTATACTTTTATCATTACTTTTTCTCTCTCTTCTACTCACAACCACTTTTAAAAATATTAAAAAATTTATAAGGGTTTAACAGTGATTCCTCAAATATACAAAATGAACAGTAACTTTTCTCTCTACTCTACTCACAACCATTTCTTAAAATATAAAAAACACACTCACATAAATATAAAGAATCTACTGTGAATGCTCTTAGATTCTCACTATGCCTAAGTAGTGTTAAATGCAACTCATGCTTGCTGACAAGAGCAATTCATCCTAAACAAGTAATTAGTTCAAGTTATCTTCAAAGTTTTCAAATTCACCAAGTCAAGTCAACTTTTCTTCTTTAAGCAATTTCATCAAAAATCTGGTTTGCATTAAACCATTATCATTCAAATAAACAACAATGCATCAAAATTCATAACCTATTATAATAAAATGGCTCTCAAATAATGATGCTTATTAACAATTAAGCAATTATCTAGAATAAAAATAGCATATTGAAGCCATGTAATCAAATTCTTTGATTTTTACTACTAATCCATACCAAACCATATCAAGATCAAACACATGGAGCATTACCATGACTTAAAAGAGTCAAAATTAATCAATCAAGCACATAAGTTTAGGGTTTTAAACTAGCAATTGCATATTAAAAACCTTCAATTCATAGGTTTAAAGTCGAGAATTACATATACCCCTAACTCTTGAAATTACAATCAAACATATGAAAAATCACATACCAGAAACCTCAAAATCACATAAAGATGAAAGAATCCAACCCCAATCTTCAAATTTTGAACAAATGATGGTCGTCGACCTCTTCCTCCTCTCGATCCGAGGCGTATATTTTGACCAAAACCTCCCCTTTTGCCTCTTTTAAATTGGGAACTCAAAAAAACCTAGTAAGTAAAAATGAAATTAATAAATGTAAACCAACAATATTATTTTTATACTTGCTGGTTTCTAGCAATCATAATGAATCTCATAATAAAAAAAGTATATTCAAACAAAACATAACAAAATTTTAATGAGCTAAAAGTAAGCTTTTGACAAGCACTATTACAGTTGTAAAGTAGAAATACTATGAAAAGTATTTAGTATTTATATACTTAAGTATTCAAATAAGATAATTCTTATTAATAAATTTAAATATTAATTTTAAGTAATATAAATAATATAATATATAATTTAATGAATTAAATAATCTCATATTATTAAATAATATAGTAATAATATGCATTAGTTAATGTATTAATTAGAAAAAGTTTATTAAATGAATGATAAAATAGGAATAATTGCATATAACACTTGTATAAATTCCAAGTGGGTGTTAATAAAAAAATTATTTACCAAAATGGGTGATTTGAAAAATATTTACCAAAATGGATGTTTTTTGAAAACTTTTCTCTTTCTCACTCTTAATGTTATTGGATAAACCATATTATACCTAAATTAATGTTTTTGTTTTAAAAGTTAAGAAAAAGTTTCTAATACAATTGAAATAATAATTTACTGAATTCTCATTTTTTTTAAAGGTTTTCTTAAAAAATTTTGTTTAGTTCTTTTATCTATTTATATGATATATAATTATAACGTCACATTTAATTTTGGTCAACTTTGGTGAATTTTGTTATCATACATATAAATAAATTAAATACAATCAAGTTGATGGTTATACCCTTTGTTTGATTTCTAAAATATTTTTAATAATTAAAAAACATAATAGTAAAAGGCAATTGTAATAAAAAAATACAAATGAGCTTTTCAGAAATGTTTTAAAAAACTATCGTTTTAAAAAACTATCATGGTTAATTTTAGTCAATTTTAAGTGATAACAATTGACGCAAGATGACTTTGAATGTGAAACTTTTTCAAAAACTAAAAAAGGACTTCTAAAAAAGTTTGAAAAAAATTAGTAGATGAACATAAACACACGTAATAAACAAACATATTAGCCAACGCAAGTAAATACAATTGAATAAGCAAGCATAAAATAGTTTGATGTTTACGACTAACAAGCATAAGATTAGACTGTTTTGTAAAATATTTAATGTAAATTTAGAATATCCACTTATAAAATTTCTTATTTTTTACGAAAGTTGAGAACCCAATAAATTTATTTTACACACTTTTGAAAAACCGACCTTTTAGTGTAAATAGATATAAAATGTTTCTTAGGCATTTAAAAAAAACAAAAGAAGGATATACCCATTCAACAATTTATAGTATTGTATTTTTATTTAGGATAAGAAACAATCATGAAAGCTGACTAAATAAAAAAAATTAGAAAAACTTTTTAAAATTAAGAATCTAATAAATTGTTTTCTTGATTTCATTAGAATTTTTTTAAAATAAATACATGAAATTAAATGTAAGTTGGTTTATCCAATAACATTATGAGTGAGAAGGAAAAAGTTTTTAAAAAAACACCCATTTTTGTATATATTTTTTAAATCACCCATTTTGGTAAATAAGTTTTTAATCAACACCCATTTGGTAAAAAAACTCAAGTTATATTAGGTGTTTTAAATTATTTTTTTTTGTAAAATTACACTTATATCCTAAAGTTATGCTTCATATAGTATTACTAGCTTTAATAAACTCATGTATTACACGTGTTGATTAATTAAATTTTATAAAATAAAAAAATATTAATTATAAAAGGATGTTCTAATATAAGATATGATTGAAAATTTTATTATTATAAATAAAATAAAAATTTTGTTCCAAAACAAACGCTTTAAAAAAATATAATTCTAATACTTTCTTATTATAATTCCTAATTTTAACTTTTTTTGTTTATACAAATTTACTTTTTAAAAACATAATTTATAAAATATTTTGTATTTTTTAAAAAGTTTGATGTTTAAACAATTTCTTATTTTATAAAAATTATTTATTTAAAAATAACATTAATAAAAATATCTGTTTCCTAAGTTATTAGAAAAAATATTCTAATCTAAAAAAGAATAAAATAATATATTAATTAATACGATTATTTAATATGAGAGAAAAGCAGAAAAAATTTGACGATAAGTAATGTGATGGTGTCACGTGTCTTCTTTATATACCTTTTTATTAAACTATTAAAATAGATAAGATCTTTAAGAATACGTGGAGGATGCATACCCCGAGCAACAAATAACAACTACCATTAAGATCTCACGAATTAACACAAAATATCCATTATGGAAGCTGTAACTATATTAGACAAAAAAATAATAGATATTACAAACATATCATAAGATCAAATGTAAATTAATTTTTTTACTTTCAATACAATAAAAAAGAAAATATAAAACAAGATCATGAAGATTTAGGATCACAGTCAAACTTATCGGCGTATCAAAGTCATCATGAGCCAGAAAGATTTTGGTTCGATTCTTTTATGCCACTTGCTGTAGTTTCAATTGACTACAAGAAGCACACATGTTACTTCTTAAGTTCAAATCATCACAAGAATTTAGTAACGTTTTCTATTTTTATTTTTATATAATAATTTTATTTTATGTTTCAAACATGGATGCTTACTGAACTTGTTGACTCGACTAATCAGGTTCTAGCTTGTATTCTACACCTAAAAAGAATTGATGTTAACCTAATGACAGGTTAAGCTAAGACGTAATAGTAAGTTTTTGTAATCTAAAGTATTTAATGAAATAGTTAATTAATCAAACCCAGTTGTTGAGAGAAATATTTATAGCAAGTTATTGCGATGGTTGTAACCAAATAATGTTAAGTGGTCATCGTATGGTTGTATGTCCTTCATCTGACTTTAATATTTTAGGGGAATGATATTAAGAATATTTTATTCAGTATGGATTATTATGATAAATGTAGTTGCTCGGTTTCTATTGTACCCTTTGCTGGCTGTTCACACTAGGTATGTTGCCATCCATCTTTCGAACCTGACGTCGTGTAGCGAAACCTTTATCCGAACATGATCATGTCTGGAGGTGACCTTCATCATCAACTAGTTTAATATGTTTTTTTTAACAATTATCTATTTAATAAACATTAATGACTTGATATGTTTTTGGTCATATGATTAAGCACATACTTATTAGCAAAAATAATATTAAAAATTTAAGAATATCTAACACCCCCCAACCTCCTCGTCGTTGCTTGTTCGTCACCATCCCTATCCAACTCTTACTAGACACAACTCCCATCGGCTTCGTCGATCACCAATCTACACCTTCATATTGATGTGTAGGGATAGAATGATGGTTTCTCCTTCCTGTATTGCCATCAAAGGTTAGTTTTGGTTTCTAACTTGCAGGTTAGAAAGTTTTGTCCTTTTTAATTGTGATTTGTGATATTTATTCGGGTCAGGTGTGGATGGAGATAAAATTGTTTGTTGATATGATCGCTTTAAACACTTGAATTTTCAATGGCTATTGATGTAGCGTTTTTGGTTTCGACGTGTATCTTTTAGATTATATTAACCTTCTTTCTTTTAATAATTTTTAAACTATTTTGATTCTTTTTCTTAATTTGATGTTTGATTGTCATTAAAGGTTGGCCTTTTTCACCGGTTAACATTCTTAAAACTATCTTTCCTTTTATCTTGCAAAGTTTATTCAGTCTATGGTTACAGAAACCAAATCACCATACCAATCATTTGATATGATCTTTTATATTTTTAACATGTAAATAATAAAAAATACTAAACATGTTATCGGCTTGACAGACAAAAAAGATCAACTTACACTTTCTATGAATGAGAAGACCAAAATCATATAAATCATCTCAACAGAGGCTATGGGTTTAAATGATACTTGCCCCAATTGCCATTGCTCCCTCTTGGGCTACCTATTCGTCTTAGAGGCTGTTTGATAGCCTCTTAATGATTCATAGCCTTTTGATGGTTAAAAGTTAATCGTAATGTTTAATGGTTAAGAGATTAAATTTTAATAGTACCTATTAACCACTAATCATTAAGGTTATCTTTTAACCATTAAAAAACTACGAACCATTAGGATGTAACCTCTTAATTACCATTAAAAGGCTACCAAATAGTTCCTTAGTCGTGATCAACCTCTCCTCATCTATTGACAGCATATTGACATGATCCAGGGTTTTAGCACGTAAGTAAATTCCCAAGCTTATAAAAATCATATAAACAAGATACAAATACCCTCGATCATTAAATTTTTTTTTTTTTTTTTTTTTTTTGAACAATCCTCAATCATTAAAAAGATAGTTCATACCCCAATCAAACCTCCAAAATTGACAATTTTTGGTATTATATTCTAGCCCAATAAGTGTTTTCCACCTGTCCAATAATAAACAACAATCCATAAACCAATGACTCCAATCCCCTGTTTTTCACCCACGGGTTATCAACTTCTAATCTGTAGGCCTATAGCCCAAAGCCCCAAACACTCGAACTCCACTGTACGGACAATCAAAATCTCTCGTAAGTCTCGTTAATTTGAATCTTTGATCTGTTACGATACAGTTTAGATCTTAATTGCAGTTTACTGTTCATCGATAACTAGCTAAATCGTTTCGCGATCGAGGTTTTGTGAGGAGGATCTTCGTTTTTGTAAACTTGAACTCTGTAGTTTGTTTTGATTTCATCTTAGTATTGTTGAATTTTTGTCGGAAAATTGTTTGAAATTGCGATTACGCGTTAGCGTTTTAGGAGATGATTGATCGGAATATGTTATGTTGTTTGTAATTTTTGTTTCCGCTTGAATTTGTGAACTTGATGTTATGATTTTAGGACGATGCATTGGATTCTGATCTGTATTAGTTTAGAAGAGTGAAGTGATTGACAGATATGGAGTGTGATTTTATTGTAAGGTGTAACTTTTGTGATTAATAATTTTAGGGTTTGGGGTTTAACATTCAGGTTGATTGCTAGATATGGGGGTTTACCTAAGCACTCCTAAAACTGATAAGACCTCTGAAGATGGTGAGAATGAGAAACTGAGATATGGAGTGTCATCCATGCAGGGTTGGCGCACATCAATGGAAGATGCTGTAAGTTACTGATCTTAGCTGCATCTTACTTATGTAAACTATAGTTCTTGATGGATTTACTCTATTATGGACATGTGACAATGTGTATTGTTTTATATGTGGCAAACTGGAAATAGTAGAAGAAAATAAAGGTTCCCTTCGTATAAAAATCTTTAAGTTCCATCACTGTTTTGAACTATAAGCAGTGTAGTACTAGTTTGGGAATAGATTCGACATCATCTATTTCATGCTTTCTTTTCAAGGCTTATTGCTTAGTGGGTGTTGAACTTTGAATTTGTTTTTTTGATGTGGCTGTTACGACCTGAATAATAATATAAATGAGATAAGCGGGTGCTTAAAGTTAGGGATTAACAAAGCATGTTACATTTGTTGTTTTTCTTACTAAAACCTTTTACTTTTTTCATTGAATCTGATTATTTTGGACTCCATTTAGTTAGGAAATTATAATGAAATCTCATTTTGTCACACAAAACCTCAAACCCGCATCCAAACAGCCCCTTAATAGAAGATCATGTTGGTTTAATGCATTAAGAAAGTAACATAGATCAGTTTCCCTAATAATTTAAGAAACCATATATCACTTGTTCCTGGAATCATTTGAGTTTAGTAATTTAACATCATTGCTAATTTGCTATGCTATTTATTTATCTATTTCGAAACTAACCTCTCTATCCCCCTATGATACAACCATCAATAAGATTAAATATTTGGAACGTATGTTACTATTGTAAGAATTACTTTATACTTTGAATTGGAATCTGTTTGTGTAAGCGTCACAATGGGTGTATGTTTGATGCCTTTATTTTTGTTTCTAGTTTTTATTGTGGAGATAGTACATTAGTACTTACCAAGTTTTATATATGTGTATATGAGGTGTTTGGTAGCATGCTGCTTTACTTGATTTGGACAACTCCACATCTTTCTTTGGTGTTTATGATGGGCATGGAGGTAAGCACATGGACTAACGTTATGTAAATGCATTTGTATCTGATACAAACATTGAGGAATTAATTCACCTAGTATGATGATAGGAGTTTAACTTTGGTAAATTCTAACTGGGAATAATAAAATTATTACATTTGATATTGATTTATGTTTGACGCATCAAGAGGTTTCCTATTTAGACTCTTCGTTGTTTTGAGGCTGTGTATAAAATTTTGTATAACTGGTTTTCAATGACCATTTGACACAACTAATAATGATGTTCTACGCTTTTGGTTATGTGATGATCAAACAAGGGAAAACCAGTGAAAAATGTATATTATTGGAAATTGGAGGTTTATGTGACAAGTATCTTTAATGTAATGTGTTAGCTTGCAGGTCAGGCAGTCTCTAAGTTCTGTGCCAAGTTTCTTCACCAACAAGTGCTAAAGCATGAAGCTTATTCTGTTGGTGATATAGGCACTGCTGCCCAGAAATCTTTTCTCAGGTTACTTTTATGCCATTTATACAGCCAGCACTTTAATGATGTCATATCCGCACTAGTAGCAAGAGGAGAGTATATTTCATACTTGGTATGATCTTATTTTTGATTGATTAGGCTATATTATAGGTGGTTAAATGGGCAGGTTGGAATATAAGGATGAAAATAGGGTATTATTTGTATGGGTCGATCTAGTATGGGTTGAGTTCACTTGAAACACTTTCTGTCCAAAATTTTTATCTTATAAAGATCACTGCTCAATATTTGATTAAAAGTTATGTTATTTCAGTAATAATATTTTTTTCTTTAATAAAGTGTTTTAAGATTTATTGTGTATTAAAGTTACACTTTAAAGGGTGACTTTTTTATGCATTCGACCTGTTTCCCTTTTAAGATTTTAAAATTTTGCTTGTTTTACCCCTTTAGAGAGAAAAGATAACTCGAATCGCCTATTAATAGGTAAATGGGTTGAAACTGCCACCTCTAGTTTGCATCATGAATGTATAACTTCTGCAACTGTACCTTCTTTCCCAAAGGATGCGAAGCTTTTTAACGGCAGCAGGTGTTACTGTTTTATTTATTATCTGAACAATTTTTGTATACTTATGTAGAATGGATGAGATGATGTGTGGACAACGTGGGTGGAGAGAACTAGCTACATTGGGAAATAAAATGGATCAGTTCGGTGGCATGATAGAAGGATTAATATGGTCGCCGAGGAGTGGCAATTTAGAAGCAATGGGGGATAATTGGTCATCCGAGGAGGTACTTTCTATGTGTGCACTGCATACTAATATGTAATCATATTATTAGCTGATTGAAGTCAGGTGTAATTTAGTAATTTCAGATTTATGTTCATACTCAGTTTCCTTGTAACCTCTAACTAGATTATTCAAATATGATTAGTTGACCCTAAGACAATTGGTCCATATCCAATGTATGCACCAAAACACCAAATTTGGTGCAACATTATTCACTTTGCCATTTTACACCAAAATTTTATTATTGTTAACTATAGTGACTTTACGTCACAATAATCAGCTTTTAGGGTTTGGGTTAACAGTAAATAAAAGTTTACACCAAATATGTTGAAGAAAGAGAATCTTTTCTACACCTTTGTCTCAGATAGGACTCAAACCCACAACCATTTGGCTAATTTAGAAAGTGATTATTATTAATAATCCAAACACCCATCAAAGTCCAAAAGCATATAAAACATAAAAGTTATATTCTCAAACTGTTTGATTATGCTTGGACATGGAGTATTTTTTATAATTATATTTTTCATATGATGTTGCATCTAGGGCTCTTAAAATTCTGTTTTTCAATGTTTAATGTAGGGACCCCACTCTAATTACGATGGACCAACATGTGGTAGCACCGCTTGTGTTGCAATCATACGTAATAAACAACTTGTTGTAGCAAATGCTGGTGATTCTCGATGTGTGATATCCCGAAAGGGGCAGGTAATGATGTTTACAATTGCTAAAATACCTTTTTACTGGATAATTCCCTTCTAGATATGTTCATATCAGAGAAAGCATGTTAATGTATGTTTGGTTGGTTGAAATGGAATGATCACCAAAGGGAATAGAAAGAGTAATGGAATAAGCTAGGTAATGATTAATGAAATGGATCATTAAATTCCATAACCGTGTTCGATTAGCTATAGAAATGGAATGAACTTTGATATGATTTGTTATATTAGGTTTACTTCATTTTATAACCTTATATCTACTTTATACATTATTATTTAATACAATTATTGCATTATCTATGTACAAATTATACAAATAAAACATAGTTAAACTCATAAAATCTGAAAAAAAGATTACAAGGAATGACAGTTGTTCTAATGAAAACATATACTTACTACTGTCTAGTTGTTTTTGGATAAAAGGTAATTTTTTTATCAGCAATTCCTAGATTTTCTAGGTCAAATTAACCACAACCCACACTATGCAGACATTGAGCTCCCAGCCCCTTGTTCCACGTACCACTAGGATATGCACTTGAGTATCACTTAAGTAAAACTACTTTACCTAGTGATTGTTCATTTCATTCCTGATAAATGGAAAGAATCACATTCCTTCAAGAACGGTCCCCTCATTCCATGAGACAAAACAAACAACTTTTATTTCATTCCAATGATTTTGCCATTCAATCATGAATATGCAACATACATTTTTATACAGGCTTATAATTTGTCAAAGGATCATAAGCCTGATCTTGCAGTTGAGAAAGAAAGGATATATAAAGCTGGTGGTTTTGTTCAATATGGTCGAGTAAATGGGAGTCTAAACTTGTCTAGAGCTATTGGTACTTCATATATGCTGTTTACTTTTTATTATTATTAATAATAAGGTCCTAATATTAAGACACCCATTATTATAAATCGACACCCCTTTATACGCCTTGTATAGCACTATAGCGGCGTATATGGTCAAGAAAACTGAAAACAAGGAAAATTCAAGGGGGGTTGTCAGAGGGCTATGCGCCCCCATATTGCCCTATACGACCCCCTATACACATATAGGGTCATACGACGCGTATAGTAAATTTCGACACTGATTACGAAAAAAAATTCAGGGGGCTTTCAAAGGGGTTATATGCTCTGTATAGGGCTATACGAACCCCCTCCCCCCTCCCCCTTAAAGATGCGTATAGGGGCTATACGACCCGTATAAAAATTTGGGGAGTTGATTTATAATTTGGGGTGTTCTAATAACCACACCCTAATAATATTATTATTTGCATAAATGACTTTTCCTTTTCTACCACCATTAATGAATTCTATTTTTTTTTTTTTCATTTTTTGTGCAGGGGACATGGAGCTGAAAAGGGACACAACACTTCCCCCTGAAGAGCAAATTTTAACTGCCAATCCTGATATAAACATAGTATGTAGCTTCATAAGTTGCTTGTATTGACATAATGGGCTGCTTGTGGGTTGGGTAACACGTAAAAAAAAGTATTTTTGGCATGTGTCAAAATGGGTTGATTTGACCAAAACACTGTCCTTTTTGTTTTATATATAACTAGAGTGTCTACTGTCTAGTATGATTACAAAGAAATTAAAATATAGTTCTTCGAATAAATTGATTTAGGAGGTATTATACTTTTATGCATTAAAAATACAATTTAGTGAATTTTGACAGTTTTTAACTCCTTTATGCTAATTCTTTAATTCTTCCCGTTTGAAAAGTTATTTAAAATATTCTTTTATATGTAATTGGTGTATCTAATATGATTGCAAAAGCTATATTATTTTGATACTAATCTAACTCTTTAAATTAACTGATTTAGAAGGTTTTATGCATTGACATTTCAATTTGAATTCGAACCATTTGACTCATTACCTTTTAACATGCAACTTTTTTCAGTCCATTTGATCCGTTAGAGATAGAACATAACCCAAAACAACCAAATGGGCTGAAATTGTCACCTGCCCTCCTCTAGTTGCTTGTATTCATTTGGAATATGAAAACCCTTTTAAATTTAATTTTTGTTGATGGCAGTTTTATGATTGTGGCACCAGATAACATGACTGGCTTTTCCTTTTCTTCCTCAATATAGGTTGAGCTTTGCGAGGATGATGATTTTCTTGTTCTTGCTTGTGATGGAATATGGTATATTTTATATTTTTTAATTTATTATTATATATTTTATTTTAGGATTGATTGCATAAATAGTTGGTGAAAATCACAAAATTAGCTATGTTGATCAATAGGCTTACCAAATGGCCATTGATTTATTATTTTGCAAAAAAACAGATTGTTTTCTTGTAAATAACGAAAATCTAATATTAACAAATAACAAATGAGACTCGGCCAAGTGATAAGTTTACATTAGATTTTTGTTAATTAAAAAACTCTTGCAAAATAAGAAAGTCAATGGCCATTTGGGTAAGAGTGGTCTTTTCAGCAGAAAGGACTCCTCTTGCGCCAGAGATTGGATCTGCTACACAAAGATTAAAGATTGGCACATAGCATGTGCTCATCGGATCGAATTGTTTGAAAAACTTAAAATTTGGTCAAATTTCCGTTTTAAGAAACCAAATTTTTTAGTCTAGAAAGCCATCAAAGTTTATGACCTTACATATTATACAGGGATTGCATGTTGAGCCAACAACTGGTGGACTTTGTTCTTGAACAGTTAAAAACTGTAAGTCCATCAACACTTCATCATAACATTTATCGATTTCCAATTTTGAAATTGATTATTTACATTTTTTTACTTGTAATTTCATTTTTTAATATTTGTATTAGTTTTTAAATCATTAAAAAATTATAAAACAATCAGTGCATGTTATTACAACCTCAAATAACAAAAACATATCCAAACACTCTCTTACGCATCATTTTGTTAAAGCTTATTCTGATTATTCATTAATGATGATGCAGGAAAGTAAGCTTTCAGCAGTGTGTGAGAAGGTGTTTGATAGGTGTTTGGCACCCACATCTGGTGGTGAAGGATGTGACAATATGACTATGATCTTAGTTCAGTTTAAGAAACCTAAATTTGGCCCGTCCTCATCACAACCTTTGGATTCATCTAACGACCAAGAAGTACCCGGATCAGACTAGCGCTAATGGTTCTAACTCCACATGGTATATTTTTCTTGTGTGTGTGTGTAAATGTTGGTGCTTTTTATATATTTAGCACATGATATGTATCTGTAAATGAAATCAACTACATTTTAACCTACTCCAATTACCTGTTTTATGATATCTGTGGCTAAATTTCACAATTTATTTAATATCATGTATATAGTTATATCATCTTTTTGTTTTATATTTCATTGTTTCTGTTTTTCTTTAATCCCTTAAATATATTATTTGTTTTAATTAAATTACAAAAGTAGTCTCTGTAAGAGTAAAGGTATCAAAATACTCTGACGTGCGTTTCATATGATTGTGATTTAACTCTTTAATTTAACGGATGTTAGTGCAAATGATGTATACATTACAAACCTAAAACTTAAAAGGTTTTTTTGTGTACTTATTGAATATTAAAAACGTATTTCATAATTAGTAATTACCTATATACATAAAGTCATAAATAATGAATTTTATAATTTACTGTGTTATATCTAATAATATAAGTAAAATTAAAATCTCTAAAGAGCTAATATATAATTTTGTTATAAAATCATGTCTAGTGTGTTATCTAGGATATAAATTGTTTGTTACCAGCATATGTTTTTAAAACAAACTAAAATATCTTTTAATTCTACTCTTTTATGCATTTGTTAGCCATAAAATTTAAATCCTTAACCACTTAAGAATGAAATCTTTTCCTAAACACCTCTCATGGTGTTAACCTACAAGTCCTTTTATATTTTATTACATATACAAGTAGCGTTCAATGGCTGGAAGCCTAAGTTAAAAGTAATAAACTAAATCACCATAAACCAGGTCGACGTCATGTCAATTTCGAAAAGTCAAAGTATCTTCATTTAGGAAAAGGCAATACGTTTAGTTTTTGTTCTAAACTATTGCACACCATCCAAACAAAAAATCCAAACTAAAAATCATTTGTTTAATACAGACAATTTAGTTTAACATTTAAACAATTAATTAGTGAAAATGTGAAATATCATATAAATTTAAAGTTTCAATCAAATAAAACAAATGAATATTTTATAAAATAAAAACTATTTTGAGAATTCAGTTAAACAAAAAATTGATTATTTACATGATTAGATTTTTAGTTTTTGATTAATTTAATACAGAACATAACCAATGTATATTCTTAAACATATAATATACGTTACAACAAATCTCCAAGAAATCCCAAATTAACCGCCACCGAAATCTCTTCCTAACATCTTGAAATCAGATATCCGTTACAACAAATCTCCATAACGATTTAAGTTTCCATATTTACACAGTCGTCGGATTATATAATTTAACCTCACGAACCCTAATTCGATTCTCACAAGTCACAACAATACCCTCTCCCGCGAAATTCTACTCTGCCGATAACCACAGCCGACGCCGCAGCAATTGTAATAATCCGATCTGCTTTTGGTTCGCAAATTAGGTATACAACCAAATCCTTTTCGTTTTCTTTTGAAACGGTTGTGTGAACATCATAATCTGGCTTCTGTTTCCATTAATCGGAAAACTTTACTCATTAAGATGAAACTATTATTGTAAAGTTGCTTTACAATCTATAAATTCACACAAACCTGATATAGATGAATGGATCATGTTTGAGTAATGTATATTTATAAGACCTAAATTGACAAAAAAATATTTGGAGTTCCAGTACAAGGTCTCAAACATAGGTTTATAATTTGAGATACTGAAGTATAATTTGAGATAGTTTTGAATATAGAATTTTAAACCTCCCATGGTTAGAAAATCGATGAACCAGCGAGTTAAATGAAAGTAACTGAACTAATATGACTTAGAATTTGGAAATTGTAGGTTCTCGTGTTTGTTTGCAAGCGGCTTAGATTTGACTTTATTTTTATTATAATCAAATTCCCTCTTAGTGTGATAGGAACGTTGTTTAGGGTGATTTTGTTTTGACAATTCGTAGTAGTGTTTAATTTATGTCTGATTTTTGTTTGAAATCACACTTATTCGTACCATTTTAGGGGACAACTGATTGGAATTTGTTTTGATGTTTATTAATTTTTGTTTCCATGTTTGCTTTTGTTTGTGACATTTATCTTCTGGTTGCAAGATGCATGTGAACTCTGATATGTTTTAGTTTGAATATGTGAAGTGATTTGGATGTATCTTTCTTCTGTAGACAGATGTGGGGTATGATTTTCATGTTGCAGGTATAATTATTGTAAAACACTGATTAATATCATAAAGGTCTTGGGTTTAACATTCAGGCTGATTACTAGATATGGGTACTTACCTAAGCACCCCTAGAACTGATAAGGTCTCTGATGATGGTGAGAACGAGAAACTCAAATACGGAGTGTCATCCATGCAAGGATGGCGCCCATCAATGGAAGACGCTGTAAGTGCCTGATCTTGGCTACATCTTTCTTATGTGAACTATAGTTCTTGTTGGATTTACTATTTTTTGAAAATGTGAATTTTAGAACAGAGTTTCATATTTTGACAAGTCGGATAAATGAGATGAAAATCAAGATCCTCCTCCCTCTCATAGAAATGTTTAAGTCCCATCGCTGTTTTAACCTCTTAGATTTGCGGCCTAGTTTGGGATCAATCAAAGGTTGTTGCAAGCTTTGTGATGAAAATAGACTGGTCATCATCTATCTGATGCTTTATTTTGGTGGCTTATTTGTTTGGTGGGTGCTTTAATATGTAGCTTAAATGTGGTTATTATTACTTGAATGATAACAAAAAAACGGTCATAAAGTTAGGGATAGATAGGTAGGGTTACCTTTATCGTTTTCTTACTAAAACCTATTATTTGTTTCACTGAATCTGATGATTCTGGACTTCAATTAGTTAGGAAATCATAATGAAAGTAATTTTAGCCATACAAAATGTTATAACCACACATCCAAACAGTCCCTTAGTAGAAAATCATGTTAGTTTTGTCCATTAAGAAAGAACATAGATAAGTTTTGTTAGGTTTCAAGCGGCGCAGCGGAACCAACACACGAATCCACACAAACGATTATCACGCAGAAAATAGAAAAATAAACGACACAAGGATTTTACGTGGTTCGATCGGTGTGACCTACGTCCACGGGCTGCAACTAGGGTTTTCTTTATTTGCTCAGTGCTAAGATTACAAATACATGACATGGATATATATAGAGACTAATTAGGGTTTTTAACCTAATAAACAAGAAAACTAAATATGGGCCCAAGCCCAAAGCCTTCACAAACCCAACAATCTCCCACTTGAAGGCTTTGCGAATAAATTCTAGCCCGCCATTCAAGTACAAAGCAACCCAGTCGTCTAGTAACTTCAGTAATCTTCAAACAAGTCTTTCAAGCCTCCAGTTCCCAAAGAACAAGCTAAGACTTCATCACATCTCCTAGTTGCAGCGACCCCCTCATCATCAAGTACCAGAAGAGCCAGTTGAAGCTACCCCGAGCTCCAACTCAGTCGTGACTAGTACCGCCAACGACTCATCCTCCATCTTAACCGATTTGGACATTCCACCGGATTCAAAGATACACCGAGGATCACCATCACTCTCCAAATTCAGTAAACAATCACCAGGAGAGAATTTTTCAGTCGTAGTCTTTAAAACCCAACGTTTCTTTGTAACTGTACCCGGAACACGTCCCGTGCTCCCACTGTCACCGAATCCCCTGAATGGTTTAGACTTTCGAACTCGTTCACCTAACATCCCTGCTCCAGACTTCACGTTTGCAAAATGAACTCTCTTAGCACGAGATTTAGTGAACCAGATTTTGTCGTGCTTAACTGGGACAGTCATACATCCCTCAGCAGGTACCTCAACCATATACAATGACCCACGCTTTATACCACGAGCAATAACTAGATTACCATTGATCACCTTCCATTTACCACCACCAAACCTCACTTCCAGTCCTTGTTCATCCAGCTGACCAACTGAAATCAGTTTCTTCTTCAGCCCCGGAATCACCCTAACATTCTTCAGGTTCCATGTAGTTCCCAATGAAGTAACCAGATCAATATCGCCCATGCCCGTTACCTCAAGTATCTCGTCATTGGCTAATCGTACCTTTCCAAAATCACCATATTTCAGATTCACCATCGTTTCCCCGTTGTCCATGGCGTGAAACGAAGCACCTGAATCCATGACCCAAGAGTCCACACTGTTTTCCACACTGAGTATCAATGCATCATCATCAGAAACATTCCCAATAGCAGTATTCAATTCTTTCTTATTCGGACACTAACTCTTAACATGTCCCACCTCATTGCAGCTCCAGCACTTCACATTCTTTCTAGGTTTAGATGAACTCCTTCCCCGACTCCCACTGTTCCTGTTACTATCCCGACCCCTGCCAACATTTAACAGCTCACTATTCGATGATTCACCCCAGTTCTTTCTTCTTACATCTTCACCCATAATTAGATCCCGAATACCATCAAGAGTGAAACCTTTAGTCCCCGTAGAACTTGAAATTGCAGTCACAGTTCCAGACCAACTATCAGGCAGAGATGACAACAGCAGTGGAGCCTGAACTTCATCATCAAACTTAATTCCAACAGATACAAGTCTTGTTAAGATTGAATTTAGATTGTTGATGTGAGCAGTCACTGAGCTTCCTTCTTTCATCCTTGTGTTCACCAGCTCCCGAATCAAGAACACCTTATTCGCCGCAGACGGTTTCTCATACATATTTGACAAAGCAGACATCATACCACGAGCCGTGGTTTCCTTAATAATGTTAAAAGCAACATTTTTCGTCAAAGCCAATGTAATAACCGCACGAGCCTTTTTGTCCTTTGATTCCCAATCAGCTTGTTCTATTTTCTCAGGTTTTTCTTCTAGTACCATATCCAAGTCCTTTTGACATAACAATGCTCCTACTTGCATCTTCCACCAACTGAAATCAGAACCGTTAAATTTCTCGATCACAACCTTCCCGTCTTCTGCCATCTCAAACAGCAAACAAGAAGCAAATCGAAACAGTAAACAGACACAGCTATGGCACGGGCCTGAACTTGACGGCTGTTCTACTGAACACTGTCAATTAACCAATTTGCTCCTACAATAAACCTTGTAGACAAATGTAAACCCGAAAATACTTTTCGTTCACAAAAGACGGTTCCCAAACAGTTGATAATAAACACTCAGAAATCTGTACTTCACGTTCTCGCTTTCTGCTTTCTGTTTCACGTTCTCGCAGCAACCAAGAAATCAAGGTACCAAAAGTCAAAGTTAATATTAATTTTGTCCAATAGAATTTCTTCTTTCACGTGGCTTATGTTAGAAGGTATTATTTGTTTTCTTTTTGTGAAAATTACGAACCACGTTAAATCCTTGTGTTGTCGTTTATTTTCTGTTTTCTGCGTGATAATCGTTTGTGCGGGTTCGTGTGTTGGTTCCGCTGCGCCGCTTGATTCCTAACAAGTTTAATCTTGCCCTAATATTTTAAGAAACCATATATCATTCGTTCCTGGAATCATTTTGTTTTGGTAATTTAACATTGTTGCTAATTGCTATGCTATTTATTCCACCAGTTATAAAAAAAAATCTCTGTATCCCCCTATGATACAAACTTCATGTACAAATGTTTGCAAAATATGTTACTCTCGTTAAGGATTAGTCCATACTTTGAACAGTTTAATCTTGCCCTAATATTTTATATATCCGGTGTTTGGTAGCATGCTGCGTTACTTGATTTGGACAACTCCACATCTTTCTTTGGTGTTTATGATGGTCATGGAGGTAAGCAAACGGACATACATGTTATAATTGCATTTTTATCTGCATATAGATTGGATTGTGGCTGCATTTAAGTTCTTGTGATATTTCTAGTGAACAAAACAATGTTCTATTACCCAACTTTACTTTCTTCATGGTATTGCACTCATTTTACTCTTTTTCTTGTTCTTTTAGTATTTCTGAAAGACTGAAATAATTATTAGATTGTTCAGATCTCAATTTCATATTCTACTTTCTCTGTGTTTGATGTATTATTTGCGATTCAAACATGAATTATGAGGCATTTTTTGGCCTAGCAGGGTGGTAGAAAGGTAACTTTGATAAATCCTAATTGAAAGTAACAAAATTATTCTAGTTAAAACTAATTTATGTTTGATGCATCAAGATGCTTGCTATTTGGACTCTTTGTTCTTTTGAGGCTGTGTTTATAATTTCGTATACGTGGTTTTACTGACGATTTGACACAATTAATAAAACTTTCGTTATGCGATACTAAAATAAGAAAGAACCAGTTATAAGCGTATATGAACCGAAGGTGGAGGTTTCTGTTGATAAATATTTGTAATGAGATGTGTTAGCTTGCAGGGCAGGCAGTCTCAAAGTTCTGCGCCAAATTTCTTCACCAAGAAGTGCTCAAGCATGAAGCTTATTCTGTTGGTGATATTGGCACTGCTGCCCAGAAATCTTTTCTTAGGTTACTTTTATATGTCATTTACACAGCAAGCAATTTAATGATATGTTACTTGCATTAGAGGCAGAGGGGAATATATTTCATTCTTTTTATGCCCCTACATTGATATTGTTTGGATTTTAATTGAGTAGACTATATTATAGTAGGCAAAATTGGGTAGTTTGGAATAGGGTTTTTTTTAGTATGGATCAAACTGTTATGGCTTGGGATCACTCGAAACAGTTTTTCTCCAAAATTTTTGTTCTTACAAAAATCACTCTCGACATTGATTAAAAAGTTATATTATCTGAATAGTAATCTTATATTTTTGATTAAGTGATTTAAGACCTATCAGTAAGTTAACATGTTGATATTGCCACCTCCATTTTATGTCATGAATGTATAGCTCTGCAAATGTAACCTTTTCTCTTATGTAGAATGGATGAGATTATGCGTGGACAGGATGGGTGGAGAGAGCTAGCTATTTTGGGAGTGGAGGACGATTCTTCTCCTGATGAGGTACTTTCTCTGTGTGCTCCATCCACATTACTAATATGCAAAATTATTAGTTTAGTAATTTCAGATTTATGTTCATAATCAGTGTCCTTGCAGTAATCTATTACCGGATTATCCAAATATGACTAATTTAACCTAGGACCATCAGGCCATCTCCAATGTATGCGCCAAAGCACCAAATTTGATGCAACATTAGTCACTTAGCCAATTTGCACCAAATTTGGTGTGGCGTTAACGCTATTCATATCACTAAATTTTAACTTATTTGGTGTGAACTTTGATTATTGTTAAACCAAACACCAAGAATAGAAGCCACAACAGGTGTTTTAAATGTGCATCCAAACACCCCTGAAAGTCCAAAAGCTTATAAAACATGAAAGATACATTGATCTCAAACTGTTTGATCATGCTAGTGGATGAACTTTTTTTTTTTTTTTTTTGTTTTGTTTTTTTTTTTTTTTTTTGTAATTGTATTATTGATAAAGTGTTGCGTCTAGGGCTCAAAATTTTTTTTCCAATGATTAATGTAGGGACCCCCATTTGATTATGATGGACCAACGTGTGGTAGCACAGCTTGTGTTGCAATCATACGTAATGACCAAATTGTTATAGCAAATGCAGGCGATTCTCGATGTGTGATATCCCGAAAGGGTCAGGTAATGGTGTTTATGTTGTCAAGATTAAAATTACTAAAATACGTTTTAATGGAATAGTTCCCCTACAAAGCATGCTCATATTGGAGGAAACATGTTATGATGTTTGTTTGGTTAGTTAAAATGGAATGATCCGCGAATGGAATAGATAGAGTAATGGAATAAGCAAGATAATGGAATGCATCATTGAATTCCGTTACCGTGTTTGATTGGCCTAATACAATGAATTCTTCTCTGTTATGACATTTTATATTATGTTTACTTACACTATATCAACTTATCTCTACTTTATACATATCCAATAAATCTATTACATTTACCATGTACAAATTATATTAATAAGACATTTAAAACCTAAAACTCATAAAAAAACTTATAAAAGATAATTAATAATAATAAAGATGGCAATTGTCAAAAGTCCCTTTGACTTGGTTAATTTCACGCATCAGTCCTTAGAATTTGTTTTTACATGAATCTCTAGTCTTTTAAATTGAATAGCAAAGTCCTTATATCTTCGCATTAAAATTTTGAAAAATCTAGGGATTTAATCATGCAAAAAAGAAATACCTTTTAGGTTAATAATTAAGTGGATGGTCTTTATGGTTAAGTAGAAGTTAAGGGAAATAATCATGCAAAAATAAACTCTAGGGATATATGTGCGAATTTAGTAACAAAGGTTTTTTTTATGACAATTGCCCTTGATTAAAAATTTAAAATATATACTTTGTAGTTGCTTTGACAACAGCCTTTTCTTTATTACAATAGCTTTCCATCGTCACTCATAAATATGCATTTTAATTCTTTTTATTCAGGCATATGATTTGTCAAAGGATCATAAGCCTAATCTTGAGGTTGAGAAAGAAAGGATATATAACGCTGGTGGTTACATTGAAGATGGTCGAGTTAATGGGAGTCTAAACTTGGCTAGAGCTATTGGTACTTCACATTTGTAGTTTATCATTATTGTTATTATTGTTTTTTATTATTATTATTGTTGTGGTAATTGCTATTATTGTAGTTGTTATTATTATGATTATTATTCCCTTTTCTACGTACCATCATCACTGAATTCTACCTTTTATCATTAATGCAGGTGACATGGAGTTGAAAAGGGATACGACACTTCCACCTGAAGAGCAAATCCTAACTGCCAACCCTGATATAAACATAGTATGTAGTATCGTCAGTTGCTTGTAGAGGTTACATAATGGGCGGCTTGAGGATTAGGTCAAGCCGTCAAGGGTCAAAAATGGTATTTATGGTATGGGTCAAATGGGTTAGGTTGGCCCAAAACATTCTTTGTCCTAATATGATTATAAAAAGAGTGATTTCATTTTAATAATAGTCTATTCTTTACCTATTTTTCTTTAAGACAATTCTTAATTTTTTGAATTTTTTTCTCATTTTACATGTTATTTAATTTTTTTTTGTTTTATAGTTAATTAGTTTATCTTATATGATTATAATTTTTTTTAAATTTCAGTAAGAATATGATGTTTTAAATAAAATGATTTCGGATGTATTATGCATTACAAATACAATATAAGAAATTCGATATGTTTGACTGATTTCCTTTTTGCAAATCTTTAATTTGATCCACGTGTCCCGTTAGAGATAAAAAGTGTAATCCTAGACAATCCATTTGTAAATTAATTCAATATTTGCTGATGGCATTTTTATGATTGAGGCATCGGATAACATGACATGCTTTTCCCTATTTTCCTCAAACCAGGTTGAGCTTTGCGAGGATGATGATTTTCTGGTTCTTGCTTGTGATGGGATATGGTATGTTTCTATTTAACATTATAGGTCTTTTACTTTAGGGGTAATTACATAAAAAGTTTGCCAGACTTTGGTCAAATTTTCATTTTAGGGAACCAACTTTATTAATGCTGAAAAAGCTATCAAAGTTTCAAAATTTATTTTCTTTCTAAATCCATTTGGTTCTATAATCTGTATGATGTGTTACTCCACAATGACATTGTCAAACGCATCATATACTGAAATTCATGGTTTTTGGTCTAGTTGTGACAAAAATTCTAGGCCAAACTGCTAACTACAGTTTCGGGAATGGCAAACCAAACAGGCAGGCTTGTGGGGGGCCGAACTGGCTGGTTTTACCGGTTTGGCGATTCAATGGTTATTTGGGGTGATTTAAACAATTTTCTCCAAAATCATTAGTATTAAAACTTTATAATAATAAAGTTGCTTCATGATTATAATACATACACATAACTACATAATTCTAAATATAAAAAGGTATATAAATAATAAAGGTTAAACAAATGATTTCAAGTTTCAAACTGGGCCGAATCATCAAACCGTCAAACTGTAAAAATCAAACTTTTTGGGTCTTAAACCAGCTAAAGCAGCCAGCTTGCTATGGTTGGATGGTTCGATTAGTTTCAACAGTTTAGAAACATCTCTAACAATGAGCTATGTAAAGCATATATATAACTTTCCTTATTACAGGGATTGCATGTCAAGCCAACAAGTGGTGAACTTTGTTCTTGAACAATTAAAAACTGTAAGTCCTTTAACAATTCGTTGTTGGAAAAACAATTGGCACAATAACTATGTAGAAAAGACAGCAAACTTTAAAAATTACAACTGCAGTCAGCACAGATTATTATTGAAAAAACAAGAAGGAAAAAACCAGTACATAAACTTCAAATGACCTATCTCTATTTAAAATAGAAAAAGGACATGGAAACAATCTACTGACAGATTTAAAACTCTACATTTTTGGAAGGTAATAAAGCACAAATCAATTTAAATTTAAAACAACCAGCAAGCTGCAGCTTTATTGTCAAAGCAGCTATAGCTTTACAGTCAATATATCTGCCTTTTGGTCATTCCCGTTGACATATTCAATAAACTTGACCGTAGGTAAAGCTTTGGTCAATATATCTGCCTTTTGTTCATTCCCATTGACATATTCAATCTTTACTTAACCATTTTAAACACATTCACGAATAAAGTGATACTTCACGTCAATATGTTTACTACGTCCATGAAAAACTGGATTTTTTATCAATAAAATCGCAGGCTTGTTGTTTACACGAATAGTGACTGCCTCCATAATCCGACCCGTTAACTCTTTGAGTAATCCTTTCAGTCACACACTTTGGCAGGCGACGGCAGCTGCTGCCATATATTCTGCTTCACAGAAGGATAAAGCAACAGTTTGTTGCTTTCGACTGCACCAGGCAACCGGGCCACCCCCATAATAAAAAATCATCCCCGTAGTGCTCCTTCCGTAATAAAGCAACAGTGTGAGCTGTCGCTGTACCCAATCAGGTTACCCTCTCCATTTCTACGATAGCAGATCCTAAAATTAACTGTGCCTTTCACATAGCGATTCATCTGTTTAACAGCTTGTAAGTGTAATGTTTTTGGGGTCTCCATGAACCTGCTAGCAATACCAACTGCCTAGCTAATGGCAGGCTGGGTGCGGGTAAGGTACCGAAGTGTCACGACCCGCCTAAAATCAAGTCGCGTTACTCAGATTCCGAACGTTCTCGGAAACATATGGAGGCATCCAGGGCCATTCGGATGACTCCAGAACAGCCCAAGCAAATCTAGATGAGCTAGATATTCACCATGTAAAATATCTAGATATAAACCAAAGAAATATCTAGATATTAGATTAGTAAATATCTTAGATATTTAGATTAGAATAATCTAGATTAGAAATATCTAGATCCATGCCACAAGTATAAATAGGAGATAGTCTCCTCATTTGTAACCACCCAAAACTCATACAAGTCTAGTGTAATACTCTTGTAAGGCACTCTTGTAAGCAATACAAAGTCATTTGTATTACGAGCTTGCAAACGCTTCCGCATTATAACTTGAATCGCTACATCGTTTGGGTCACAAAAGGCTGAACTTAGATCAAATCTAAGTGCCACACGAGAGTTAGGAAATCACTCCGTGACAAGTGGTATCAGAGCAAAGTCGGTTCATTTGGGATGGCAACCGAAACTAGCAAAGGTGCAATTGTTGAAGATAAACGAAGTCAAGATGAATCCCAAAAGGGATCAAAGAAGGAACGAGGTATGTCCAAGGATCGTACTTTGGAAAAACGAGTTAGTGACCTGGAGGCAGGCCTTGTCGAAACAGGATCGCAAGCCGACATCTGTCTCCAACGCCTGGATGCATTAGAAGAAGATTTCAGTGAGCTCCGAGAAGGACTCAAGGCTGCTATGGAGCTACTCCGAGACGAAGTAAAGACGATGATCAAAGATGCAATCAAGGACGTCACGACCAAGCTGCAAAAGGACATGGATGAGCTGTCAAGCGACATGCATCGAAGTCTAATGGGCTTGGAAGCTAAAGTTGTTGATTGCAACAAAGCCATGATCGCGACTGGAGGTAACATCGTAAACTTTACACCAAGAGTCGAAATTCCCAAACCATCACCGTTTTTGGGCAAACGAGAAGCTCGGGCGGTTGATGACTTCATTTGGGAAATGGAGCAATACATAGGAGGGGTACAAATCCTCGATGACGCCACTAAAATCAAGACAGCCACTATGTATCTCAAAGATACAGCAGCCCTGTGGTGGAGACGTCGAAGCATGGACATAGAACGAGGTACGTGCACAATAAAAACTTGGGCTGAGTTCATCGAAGAACTCAAAAGACAATTTTATCCAGTAAATGCTGAGCATGAAGCACGAAGTCGACTTCGAAAGCTCAAACAGACCGGGACCGTCAAGGATTATGTTAAGGAATTTACTACACTTGTCCTTGAGATCCCGGACTTATCGGATAAAGACTCCCTTTTCTACTTCCTCGATGGTCTGCAATCATGGGCCAAGATAGAGTTGGAGTGACGAAGTGTTCAAGATCTTGCTTCAGCTATTGCAATAGCCGAAAGCTTGATCGATCATAAAGAAAAACGACCATATAGGCCCATGAATGAGGAAAGTGATGACGAGAAAGGTGGGGGAGTGAAGCCCAATCATGATCGGAAGGTGGACACAAGGAGACCACCACGATACGACAATGAAAGGAGTCCTACGAAGTTCTGTTTTATATGCGATGGACTGCATAATGCTCGGGACTGCCCGAAAAAACAAAGTCTTCAGGCCATGGTGGCGAGAACTGATGATGCATCCCAAGGAGACAAGGAGGTTCGCCTTGGGGCAATGCAACTACAACTCTTAAACGCCTTAACGGTACATGAAGGGAAACCGTTAAAGTTAGCCAAGTCGTGCCCCACGGAGAAACAGGGCAACATCATGAACACGAAGACGAAAGGACTTCGGTTTGTGAACTTGGAAGTAAATGGACGACTTGCAAAAGCACTGGTCGATACAGGAGCAAGTCACAATTTCATGACGCGAGAAGAGGCTAAGAGACTCGGCCTAAGGATATCCACACGAGATGGACTCCTCAAAGACGCCAATGGCAACACTAATGCTATCGAGGGAATGTCATGGGCCGTCAAGACAAAGATCGGGACATGGCAAGGTAAAATTGACTTCTCGATAGCACCTCTAAGCGACTACAAGATCGTGCTCGGGATGGACTTTTTCAGAAAAGCAAAAGCCGTTCCAGCAGCTTTTCTAAACACACTATACATTGTCAAGGGCAATCAAGTGCACACAGCAATGATGGAGTCAAGCCATCACGGTAAAACAATATCCATCTTGCAACTCATGAGAACAAGCCGAGGATCATGCAAGAAACACGACGAGGACGTCGTGGGTTTAGGTGGGGGAGAATGTCACGACCCGCCTAAAATCAAGTCGTGTTACTCAGATTCCGAACGTTCTCGGAAACATATGGAGGCATCCAGGGCCATTCGGATGACTCCGGAACAGCCCAAGCAAATCTAGATGAGCTAGATATTCACCATGTAAAATATCTAGATATAAACCAAAGAAATATCTAGATATTAGATTAGTAAATATCTTAGATATTTAGATTAGAATAATCTAGATTAGAAATATCTAGATCCATGCCACAAGTATAAATAGGAGATAGTCTCCTCATTTGTAACCACCCAAAACTCATACAAGTCTAGTGTAATACTCTTGTAAGGCACTCTTGTAAGCAATCTTGTAAGCAATACAAAGTCATTTGTATTACGAGCTTGCAAACGCTTCCGCATTATAACTTGAATCGCTACATCGTTTGGGTCACAAAAGGCTGAACTTAGATCAAATCTAAGTGCCACACGAGAGTTAGGAAATCACTCCGTGACAGAAGGCACCCTATAAGTCTTTCTATATTGAGTTGCATCAACACTCTCTTGATCTTCATCTTTTCCAAGTTTAATTCTGGGATCCATGGGAATTTTGTGGGGTTACACTCTCACAAGTTTGCATTTTTTTTTTAGAATCTTTGTAGCATACCCAAATTGCTTCAAAGTAATTCCAGCTTCATCTTGGCTCACCTCAATTCTCTAGTAGTGGGTAAGCAGCCCCAAATCACTCATTTGAAAATGACTTTTCATCTGAGTTTTGAACCTGCTGATATCTACTTTACATGACCCTGCAATAATCAGATCATCAACATAAATTCCCACTATTAGTGGTCCTGAATCCTGATTTAGCAACCCTTTTGTACACTGCATGTTCTCTTGGACATCGGTCAAATCCAAGTTGTTTTAGAGTTGCATCCAGCTTTGAATTCCACGCCCTTGGTGCTTGTTTCAAGCCGTATAAGGCTTTAACAAGTTTGCACACGAGGTGCTCCTTTCCCAGTTTCTCATACCCCTTGGATTGAGATATGCAGACATCCTCCTTCAGATCTCCATTCAAGAAAGCGGTCTTGACAGGTGATGAACTTGCCACCCGTTTGCTGCGGCTAGAGAGAGAATTAGTCGAATGGATTCCATTCGAGTAACAGGGGCGAACACTTCTTCATAGTCAATGTCATCCTTTTGAACATTGCCCTTTGCGACAAGTCTTGCCTTGTAGCGAGTGATGTTTCCTTTTGCATCTCGTTTGACTTTAAAAATCCACTTCAAACCAATAGGTTTGACACCATTTGGAGGCTGGACGGGGCGCCATGTACCATTCTGTTCGATGGACTTTAATTCTTCTTGCATAGCATTTCTCCGTTCTTTGCTGGTTTTGGCTTCATCAAATGTTCTTGGCTCTTCCTCATGTAACATTAATCTTCGTTCAAACTCCACTTGTTGGTTCCGTTCTTAAGTACACTTGATTTACTGATTGAAAACCCGACATCTGTGTGTCATCATAAAAAGAACTTGTACTTGAGGCTGAATTAGTACCTGATGAAAGATTAAATGGGCTGCCCAAACTAACTAGGCTAATTGGGCTGCTGAATGGGTCGCCTGAACTGTTTTGTGTCAGGCCAGGTGTGTACGGGCTGCTGGATTCTCCTGTTGAGGCCTCCTGTTCAAGATTAACAGACCCATCTTCTGGACCTGCTGTAACCGGAACTGGATCAGGTTCATTTTGGGTGTTTTGAGTAGTTTCAAACCATGTTTTGATAGGGTGTTGAGCAGCCATCTACTGCTGCAACAGTGAACTCAGTCCATTTTCTATTATCACTGTTCTCTTCTTTAGCCCACTCCCATGGTTTGGTTTCTTCAAAACAAACATCCCTGCTAATACATACTCTTTTTCTTATTGGGTTGTAGAGTCGATACTCTTTACCTCCTGGTTCATTCCCAAGATGAACCATCATCTTGCTTGTATCATCCAACTTGGTGACTGTGGGAACTTTTAAATGTGTTGTACAACCGAACACTTTTAGATGTTCCAAATTCGGCTTCTTCCCCTTAAAGGCTTTATACGGAGTCTTTTTATTAACGACTTTTGTAGGTGTTCGGTTTAAAATGTAAACCAAGTGTCGAATTGCTTCACCTCACAACCATTGGGGTAGCTTCATTGTCTTCGACATGAAACGTGTCATGCCAAAAATGATTTGATTTCGGTGCTCAACCACACCGTTTTGTTGTGGAGAATACGGTGCTGTTAGAAACTGATTTATGCCATCCTTTATACATAATTGTTCAAAGCTTGTGGAAACAAATTCTCCACCTCGATCCGTTCTTAAAGCCTTGATCTTGTAGCCACTTTCAGTTTCAACAGAATTCTTAAACTTTTTAACTGCCCGATTGCCTCGAATGCTTGGTCTTTAGTTTTAAGCACATAAACCCACATAAATCTCAAAAAATCATCAGCATGTAGTAAGATTTCCAGATGGAGTACAAGGTGTAATTGTTAGGGTGATACAGACACCGAAGTGTTTACTTGGAAGTTATATTCGTCAAAATGATACTTGGGGGTGGCAGCGGCCAATTCCCAATGGTTGAGAGTATTTAAATCCATTAACTCAAAATATATGGGTTAATGGATTTAAATATATATATGAGTATTTAAATATATATATTTTAACACCATTTCAAACATGTCTCATTTACTCTTTCACAAATATACACTTTTCTTTCAAACGTATGAATTCGAACAAAAAATCCACAAAATCCCGAGCTCAAACCTCCAAAAAACATAGACTGAAGGTGCCTTCGAGTCCAAGTGAATTGGCGCCTTTTACCCAACCGTTCAACCCACCACCACCGCATACAATGAAGTAATATTTTTTAAATTTATACTTTTGTAATTTATCTATATTAATTTTTTAATAAATTTTTTTTTAGATGCGGTGTGATGTGAGTGCCCCCCCCCCCCCAAAAACACCCCACACCCCAAATAGTGTGGTGTAGTGTGACGTGGCATATATAATTGGTGGGTATGTGGTGCGGTGTGATGTGGGTAGGGGTGTTCTTTGGGTTTATTAATCGGGTTTCGGGTTCTTCGGGTCGGGTTCCTTGGGTTTTTAGGTGTAGAAATTCAACCCGAAGGCCAAACCAAATAAATAAATAATATTTAATCGGTTTTTGGGTTTTTCGGGTCGGGTTAATCGGTAATCGGGTTTACACTAATCGTTAAATTTTAAATTATTTTTCATCTCAAATGTTTATATAAGGAGTATGTACGTGATCAAAATACACGTATGAGATTTCATATGTGTTATCAAAATATAACTTTGTTATGTATATCTAAATGTTCAAGGACGTTATATTTTGATTATTCTCAAAGTTAACAGTATAAAATTGAAGCATAACAATGGCATATAAAGTTTAAAAAATCTTATTTTCAAATCTTGTAAACTGTAACATAACACACACTACATATAAATACACATACACATATAAATCTTGGCATTTTTAAAAACTGAGATTCGGGTTAATCGGGTTGACCCGATTCTCACAAAGTCGACCCAAATATCAAACCATTTATAATAATCGGGTTCAGTTTAATGTGATAATTGGGTTGGGTTGCTCGGGTTGGACTTTAATCGGGTTCGGGTTGATGTTTTTCGGGTTCGGTATTCGGGTTTGGGTAAAAAACACACCCCTAGATGTGGGCACCCCCACCACCCTAAAGCAACAAGAAACCATTCTCCATGTGTATTTTGCATCCCACCTCATCAAGTTTTCCAAGGCTTAATATGTTGTTACATAAGTCCAGGATGTAGTACACATTGGTGATGAGTTGTTGGTCGCCATTCTTGGACTGCAACATAATTGACCCCTTTCCTTTAATTTCCACAACTAATCCATCTCCAAACTTCACACGCTCCATCGTTTTTTCATCAAGTTCTTTGAAGTAGTCTCGTTCCCCGGTCACTTGATTACTTGCACCATTATCTAGGTGCTAAGTATCATCTCCACTGCAATCTTTAGCATATTCACTTAGGAAAACCTTTTCTTCATTGAGTAACACATTTTCTTGTGTGATCTTCATAAGAAGTGTTTGATCATCATCTTCTTGTGCCAAACATGCTTATGCTACGGTCTTCTAGGGAGCACGACACCTGGCCGAAAAAATGACCCATTTTGTCGCAATTGTCGCACCATGAGTTCTTATGGTTAAGTTTCCCATTGCCATGTCCTTTTTGTTATGTTTCGCGACTATTTGAAGTGTGTTCCGCACCCCTCCCACGACTGTTAAATCTGCCTCGACCACGACCACGCCTTCAATGGTCGGATGAATCAAGATAGTTTTACCTGTTCTTCATAGGCTTTGAGGCAACCAACAAGGTCCTCAAAGACCATGGTTTCCAGGTCAGAATACTGCTCTATCACAACAACAACAGGCAGAAATTTAGTTGGAGCATCGCTCAGAAGTTTCTTGACTTTGGTCTTCTTGTCCATCGTGGTTCCAAGTGTCCGAAACTAGGATACCATTCCACCAATTTTGCTATTTGTTTCCTTCGCATTCAACAACTCAAACTCACGGTTCAAATTTTGGATTCGTGCCTGTTGCACTCTATCCGCTCCTAGGAACAGAGTTTTGAGGCTTCCCAAACATCCTTTGCTCTAGTATGACCAATAAGTTGCACCAGATTTTCTTCAGACAATGCTTGGAATATGAAGGCCGTCGCCTTCTTCTCGAGTTTAACATCAACGTTAGCACTCGCCGGGGGTTCTATGGCATCCCAAAGACCTTGGGCATCCATAAAATATTCCATTTTATTGGCCCACGAAGTATAATTCGTTGCACTTAATATCGGACATTTATAAGAGCAACACTTCCTCTTTGATGGCAAAAAAACAGGTTCTTAAGGACTGAAGATGGCTTTGATACCGATTGTTGAAAAAACAATTGGCACAAGAACTATGTAGAAAGGACTGAAGATGATTTTGATACCAATTGTTGAAAAAACAATTGGCACAAGAACTATGTAGAAAGGACACAACGAACTTTAAAAATTGCTAGTGCAGTCAACACAAATTATTATTGAGAAAACAAGAAGGAAGAAACAGTACATAAACTTCAAATGACCTATCTCTATACATGTCAAGAAAAAACCACTCAATTTTCATAAAGTGTTCCCATAATTGTGAAATTTGATGCATTTTGTATGTTACCAGGTTGCAAATTGATGACATGTCGGTTATTTTAATTTTCTAAATTTTCAAAACTGATCAGGAATAAAAAACAAGTTAGATGAAATTATATACTTCACTAACATGAAACGTAAAAACGACTTTATTCTAACACTTTGGAAACTTAATTACCTAACTTGCCGTAAATCTTTTCATCAAAGAATGTTTTTTCGCTTAAGTCATCAATAATAATAATAATTTATAAAATACCTCGAGAATATTACTACAACCTCAAACAACCAAAACACCCCTAGAAGAATATTACTACAATCTCTTAGTGTTGTAAATTATACTTGATTTTGATTAATCATAAATAATAATGCAGGAAAGTAAGCTCTCAACAGTGTGTGAAAGAGTGCTTGATAAATGTTTGGCGCCCACAGCTGGTGAGGAAGGGTGTGATAATATGACTATGATCTTGGTACAGTTCAAGAAACCCAAACATGGTTTGTCCACTTCTCAGTCCACTTCTCAATCGTTGGATTCATCTAACGATTAAGAAGTGACCGGATCACATTAGCAGTAATCTTCGGTGTCTTGCCATGGTTTTTTTTGTAAATGTTGGTAGTTTTTTTGTGTTTAGCAGATAATTTTCGGTTGCTACGTTTTAGCATATTTTATCTTACGTTTTTCAATCTAAAATTTTTAAATAATAAAGGTGTTAAATAGAAAATATTGTAAGAAAAAAGTTTCTTCTCAAATTGTTTCATGTCGTTTCCACATCCTAAAAATGTAAGAGATATAAAAAAATATCAAGAAATTCAACCCATTTAGTGACCAAAATTTGGGTGTTTTGACACTAAGAAAATCAAAAAGTTTTATTGGTTGTGTTCATGAGCTTCAGTGACTCTCAATTGGATTGATAGTTTAGTTTTTTTGGATAAACTGAAGGTTTAAACTTTAAACTTACAAGAGTCAAGGACTCTTTGGACAAACTGAAGGTTTAAACTTTAAACTTACAAGATTCAAGGACTCTTTGGACAAGATCAGGGTTTAAATTTTAAAATGATATAGATCAAAAGTTAATGTAATTCATGAGTAAGAATAGATAGGTGTGTAAGTTATTGTTTAAAAAAATAACATTAGTCGCCAAAGCATCAAAAGTGACTAATAATTGTCATTATAATGTTTAGGGCTAGGAATCATGAAAATGTTACGAATTGTATGGCGAACTTTGTTATACAACTTTTAATGATGATAATGACTTTCATGTCCACACGTTCTATTATATAGCTTTAGTAACCTCACGTGCGACAAAGGTCTCAAGACACTCCCTGGTACAACTGTCCCATATCATCTAGCTTATCCTTTGTTTTCTTCAACATGGTTTTATGACTAACTCGATCTTTAGGGCCGCCTTTTTTAGTTAACAACCTGTAACTTAAACTCTAGGTTCTTTTTCTAGTTTTGAGACCTTCGTCGCATTGTGTTGGCAATCTCTTCTTTCTCCTTTTCCTAACCAGCCAGTTTAACAGTTATAACCTCTGTTTCCCTAATAAATCGCATCCTATCCACTACGAACGTCTTGAGAGCCTTTTTTTTTTTTTTTAACAGCATTGAGAGCCATTTTTCTCTTCCCATTCTTGTTCTCAGCTCGTTGTTTCAACAACTTCTCTTCACGCTTCCTGATATTATGATTTTGTAATTGTTGTTTTCCCTCAAGGGATGAAGTTTGTCATGGGATTCGAGCCTTCGCTCATATTGGGCCAACACATCCGGTCCATCTTCATCCGCCCTCACCAAAGCTTGATGTAACTAGTCTCTGCTATTAGAATTGGTATATACAGTTGATGAGCCAGAAGATCAGAGCATTATGGCTGAAATCACAACATTTGTTTACCCTGTTGAGAGCATCTTGGTAAAGTTTTAATATAGTCATAAATCGTTCGAAGTTTGATTGGATTATATATTATTCTAGTCTGATTTTTAGATGAGCTAGTTTTGAATAATGAACATTAAAAGAGTAATTTTGAGTCTTAAAAGACCATTAAAAGGTGTCCAATACTCACAAGCCCAATAAGTAGCAACAAATTATACGTATGACTATGACCTAATGACCTTTACCCATCAAATTTATATGCTCATTTTTTAAGCATATACTTCTTATATTGCATGTCACTAAAAAAATTTATCATTAAAATAATATTTGTTTTTAACAAATAGTTCATGAAATTAAAATTGTACCCGATCTCTTTAACTTAAAAATTTATTCATTGTATATAGTAATTTAAAATAAATTCTATTCATAATTTGTTTTCAACAAAATACCAAACCGTCTAGTTGGATCCATCTTCTTCTTCTTCTTCATATATATACAAAAACTACAACACGACGTCGTCTGTGGACATGCACGTAGCGGATCGTTCCACACAAGTATTATTTCTGGTGACTCGTGATATCTCTGTGATTCTGCATCGGTAGCATCACAAACAAACAACGAGTGTCGTACGCAAATACAATTGCCATTACAAACGGTGCTATATGACTTCAATATCTCTCATTCATCCTTCATTCAATTCCTCTCCAAAATGCATACAATTCATGCATCAGGCTGTAACTCGATCGTTTGATTTCTCAATTTTTGATGTTTTATGTTGCAGGTTGTATGATCGCGTGTTTTTAGCTTCCGCATTTGAAGTTTTGGTTGGCTGAAACCCTAATTCGTGCATTTCGGATGAAGCAAGTAGGTGATTTGTTGATTTTGTTTTGAGAAAGTAATTGCGTAAGTTTTGTATAGGTTGTATAGTTGGTAAGTTTATGGATGATATATTTTTCTGAAAGCCAAGGTGTTATCACTTTCAGATTTAAGTATTTTGCCAGATAAGTGTACTGAAAAAATGAACCTAAGACTGAGTTTTATAGGTCATGAAATTGTGAGTCATTTAACTAGGTTGTTGCTACTGCGGCTCGGTTAATGTTGATCGATCAGTTACTGCGGTTAAATGTTAATGTTAATGATTCAGTTACTGTAGTTATTGTTATTTGGTCATTTAGTTCTATAGTACATGGATGGGTTACTGTTGATAAATAACTAGTAGTTACTACTGAAGGTGCATAAGGCCAGAAGCTAGCGCTAGAACTCCTGACTCGTGTCAAAGCTTGTTCATATTTCTCTTTGATCTTAAGTGAAATTTTAATTGCTTAAAACGATTTGAGGACGCTAAAATCATTAACAGATTATTGTTGAAAAATGAATTTGCAAAAAGCAAACAGTAGGATATTAAGGGAGTGTACAAGACATTGCAAGTAATAGCACTTGTTATCAGTTACCAGTTTGTAATCTTCTTGGTCTTTATGTATTTGCTGTGTGTTCGTAATCATCCTGACAAAAGAACATAAATGTATTAAGGGGACACTTGAATAGCTATATGAGTGATGCCATAGTATAGGTATACCTAAACTTTGTAGCAGTTTAATACCATATTGTTACCTATCAATTTTTTGCAGTTAGACCTCACTAATGGAAGACCTAAAAGAGCGTCTCCTACCAACAAAGCCCATGTCTTTCTTAAACCCGAGAGATGTTTTAGGCATAAAGAAACACGGTCAAGCTCTTAGATCATGGATCCGTGTGGATGCTGCAACAGGGGAATCCCAGGTTATTGAAGTAGACAAATTCACAATGATGAAGAGATGTGATCTTCCTGCACGTGATCTTCGCTTACTTGATCCATTATTCGTCTACCCATCAACAATTCTTGGCAGAGAGAAGGCTATAGTTGTAAATTTGGAGCAGATTCGGTGTATCATAACATCTGATGAAGTTTTGCTTTTGAATTCTCTTGATCATTATGTGTTACAGTATGTGGTGGAATTGCAGCGTCGGTTAAAAGCTGCAGGGGTTGGTGATGTTTGGCAATCAGAAAGCTCAGATTTTAGTAGAAAGAAAGGAGGTAGGGGTTTTCGGGGGGTATTTGGATGCATATCACCTGATTATTTGCCCTTTGAGTTTAAGGCTTTAGAAGTTGCTCTTGAGGCAGCTTGTACATTTTTGGACACACAGGTATGTTGTATTAGTTTTTGTGATATAATATTATATGATCTTGAAACATAAGTTGCTTCTAATTTTTGTATGAGATCTCTGCATCTTGTAGTGTTTTCATCAACTTTACCTATATCTGCCTTGTTGGCAACATATTTCTCTGACAAACAATTTGTTTCAGTTATGATGTTAAAAATCTTATTTGATTTCATCAGGCAGCAGAATTAGAAATTGAAGCATATCCATTGCTAGATGAACTTACATCAAAGATCAGTACTTCAAACTTGGAACGTGTTCGGAGATTAAAAAGCAGACTAGTTGCATTGACTCGAAGAGTACAGAAGGTCAGCCCATCTCCTGCTATGTTAGAGTTGGCAAAATGGGCGGGGGCTTGAAGCAATTTTCATCCAAATGTTTTAATTTGTTTATATACCAGTTACCATGTCGAGTATTACTACAAAATCAATAATACGGTTTTCCAAATGAATTGATTAAACAAGTTTTATGCTGTAATTTAAGTTGGGCCACTATCGACCCGTTTGTCCTACTTTTTTGGCTAACTTTTTGCTTCGTCCCAGTTGAAAATAAAAATAAATGCGTCAAAATTGCCACCTCTAGTATTTAGGTCAATTTACGATTTTGTTGAACACTTGAACATAGGTAAGAGATGAGATAGAGCAACTCATGGATGATGATGGAGATATGGCTGAAATGTATTTGACTGAGAAGAAAAGGAAAACGGAGTCGTTATTCTACGGTGGAGATCAATCTTTGGCAGGACACAGATCAACGGATGGGATTCAATCTATTTCTGCACCAATATCTCCTGTTTCTTCGCCTCCAAATGTTCGAAGGCTTGACAGAAATTTAAGCCTTGCGAGGAGCAGGATTGAGAGCACAAGGAGTTCAGAGAGTGCTACAGAAAATATTGATGAACTGGAAATGCTACTGGAAGCTTATTTTGTTGTCACTGATAGCACTCTAAATAAGCTTACATCAGTACGTTGTTTACTTAAACATATCAAATACAGGTGGCAATTTCAACCCGTATATCTAATATTTGGTTAAGATGAAACAGGTAAAATGGGATAACTGAACCCAAATGCATTCAAAGCTTACAACCTCTTACATAGTGGGAAAAAATAGTATTTGCAGGTTAACCAGACCTGACCTGACCCTATTGAGCCTTGTTAAAAAAGCCTATTTTGACCCGTTACCCAGTCCGCCCACTTTGCCTACTATAAATAGTGAATTTCATGATTTGATTAACAACTGTGTTGATGACTTTCTTTTTCTTTGTGTTCTAGCTGAAGGAATACATTGATGATACTGAAGATTTCATCAATATTCAACTGGTATGTTTCACTTTTTAATTCATCAATACTCATCAATTGATTCTTAATAATTGAATTTGAACTAAAAGCCATGAGTTTTCCCTAACTTGTCCCCCAGTTGAAGAAATATTAATATGTTCTTGGCAAAAACCATTAGCATTGAGATCCTTCTTATTAAATAAGTATCTGATCTGCAGGATAATGTTCGAAACCAGCTAATACAGTTTGAACTGATATTAACGACAGCAACATTTGTAGTCGCCATTTTCGGGGTTGTAGCAGGAATATTTGGGATGAATTTTGAGATATCTTTGTTTGAAGATCCATCAGCTTTCAAATGGGTACTTGTGATCACTGGGGTTTCCGGAGGCATTTTATTCGGTTCATTTCTGTGGTTTTTCAAGTACAAAAGGTTGATGCCTTTGTAATTAGTTTTTCAAATGTGACTTTAATTATTGATGAAAATGAATAAAGTAGTTTAAATGTTATTTCAATTGGCGGTTTCTCTTGACTTGTTGACCGATTGGAGATTCAGATAGAACTTGTCTAGAGATAACTTACGAACTTTACAGGTGCAACTCGAAGATACGAGTTCTTTAACAGTTGATAATGCGACAGAAAAATAATGATACCAAAGAACTTTAATTATGTATCTGGAAAAGGTATCAAACAGCAGGATCTAAAACTTGGGTTACTGATTATTTCAATCTTCTAAAATCCGAATACAAAATAGGTAAACAAGAACTCGTGTTCGTTCTATTTTAAAGTATGATCATCGCAGAGAAGTAAAAACCCAGAGAAATGATTATTTTGGTGCAGGCGGTGCAGAATGAAGTCGTGCGTTTCGAGCTCTGTCAGCCTTCTCCAAGTAGTCTTGATGTGATTGATGTTTTGTACCTTCAGTAAAAACATATATCAGTTAGATCTGCCTGAAAACACACCATTTGAATCTTTCATAAGAGAAACAGGTGGGTTAAATGGGTCAAAACGGGTCAAAATCGACTAAAGTCATTTTATTTAAGGATTAAGATTAAGATTAAGATTTCAGTTTTCTTTATCATATAGTTTTTGTAATCATTATAACACATTAACTATTGATGAAACCATTAGCTTAAATCACATGGTATTATTAAACCATTGACCTATATAAAGCAGCAACTGTAGACTTCAAATTTATGAAGCTGAACCTTTAAACAATAAGAAAGCACAAAGGAAACTCCCATGTTTCTTTCCCATGTTCCCCAACCATAAGAACAAAACTAAACATCAGAATATATCATGAATTTGTCCAACTAGATCACCGTATTCAGTCAATCCTAGAAACACAAAGCTTGTTTCCCTAGCTAATTACAACCACAACTTGGGGCTTAAATGAACCGAACGAACACGAATGGGGTTTTGGTATTGTTTGTTCTTTTAACTTTAAGTGAACAAATGAACAAACATGAACACATATTTTCTTGTTCAAGATTATTAAGGAAATGAAGTTGTCCATACATTAATACATCAAGCAAACATAAATAAACACACATCCATTATAGATATATGCATATGTATGCATATACATGCGTAAATATGTATATATATGTATAGATAAACATCAGAGAACTTAATAAACAAACGTTCACAAACATAAATAGATGAAACAGACACGTGTTGATGTAATTGTGTTCTTTCATTTCATTTAACAAACGAACTTCACGTCAAACTGTTCACAGAGCCCTACTTACAACTTAATATTTCCCACTCACAGCATGCTACAGAATTCTTTCCAGCATCAAACTAACTCGTTTCGATTCACACACACTTCAAATTGTACATATAAATTATAAACTAACAAAGGAAGTGATATCTGGATGTCTGTTTTCAAAATTATTAGACGACACTATAGAGGGCTTAAATTTGCTATAGAGGGCTTAAATTTGCTTTTGTGATTCGAGTTCTACAGTCACTACTAATTATGTTGGATGGTATAATCATGAATCCTTAAGAAACTACATAATTCAACCATTAACCTGCCCTATTGCTAATTGTTACTAACCCTAATCATATGAAAACTTCACAATCTAACCACAAGAACGTAAGATCAAAAGACAGAATCGGAAGCTAAATGCGATAAAACCAAAAGGTGAAGAAAAAGCCCTAATTATTGAGATGAGTAAGGATGATGAAGTACCTCGGTTCATGAGGTACCATGGAACACCGAAGATGACGCCGATGATGGCCATGCCGGCAATGACATGCTTCCTCTCGCCGCTGTACATGTAGTGCTCCATTTTAGCCCTAAATCCACCTCCTCCATTGTTCATCTGGCTCCCCATTTTCACCTTCGACGGCCTAAAGGCTAAACCCCTTCGTCGATATATGCAAATAAACCCTGTTTGGGGGTGTCTTTGGACAAGATTTTAGTGGGTGTTTGGGAGTGCTTCTATCAAATTTTGATTTATTAATTATTTAAAAGTTAATAAATAAAAAAAAATATTTGTCAAACTCAAAAACATTTTTTAAATTGAATTTTCACATAGGGTATAAAATAGGTTTTGAAAAGTACAAAAGGAGTTACTTATTAACTTTTAAACACTACTTTTAGTCTAATTTCCTATTATATTATTTTACTGCCTTCTATTAACTCCACTCATTTTACAAGTGTGTCTTTTTTTGATCATTTTACGATAAGTTAGTTTATAAACCAATGCAAACACTTTTTTAAAAACTAATTTTGAAAAATCAAAAGTTAATAAGTAGTTTTTGTCAAAAATACTTTTCAACCAAAATAAACAATCCCAAACATACCCTTAATAATAAACAATTTAAAAAAAGTTTGTCGTAGAAACACCCACTACACTTCTCTCTGTTTCTTTCTATACATAAAGAAATATAGGATGTTTTAGTAACAAAATTGAGCGTTTTCTAATAATAAAATTGGATGTTCATATAACCCAGATTTTTATAACATATTACTAGCAAATCCTTCTTCATAGTGATATCTAGTGTTTGTCACAACGTGGTTTCGAGTCTCATAAAGTGGATGGTAAAAATGTCGATGTCAAATTAGTTAGCTTTCAAAGAAATTTGACTCGTTACGTAATAATTGATTATTAAATTGTAGTTGTTGACATTTTGTTGTGGTTTAGCTTAAGATCTTGGGCATTTTCAGCAAAGAGCTCGGGTGGTTTGACAATAGGGGTGTAAACGAGCCGAGCCGAGCCCGAGCTCGCTTAGGCTCGAGCTCGGCTCGTTTTGGTTTTAGGAAGCTCGAGCTCGAGCTCGGCTCGTTTATAGTTTTATTTATAAAGCTCGAGCTCGGCTCGTCAGAAAATTTTCAAGCTCGAGCTCGGCTCGGGCTCGGCTCGTTTATTGTTAAATTATTAAATTTTTTTTTATAATTACTTTTATAATTATTTATAATCATACTTTTTATATATAACATAATATATATTATTTAACTATTTTTTATCATAATAATATATTTAATAATATAATTTAAGTAAATATTTATTTATATATATTTAATATGCAAATAAAAAACTATATAAACAAAAAGCTCGTTTAGGCTCGCGAGCCAGCTCGAGCTCGATTTCTGAAGATCGGGCTCGAGCTCGTTTAGTAAACGAGCAATAATCTGAGCTCGAGCTCGGGCTCGAGCTCGTTTAAGCTCGGCTCGATTCGAGCTTTTTTCGAACCGATCCCGAGTGGCTTGCGAGCCGGCTTGGCTTGTTTACACCCCTATTTGACAACACCGACACCAATGGTTTAGGCAGTGAAATGAATGGTGGATAGTGAGGAGTTTGGGTTGTGAATTTATTAATTTATATAGTTTGGATAGTTTGACAAATAAATAGGTAATAATAAATAAACAATGAACTTGTTAAAAGAAAAATATTGGGCGTTTAGTGTAATAATAAATAGGTAAATTTTAGAGTTTTTGATCTCATCCAACTAGAGGTTGTAAAAAAATAATAATTAATGCGAGAGATTACAACTTGTTCTAAAAAACAATTAAGCTTGCCCCAAATTAAAACGGGTCAACCAACACGATTTTAGGGTCCGATTAAGCATCAGCCAACACGCTCACAGAGTCACAGGCCTGACGTCAGAAGCAAATCAGCTAAATCTGAGTAAAAATGGGGATATTAGCATGCATCGGAGTGATTTCACCCTTTCCATTCTACTACTGGCTATGGAATCACCCTCAGACATGGGTGAATCTCTGCGGAAAACATCGAGATCCTTCTACAATCATGGCTATGGTCTCTCATTTCTTCAAGCTCCTTCAGTTCGTATCGCTATACTCCGTTTCAACTCTCTCATGGCCGCCTCCCTTCTACTTCTGGCCCCTGTTCTTCGTCGGCCAGTTTCTCAATTTCAGGTCCGTACTGTAGCTTTTCTGTTCGATTTGGTGTTATCGTGAGGTTTTGTGATGATTGTTTGAGCTTTTTGGTGATATATTAGGGTTTAATGTGATTTAGGTTTAGTTAGGGCTTGGTGAGATCGTATAGTGTTCGTAAATTGACGAGTATGAGATTAGTTAAGGGACGGACTATTACGATGTGATATTAGATAATCAGTCTATTAAAGTTAGAAACTGATGATTGTACTATGAGGAGTTAGAGACTGGTGTATACAAGCTTCTTATTGCAACATGATATTAGACAATCAGTCTATTAAAGTTGGAGACTAATGTATACAAGCTCCTTTGATGATCTATCTTCTTATAGCAACTGTTGACACAATCATCAATTGCAACTGTTAAGATTGTATACTGTTTGTAAATTGAGGAATATGAGATTTGACACGTTGGAGCTCACTGTCACGGATTTGTGTGTGCAAGCTTGTGTGATTAGTTGAGAGACTATTAGGACATGAGAGTAGATAATCGGTTTATTGAAGTTTGCATAATCTGTCTTCTTATTGCAACTGTCAAGGCAAATATGATGATTGAGCTAGGCCTGTTGTTAGGTAATTTTACATTGAGGGAGTGTTAGAGATGCAATTGCTTGGTTAGAGTTAAGGGTTGTTAGAGTTGTAGTACGCGCACAAGAAATGTCCGGTGTCAAATGCCACTAACATGTTTTGAGTGAATTAGTTGTAGATTAGAGAACTTTGCAATTAAGTGTGTTTGGGTGGGAGTAATTCTAGATGGGTGACCTACAGGGAAATTTTCACTCGCGTAATCAAAACCCAAGTTCATAAGCTCCTCATGGATAAAAAGACAATATTTGTTGATGCGAGTAGCCAAATGTTACATGTACATTGTGCTGTTTTCAGATGTTTGTTTTCAAAATGGTAGCTGTGAGTTGTGACTTGGCAACAAAAGTCATACAATTCTTGACCACGTCCAATAATCATAAAACTTTTACCAATGGTCTAGACTTTAATCTCTATTATCACTTTAAGCGTGCTTCCAAACACCTGATGAACAACAATAGTTATCCTTTTGAATTACTTTTTTAACAAGAGATTAATAAACAGAAGCAATTATCTTCAATCTAGGCCGGTTATTAACTCATGTAAATACTGCATATTTTCATGTAAATACTGCATATTTTCTTTCATACAGTTTAAAGTTTACCGTGTGCCTTCCCAACATAGTTTTACCAGGTGAAAATTGCATGACATTTGATATTTGTTTGTTATCTGCAACACTTTTTGTAAGACAAACATTAGAGTGATCTGATATGACTTGGAGATATTGTATATGGTAATTGGTAATCATAGAGGCCTGCTGCCTGAGTTTTGAAAATCATCACCCAAATAAATTTGAACATCTTTAGTTTCTTATGGCCGAGATAGTGATGCGTGAACCCAATAGGACCTGGTAAAACACAGCTTGTTCCAAGTTCTTTTAGCAATCTAGTCATATCTACAAATGCTCGAAGTTCTTTTAGCTCTGATCTCTTTGTAATATTTTACATCTAATAACTGGATACTGATTTTTTTGTTAAACATTTACTGCAGGGTATATCAATTGCTTGGTGAATCAGGTACTTACTATGGTGTACGGTTCGGGAAGAACATACCGTGGGTCACAGAGTTCCCTTTCGGGACAATAAAGGACCCTCAATATGTAGGTAGTATTATGAGCCTTCTAGCTTGTTTAGCGTGGGTCCCATTTTTGTATATCTTCATTTGGGTACTAGGATACCTTTTTATGATACATGTTGAATCAAAAGAGGATCCAGCAACTCGGGCCAAACCACTTTCTTGAATATTATTAGCCAACATGAGTTGCATGATCACATCAACTTTGTAATTTGAGATGACTATTCTTTCTAATTAGAATGACTTGGTGTTCTTTGCTTCCTTTTTTGTGTTCTTGGTATGCATCAATGAACTTCTTCAAGTATATGAATTGCTTTGTAATTTTTAGAACTAGAAATATGGCATCAAGTGGGCTTTACATTGTGTATAACTGGAAAACTAATAAAGTTTTATGGTTAAAACTAAAGTTCATAAAACTATAATGTAGCTAACTTTTATCTGTTATATAGATAGATAATGGTCAAATTATTTGAATTTTTTTAAACCTCTGAGGTTACTATTATGTGTTAACAGACTTGATTATCATAATTGTAACACGGCCACGTCACGTTTGTTTGGATTCTACCTCATGGACGTCTTCTCTTCTTTATGAGTGTTCTTGGTATGTATCAATGATCTTTTCTTCTTTACCGCACCCTCACTCCCTCCTCGTACGTCCACAACCCCTCTCTCATGTTATGGTTGGGGAACCAACATAGTGTTTTGTTGAAACGAAACAATGCTTTGTCTAGGTTAAAGCAATTGACAATTATTTGATTATGAGTAGTTGTAACTTTGCGAAAATAAACTTCTTTAGTTGATATCAGTAATTGTTGATGATTGGCTCCTAATGGAAGTAAATAGCTACTATGTTGATCACCCAGTTAATGTTTATCTCATGGTTATTGATCCTAGTTGTTGCTGACCTCAATTGTAGTTGATCGCGGTTCCACTAGTGAGCAGATTGCATTCCTGTTTAAAAAACTTGAGGTGCTATGAAGTGTTACTCAGTGTACAACAATATAAGTTTTATTGATAACCAAAGTTGTATCTCTTATTTGTTTTACATACCAACTTTTTTATCAAATAAACATATCATATTATTTTCCTCACTTAGATTGTTTTTACAGTAAAAACTCTCATTAGCCTTAAGTTTAACCTAAAAGTATGCGAGCCTTTGGCTTAAACCTTTTATGTGTTTTCCAGAGCCCTTGCACTCCTTGCTTTTCATGCACCTCTTTAAGCATGCCTTTTAAAATCATGATTACTACTAATGATGAGTTTCTATTGATATTCAATTCATAATGATAATCGAACACCCATGTAACTTTCTAACAGCCATGCAAATTTAAAACAATTTTTAGAGGCTTTCAAACATAGTAATTAAATAGTTAACATACTAATCAATTTTTTTTTTTGCATTTTTCACAACCAAAACTCTAGTTAGTTTTTTATATTAAATAAAATCAAGGATAAATTAGCTAACAATCTTTGATGAGGTGGTGGTTGTATCCTAGTCAATACTTTCCTTCTTTAATTGCAACACCATAGAAAGATTGTTAACAAATACTTAGTTACATTGTTTATTAAAAAAAAAACTACACCTGCAAACCCAATATAAATTGATTCAGAAGTAATCAATTCCTTTCAATGAACATGTCAATTTGGTTTTACGAGAAGTTTTTCTTCCAAGTTTAGAAGCTTGGTAACCCAAATAAGTTACGATATCACCTACGTCAACTCAAACCAAACCAAACCCGAGCTCAATTTTGATTGATTACCACTCATAACCGAGTCAACTCAAAAGGGTATTATCGTAAATTGAACATCAAAACCACAATCCAACCTTTGACAATATACCAAACCTTTACAGTCTGGTCCTCTGAGCAGGTGACACGAGACAAATATTTTAAATTTCAAATCTTATTTTGAATTAACTCTAATTTGGATTGTTTACAGCAAGTCACACCTCCATTTCTTCTAGAAGCATATCAGCCGTCCTTCGCGTTCCTTAACCCACCTATTGACCTCCGTCTCGCCGTCGCCGGCGCCGTTGAAGTTACCGGAGATCTGTACATATTCTAGGGTTCCGATTGGTACATTTTCGTTATTTACGCATATGAGCTCTCAAATCTATTCGCAATCTCTCGAATCGTCAATTTCTGTGCCCTAACAGACTCCTTTTTGCGTAATTGAAACGCTCGTATCGTCAATGTCGGAGCCGGCGAGTGTCGTGAACTCCGTGATGGATTGTGACGGTTCGGAGTCACGGCCGGTGCTAGGTCCCGCCGGAAACAAGACGAGATCGGCGGTGGAATTGCGGAAACCGGCGGCGAAACCGAAGAGTAAAGGAGGAAAGCCGGAGGAAGTGAAGAAATCTCCGTCGCCGGTGGCGGTGAGTGTGAATTTGCCGCTGCATTCGAAATCAATAGCGTCTCCTCCGTCGTCGATTGTGAGGCAAAAGGATTCGAAGCTGTTGAAGTCAAACGTGCAGATGAATGCGTCGTGCTCGTCGGACGCTTCTTCTGATTCTTCGCATAGTCGAGTGTCTGTTGGGAGGATTACTCGGCGGAGTGTGACTTCTACGCGTGGGAAGCAATCTGCTGTCCTGAAAACTGGAAAGGTTGAGAATGCTTTGAAAACAGTTTCTACGACGGTGAAAATTGAAAGTGTTTCTAGAGGTGCAAGAGGTGAGAGTGTTGTTGCAGAGAGTGATAGTTGTTCGGAGGTTTCAGCTGATGGTTCTCCTGGACGGAAGAGATGTGCTTGGGTGACCGCGAATACTGGTATGATTCGTTCTAAATTAAGTTTTTAACATGTTTAACTATCCTGTATGCATTGCAATATGAATTGGAAAGTGTGGATTCTTGCAACTGTTACATGAAGGTGCAAGAACTCGCAGAAAGAATAGAGCTGTTAAAATGCTTTTAAAACTGCTAATGACACTATTCATTCTACTTTGATTCTCTACTAACCTGTAGCTGAAATATTGCTTTGAATTGATATGGTGGACATATCTGATATCTAGATTTGGTGGTCATTAGAATGTGAATTTGCCTTATAGTCTGGACTGGGATATTAGTTCTACCAGTAGCGACCTATGCTCAATCAGAGTTTATTACTTTGTGATTTGTAAATGCATTTCTAATGAGGATGAAATATATGTTAGTATTAGGCTGTTAGGGCTATCAGTTATTCAGTATCAGCTATGTGTTGGTATTTTGTGTACCACTGCATATGGAGGATCCTATCTTGATCATTGACACCATTAATCTGAGCCCTACAAACTTTCAGACAAGGAACAAGTAGGGCTTATGTGTCCTATCAGATTGTAGCTCTATTATTGGATAGGGATGTTTCCTTTTAAGTTTAAAAGTTCACGTGACGTAGCAAAATCAGGAAAATGATAACTGAAAATGAAATTTAACACAAGGATTTAACCTAATTGATCTTGTATCGTTGTAGTAGAGAAATTTTATCGGCATACATTGGTTAGGTTATTTTAGTTTTAGATTGCAGATTATTGTCTGCGCATAGGTGATTGGATAAAATGTAGAGAATTAAAGTTGGATAAATGGAAACCGGCTTTAACTAACTATAATCCCCACATTGTTAATAAGCTTCATTTACTGATCTAAGATTTCTTGGTACAATTAAAGGCAATTAATTGAAACCAGAGACGTTAAGACGGTCTTCTATATTATGTAGCCAGAGTTAAGATAACCCATCCTTACTTTAAATGTGTTCTTGAAGTTCCAAAAGTCATGAATATCTTTACATGACATTAAATCTGAGAGCTTAACCCATAACCACGAGTAGCGTCTCTCCAAATACGTATCCATTATATAATAATCTCTTGACTCCTTGTAAAATTTCTTGCTGATATTGGCACCCTTCTTTCTTCTTTTTTGTTATTACTGATCATGATAATAACTTTTGTGGTCCTTATGGCTATTTTTTTTCTTGAACAGCTACTTTTTCTCTAACCATCTTATCAACTTGCACGTGCAAGGATTTGAACCCACACCACTATTGTGGGGGGCAATCACCAATGCCACTACGCTAGTAGGCCATGGGTCTTCGTTGGCTATTTTATAAAGCATTTTGAAAATGCCTGCATGTTTTGTTTTTTGTTACAGTGTACTCGGCTGTGCTATAGTGGCATTTTGTACTTACATGTATCCTTATATCAAGCCTTATGACGTATATAGATGTATGCAAATGCTTGAAGAAGGTGTTCCGCTCCTAGGGTATAAAAATTGCTTGAATAATGAAACTAGTGCATTCCCTTAGAACATAATGTAAGGTAATAAAGGTCACCTGATATTACAACAATTATATGATATCTGTCTTACATTTTATGTTTTTCAGTTATCAATGTTTTACTCTCTTAATTCTGAGATTGTGCTGACCAAGTAACAAATGTACTTAAGTTCTTATTTGTAAGCTAAGATATGTCTAATGCTTCAGAGAGTGGTATTGTGGTCGAGTTTGTAAGCTTATGGTGATTGAATTTTCCTCGAAAAGTTTAGGTAACATTTCAAATTGAAAACACATTAGATTGTGTAGCTTCTTTTGGAGATGCTAAGTTTTTCTCTAATACCTATTATATGTAAACCCAATTTGTGAACTTTGTATTGTGTTCTAAAATCTAATTCCTCTTTTTAAAGCTGCACATTTTTATGAAACTTTTCACGCATAATAATCCTTTTTTGTTTGTTTTCTATTTGAAGATCCTTGTTATGCTGTTTTCCACGATGAAGAATGGGGAGTGCCAGTACATGATGACAAGTATGCACCAGTAGACTTTTAATTTCTTTTATCGGCTTTTCGAATGAAATATCTCTAACCATTATATTTTATGCGCCATTTAAATGACATTTTCCAGGAAATTGTTTGAATTGCTCAGTTTATCAACTGCTTTAGCTGAACTTACGTGGCCTGTTATTCTCAACAAAAGACATTTATTTAGGTGTGCATATTAACTTATTAGCATAACCATTATAAACCTACAAATTTCATCATAATTCTCTTCTGATGGGTTATAATCTCTAATTTGAAATAAAACACAACTATGAGTGCAGGGAAGTATTTCATGGATTTGATCCTATTACCGTCTCAAAATTGAATGATAAGAAAATATCAGCACCTGGAAATCCCGCAACTTCTCTTCTTTCAGAAGTAAAATTACGAGGAATTATCGAAAATGCTCGCCAAGTTTGTAAGGTATTTTTTTTCCATACATGTTATTTATTTTGCTGTAATCTCTTTATATTATCATGTTTGATATGCCAATATTTTATTAACTTTTTTAAAAGATTTGACAAAAAGTATTTCTTGTCTACTCGACCCATGTTAGCCTGTACAAAGTTACTCTAATATTTCTGCATTTGTGGTGATGGTGCAGATAGCTGATGAGTTTGGGTCTTTTGACAAGTACATATGGGGCTTCATAAACCATAAGCCAATAGTAAACAAATTCCGCTACCCCCGCCAAGTACCAATCAAAACGTCAAAAGCAGAATCAATAAGCAAAGACTTGATCAAACGTGGTTTCCGGGGCGTGGGGCCCACAGTGGTTTACTCATTTCTGCAAGTGGCCGGGCTGACTAATGACCATCTCATTAGTTGCTTCAGGTTCAATGAATGTGTAGATGTGGGACCTACAAAGGACATAGCGGATGACCCGGGCCAAAGCACCAGATCTGAGAATGAGAATGGAAACAGTTTGGGGCTAACGAGCGTTATTGATGAATTGCGTTTATCGGGTGAGTGATTGGTGAGGAGCCATCTTTTGTAATGTAATATAGAAAGACTTTGAGTTTATGTATACATATTGTTTGTGTTAATGGTGTTTGTAGGTTGTGAGAATGCAATTCTTTACATCGTTTACCTTGCTAATTCATTTTGTATTTTGCAGGTTTTCGGTTGATTTTACAAGATTAATTATAAACCAATGTATTAAAGAAAAGAGTTAAATATAAAATGGTCTATGTGGTTTGGTAAAAATCATATGTCTACAGTTTAATTTTAAAATTGAAGATTTTACAAGATTAATTATAAACAAATGTATTAAAAAAAGAGTTAAATATAGAAATGGTATATGTGGTTTGGTAAAAATCATATGTCTAAAATTTAATTTTAAAATTGAAGCTACCATGATGTTGAAACCCTACAAGTATCCTATATATCACACGAGATCAAAGTTAAATTACCGTATGTTACATTTGCCTGTAAATGATGCACCATGATCCCTTGTCCTAAGATGAATCTAACAATATCAATATGCTAAAACCTAGATCATGCGGAACAATTCAGATCTCATATTCCAACGAAACTGGTTCATCATTCTTCTATGCACCAAGGCATTATCTTTCTTTGGTCGTGCTATCATACTCATCCTAACACAAGACTCAGCTTACACCTCATCTACCGAGTACCATCTATACCATATTTAAGCTTTTGAAGATCTAGTTACCATATTTAATTAATTAGTTTGTTAATGTTCAATGCTTTATTCAGATAATTTGATTACATTTGATTGCAATAGTTCTTCCCCAACAGTTAAGTTCAATTTCAAAATTGAAATAGATTGAGTAAAATTTAGGATAGTTCGGCAATCTTTGTATAAAACGACTAAAAGAAAGCAGTCTGTTGGAATAAACCGTAAATTGTGATATACCTATATCATCCTCAAGGTCAATAAATAAGTATGTAAAACAATAGAAATATCCATCATTGTTAGGTAAAATTTGTAACAAAATCAACTTCAATTTCAATCTCAAACTAATATGCAACGTCCTAGACAAATCTCACATACCATCAAATCATAGGTCATAAGGAATGTTCTTTCTAAAAAATCATCTAACATCTTTTGAATACATTGACAGTAGATTATATAACTCAGTAGTTGATGGGTCTTGTCGTCTTGAAGAATGCTCATGGTCGTCTTTTTAATTGATTGTAATTTTAAATGACACATAATCATATCTACTTCAAATTCTAACCTTCTTACTCAAGATAGGGACTTGTAAACAAACATTTTAAACGACAAATAAAAACAAGAAGATTACCCTGCCATTATGCTATTTCAGTACTAGGACCTATTATGACTCAAACAGCAATAATACTGCTTTACTTTGATTTCTATTTGACCAAGAAGGGACCAGATCACTTTAGCACTCAATCTTACCTTATACCTTGAATTTTGTTTATGTTTCTTGATTTTAACTGATTTTCATACATCATATTATATTATATATTAAAAAACAATATGAGATGCTACAATGTTTTTTTTAACTTTTGAAATTAACCACTATAGTTTTCTAACTTAAAGTTTTCACACACATGAACATATGTATTAATGTGATAATTATTTTTTGATCAATTCAAAGTTAATATTATACTTTAGTTATGTTTGCATTTTATATATACAAATTAAGATTTCAAGATTTTATGTTTTTAGTTTATAATTAAAATATTTTAATTTTATGGTTTCTTTTGTAAACGTTACACTATAATGTTTTTTTAATAAGAGTTGTATTTAAAATTGAATAATTTTTTCGAAATCGTAGGATATAGCGAGTGGCTTTACCATTGCGATATCGTAACAAACCCAACCGTTTATGAGTGAACAACACCGTTCCCGACGTCTTGGTATAATCAGAACAAGTGTTGTTGTTCACTTTTATCATTTTAACGAGCTTAACCGATAATGACCAAACTTTTGTTGCGTTGCGCAGGAAAAAAACGACCACACTCCCGCCGCGAAGCGCAGGGGTTAAAACTAGTTACAACTAATATTAAAAAAACAATACATCTTATCACTAATGATTGAAACTTAAAGATTAAATGAGCACAATCACATGATAGCAAGAAGTAAAAGTCAAAACTCCACAATCAGAATCTAAATCATTCAAAATTTCCTAAGACAGAAGTTCCCAAACATATTGAAGAAATCAAGTGATCAGAAACAAGTTCGGATTCCCACCAATTATTGTTTACTCAATTGTCACTAGTGAGATTTCACATACTCCTGAACAATATGAAGACCTTCGCTTTCCTCCCCGTAATCCTGCATGTGATAGTTAAAAAACAAACATAGTTTATGACCCGTTGGATGAATCAGATCTGTACAATGAGTCTTGAATTAGTGAACATACCTTCACAACGAGGCATGAGCAACCGACAACCTTTCTTGCCTTCCCTTCTGAATCAATCTTGCACAACTGCAATTCAAAATTTTATTCTATAATTAACAGCAATCATATATATAATAACCAATCAGTTATGATGAACTATAACTCAGCTAAGATAATAGATTATTAATTTCACGTGATGGTAGTAACCATAGGCCTTTAATCTATGATTAGCAACCAACTTGAATCAACTATTATATAACTAAAAACAAAAATATGATATGAAACCATAACCACCAACCAACTAAAATGGTTATAAACTTATCATTGACTTATCAATCATTAACAACCTAAACATGTTCAATATAGAGCACCAAGTATCAACCACCAAGAAGGGGGTTAAAAAAAGTTGGTTATTAACCATAACTCCAAAAGGCACAATTCCAATACCTATGGTTAGCATTCTCCTATTTTAATATAGTTTTGTTAATATAAATATCATTCTTCTTCATAAAACAAAACAAAAAAAAATGTTGACAGGCCAACCTAACAGAGTGCAATCCATTTTGACATGAACCTTTTTTACCCATTACGGAAAATCAAACAAATTCAAATGTGTCAAAGTTACCTCAGTCCTTGATCTTTAAGATATTAAATCAGAAACATACAGTCAAAACTAGTTGATGGCACGTTTGTTTGTATAATTTTTTACGTACACAAGTATTCATGTAAACATGACATTGAACATCACAACTCATAAGCCAGTATTAGAAAAGTATAAACCTTCAGAACATAACATACATGCCTATAACATATCTTGATAATATAATGAAATGTAAAGAGATGCAAAATTAAAGACTTACACCAGCCCACTCGCCAAGAGTCTTTGCAGCCGGAACTGTGATTAAGCTGACATTATGGTCAGCACAAAGTGCTTTAACCAGCTTTTGATAATCTGGCTGGTTACAATCCTCTGCCAAAACACAAAGCAAAGCAGCATGTTTTTCAATAACTTTTGCAGCCTCGTGCAAACCCCTCACAAGACCTCCATGAGCAAGTGACTTTCTTAGCACGAGCTGCAAAGCTGTCATGATATCCATCGGCTCCCCTAGTGCAGGGGCGGGCGCCTCAACTGGAACAACAGCCTCTTCACTGCACATCAAGAAAAACAATTTGAACAATAGAATTACACAAATGTAAATACGATTAGAAAGCAAATAAAAAACAAGTTATTTAAGCACAATACGAACTCAAACATGAAAAAATTGAACAAAAGAGTGCAACATTTTAGTTAACATACCCTGCCATGTTTTCTGTAGATCACACTTTCTCACAAACTGTCTTCAGAAAAAAACCAAGTTAGTTATAGTATTAAGCTATAGTACACAAATATGGTCAATAGAATATGACTGATAACTTCAATATATCAAATGGGGGTTCACTATAGAAAAGGGAAACTACCCCATTGCTTTCTTTTCATCAGATCATATATGCTTTGATATGTAGAATATTTGGAATTAAAAAGCTTTGAGCTTGACAAATTTAGCTAAAACAAGCAGATATTATCATGTAATTAACTTAACACTGGCTTAATAACTACAGTCAAATTAAACACACAACTGAATTCGATTATCGCAAATGCAACTCTAAATCTGTGTAGTGACAGAAAACTGTAACCAGTGATGAAAACGATCAAATGCAAACAACTAATCACATGAAACAAATTTCCAATTATTATCAAAAAACAGACTCAAACAACTGTATAACTCCTCCTATGCACATTTTACCCAACAATCTCCGTAACTTCTTCATCTATATTGACACAATGATTGGTAAACAAAACTAACAAAAGATCTGTATAGTTTGAAAGATAATCAGACAAATATATGGAAGATTATGACATTAATCGATGAAATATATGATGGATATGAAGGCGAATGGAGCACCTGCAACTGCTGCTATGAAGTTATGGAGAAACACAAGAGCCGATAGGGGGCGTGATGATAAAACCCTAGCTCTATATAAAGTTCAATTAGTTTAAATTGGTCCCTTAAGTTTTTAATATTTAACATTTGGCACTCTAATTATTTTCATCTAAGGTTAATATGTACATGATATTTGTTATCATCTTTGGGGGCCACTAATCTATCAGATTTGTGTAAAGTGCTCTTTCACATAGAACAGATAAATCTACTGTATGTTATTTATTATTTCTATAAGTAAACATAATAAAGAAAAATGACATTAGATTATAAATTGTAAGAAAATAAAATCTTAAACTACACACCGTGACGTTTGAACTTAATTATCAACACAATTGATTTATATACAATGTTTCTTTCAAGCGAACTTGACAAAGTATCTTTACTGATCACATGCTAATTTGACCGACTTCAAATTTGATATTTTGAAGTTTTATGAATCTTAACATCCTTAGGCAAAGCTAGTAAATCATAAAAAGATTATTAATAAAAGCTTGAACAAGTAAAATTATATAGAACATATTAATGTCACTACAACTGTATCTATAACATTTATTATTTTTTTATGAACAGTGTTGTGTATGTGCTTGTTATTTCAAAGAATAAACATATTATAGATAGTAGAGAAAAATACTTTGAATAATTAGAGTGTAAGTAAATAAAACCTTAAATTACATGCCATGACAGTTGATGTTAAGTATCGACACAATTGATTTATATATTATTTATTTTTCATGACAAAGTATCTTTACTGTTTACGAACTAAATTGACAGTATTCAAATTTGACATTTTGAAGTTCTATCCTTAGCAAAGCTAGTAAATAATAAAAAAGATTATGAATTAACATTTTAACAAATAGGATCATAAAAATAAATTATGAATAATAATGACAATTACGCTTTTTTAACTATTACTAGACAATATGGCTGTCGAAATCAGAAGTCGATTTTCGGTTTGGTTAGATTCGAGCCAAGCACGTGCAAAGGTTGGCCAATTTGTCTCAGCTCGTGAACACCCTTATTCTTACGTAAGTGTGTTAAATGTAATGTTTTTTTATAAAATTCCAAGACAGCTATGTAAAAATTTATATAAAATGATGAAATTAACAATAGATGTCAAAAAATTGTACACAATGTGGTGAGAACCCTTGACAAATGCCAATTCATCAATCTTCATGGATGTGTAACACTCCATTGCCTTGACAAAGCCAAGAAACAGAAATTTTTTCAATTAATGTTATCCAAGTATACAACTGGTTATATAAACACTAATACTTTATCAAAAAAAGTTTCTATTGATGAAATGCCTTTAGTGTTTTATAAACACAAAAATAATAAATATTTTTTTTAAAAGGAACTGATGTCAAAAGTGAAGATGTTATTTATTATTTAATAATACAATCATATGTTTTCTTTTAAATTCATTAATATTAATGAAATCTGATCTTTTCAGAGGGCCTTTTAAAATATTAATTTCTTAAAAATATTACGTGTTCGCTTTCATAGCTCAGTTGGTTAGAGCACCCGTTTAGTAAGCGGGAGGTCTTGAGTTCGACTCTCAATGAAAGCAAATCATAAGAGCTATGAATATGGTTTGATTTTTTTTTTTTTAATTTTTTTAAACCGCTAATTGGGCTTTTTGAATTTAGATAACAAGCCTTTGCCAGATGGGCCCAAGTTAAAGGCCCTTGAACCAATTGTCCTGAATGGCTGAATTTATCTGTTCAATTTTAGGTCCAAATTTCTTCATTGTATAAAAAATACATAAAATATATGGAATTTATTTACGCACATATATTTGAAACCAATATGGTTGTTTGAGGAAAAAAAAAAAAAAAACCAAAGACCCAGTACCTAAGTAACTGTAAATAATACATGTCACCTTTATTCACATGTAAATATCTTAACGTCTTTGTTGATTCATATCTATCACATATACATGTGATTACTAAATCTTGAAAATTTTAGTATAAGGGCCCATCAACGTAAGATTTATCCAAATAACTTAAACATATTTTAATATCCAAAGTACAATCACTGCTCTGAAAAGATGAGAATGAATGAAAACATCCTTAACTTAGAAAAGTTGTTTACAAGGGTTTTTTATTCCAAAATATGGTTTGTTGTAATATTCTTAGGATAGTGGGACGTGGGAAAGAATAAATACATGACATACACATAACGAACACACAATTCATAGCTTTATATCATGTGATGGTAGGATATTGAAATAAATCAACGAATACATTGTTAGTTACAATACTTATTAAAAAAAACATTTGTTTTCTTTTTTCATTTTGTTTTAATATTTCATAAGGTTGTAATGTATAGCATATATTATGTACTACTTTTTATCATGGTATACACTACATCTGACAATAGAAATGTGACATGAGAAATGAGATTAGAGATCTCAACTCGGTAAACAATTTACCACTTATGTTAAAAAGTACATGTAGTAGACTTCAATCAAGTAAAAAGTGAAATATATGATTTCTTATGACATTTTATTCTAAAATTAATTTCCCAAAACGATGCTTTTAGATGCCACTTTGGACATGAACCACCCAAAGTGCATAACATATTATTCGGGTATTTTTATCATGATCAATGTGGTCCTTGTGAATACCCAAGAAATTTTGAAGGGTGAAAAATATTTGTTTTCTTTCTTCTAAACAACAGAATCTATAACACAACTAAGAAATTCTTCATAATACATGTATACTTTGATTGATACACATAAACTATTGTTGCTCTACCTAGATTAGAACTATCATGATACAAGTGAGTGATTCACTCAAAATCAAATGTGATCAATTTCAACAAATTCATATTTTATATGAAAATATGTTGATTCGCGTTGTATGTTACATATAACAACATAAATTGATAAATAGAAAGAGAAAAAAAGGATACAAGAATACATGTAATCATAACGTGTGTACACTATAATTTCTATGTTTATAATCTCCTAACAAATTTACTTTAATCATATTTATATATTAACTACTAGGTTACAATCCCGTGTAATACACGAGCTAAATAAATTTACTGTTACATGTTAATAATATAAAAAGTTATGTCTTAAATATTGTGCGTTATACGAATTGAATAAACACATGTATTACACACTAGCTCTAGTAAACCCGTGTATTACATGGGTTGAATAAATAAAATATTAAATCTAATAAAAATATATTATTTAAAAATAATATTTTAAGATAATATATGATTTAAATTACGTATGATTAATAATTATTAGTAATAAAACAATAATAACAAAATTTTAAACTTTTTTTGTATTTTTTAAAAAATAAATTAAACATTTTGTTTCAAAACAAATCATTTAAAAAATATTATTTTTAAAAATTTCCTTATTATAACTCCCAATTTTAATTATTTTTTGTTTATAAAAATTTTACTTTTTAAAAAACTAATTTTAAAGTATTTTGTGTTTTTAAAAAAAGTTTGATATTTTAGAAAACTTTCTTTTGTAAAAGCTTGTTTCTATAGAAATAACATTAAAAAAAAATATATTTATTAATTTATTAAAAAACTATTATTTATCTAAAAAAGAATAAATAGTATTATTAGTAATTAATGCAGTTATTTAATAGGAGAGAAAAACGAAAAAATTTTAATGAGAATGAATATGGTGTTGACACGTGGCACACATAGTTATCCTTTTATTAAAGTAGAAAGATTTGAAAATTTGGAGTTAATATAATTTGAAATTTTAATTATGGATAGTTATTAACTAACGAATAGTTATTATAACATTCATAATTAAAAGGAGAGAGAAGAGAAAATCAATTATTAGATGTTATAGAATAGTGACAAATGTCATTTTTATTTATTAGTATAGAGATATATAAACTCTTAAAATATTAATATGTCAAACTAGGTGATTGCTTCCTACTTTAAAGGTAATATTATATTTTTAAATTAGTGTACAAACTCGTGTACTACACGGATTAAATAAAAATATTAAATTAATAGCTATTTATTAATACTTAAAATTATAAAATAATTTTTGAGACAAAATATGATTGAAAATACCTATAATTAACTACTTATGTAATAAAACAATAGTAATATTTTTTTCAAACTTTTGTCTTTGGAAAACTTTTGCTTTAAAATTTTTTTTTTAACACTTCAACTTTTTTAAAAATACTTTTTATTTTTAAATATCATTATTTAAAATTTCTTTGTATTAGAAAACTTTATATTTCATAAATTTTAGTTTTTTAATATGTTTTTAATGAAAAAAAACATGTTTTTATTTATCAAAAAATCTATTTTATAATTTGAAAAGTATATAAATAATCATTAGCATATAGTGTATCATTAAATGGTTAAATTTCATTCTGGTAGCATATATGTCCAAATCCTAGGTGGATAGTTTAGAAAAATATCATGTGCCTTCTATACATTTTAATTTATTAGTATAGATGCAAAATTATCTGTTATTAATTAGTTAAATTTATTGGTTTATTTTGTCACCCATACTTTTAAATGATAAAATAGAATACAACTTTGTTCTGTCAAAATACTCATCAAGGACTTGATGAGTTAATGGTTTGAAACAGAGGTGTACAAAAAGACCGGTGAAAAAAACAAATCCGGTTTAAAAAAGCCGGTTTAAGCCAAACCAGTTTCCAACCCTATTCGAACCACCGGTTTGTATACCGGTTTAGTGGCCCGACACCTAAAACCGTTTCAAAAAGAAAAAAACCGATTAAACTGGAAAAAAGTTGTTTCTATAAAAATCCGGTCCAAACTAGCTTGATCGGTTCGAGTATTCAGTTAAAAAACCGGTTTGAAAAAAAAAAAACAATTTGATATTGTAACAAAAAAACTTGACCGGTTTAACCGGTTTGGAAAAAAAAAAAAGCGGCTTTCACACCTCTTGTTTGAAACCCCATCTCTTTTGTCCTTAGGTTTCCATGTGTCATATATTAGGTCTATATACTATATATTCCAACCCTAGTACTACTTATCACAAGTGCCGAATTGACCACTCGAGCATCTTCTATTATTGCCATCCATCCTGGTGAAATCGACATGAATTTTTATCCGCGTTGCTTCTATGTTTTTTGTTCTTAACCCACATACCAAAATCTTCATAAATAAGCTAGGACACTAGAGTGTCGTACATGAGTTGCACAATTATTCTTATATCATATATAACAAACAAACAAATGATACAATTGTTTTCATTTGGTTTTCTCATACTAAAGTAATAAACCACCACGACTAGCTTGAACCCAAACTAACTCGACATACTTTTAATGAATGTATTTTAGTTTCATAACAATTTCAAAACACAAATGAGATTTGTATTTTTTGTTAACAATGAGAACCTGGTACTCGAAAACTCACCGGATCGCACCAATACTATTCAACTAATGGGATCAAGTTAACACAGTGTACGTCCGCTAGACTTTTATGGGGTTAAAGGCTGTTGGATTCAAACCAAAACCTTTGATAGAGAGACTCATCCGCAACTATAGAAATGACATGCGATGGCCAAACTTAATGTCTATGTGTTTTATCATCATCCCGACAAGGTAAAGTTAGACATTGACCTTTTGTTTGGTAAAACAAGATTTCATATGTTTTGGTTCTCTTTGCAATCGAATCAAGCAAGCAACAATCGATCTCCATGCGTGTTGATGTAGGAACCCGAAAACTACCAGAAACGTAATTCAAATCACTCGTTTTTGTGACTCGCAACTTGAAATTGTAATAATCGATTGTGTAGATTAACTTATATGAATACCATTTCGGTTTTGTGAACATTTAACATCTACCATATACTTATTTCATTTAATACAACCAAACCCATAAATTAAAAGTATTAACGAGAACAAATCTGCTAAATTTATGATTATTATGTATTAATATAATCCAACTGCAATGTGTAGCAAAGATTCCCAGATCACCACAAAGGCTCTTTAAAAAACAATTATTCTCACGCATTGTACTCTAGCCAAACTTAACTAGTACAGCTAAGATCTTAAGAATCTAATACAAGCTAGCAAATTGAAACTACAATAATTTATCACTTTAATGCAAATTACAAGTTATTATGACAGCCACAACAAAGAGTGGAATCAAATAAACCGAGAATAAATTCAAAATAAGAAAATTAGAATAAGATTTAAAGTAACAAAGCTCATATTATAGGATGAGTCTAAATGTTTAGGTCTCATTTAAAGCTGGAACTTCTTTTGGAATTGACGAGCTAATTATAAAATTGAATTGCTAAATAAACACATAAACATGGCTAAAAATGTGGGGAAATCTTTAACTTCGAAACAAGGATTCGAAATGATAGACTCGAGTCTGACAATTGGACCAAACTGTGTATGGTTTTTAATTGATAGACTCCGAGTCTAAAAACTAGACCAGACTTCATATGGTTGTTCTGATTTGTGATACTAAAAGAACTCTAACGTTCGAAGGGACAAAACTCTAGACCAAAGGGGTTCCAGTAGGCAACATCCTACAGAGGTGTGTGATTATTAGTTACAATAGTGGAGTTTCGGGCACGCCTCTAGGGATCCAAGGGGCAACGCCCCTGGGAATCACGCTAAGATCATCAATAATAAGTGTGATTATTAGTAACAAATAAAGCATCAACAAGTGTAGTCTGTAGCAACATGATCAAGACAACATAACAACTAAGTTACTATTGAAAATTTTCACCGATGCAACTTTGAATAGTTAATATTTATAAGCATCAACTATTATGACTTTTCATTTAAATTTACATTGCTTTGCTATAAATGTTGAACACCTATAGAGTCAATTTAGTTTGATTAAGATACACGAATTTCACAAAAAATGCATACTCATCCTTGATACTTTTTCTATCTTACCTGACTATTGTTTTCGCATACACATGAACTTATTTGACCATTGTTTTCGCATATGCATGAAATACTTTAATTTGATAGTAGTAACACGATTCAAAAACCTATCTACAAATAAACATAATCCAAAAACACAACAATTTCTACTTTAACAATAAGGAATAAGCAAATAATGGAGGCCAATGGCCAAATGGGTACATCTATGAGAATGAATCAAATAAAAAGCGTTAAAATAATTCCAAGATTTGTGGTTTGAGACCTCTGGCCACCACTGCTAGTAACTTTGACTTTCTTTTTGCTGGGGTCTAATTCTAATGATAACATTCCTACAAATGTGTGGTTATTTTCTTTGAGGAATCAAATCAAGAAATGGTTGATTCTACTGTTTTGTATAATGACTTTACTATGGCTAATTATTGTAAAATGAATAAAAAAAACGGGTTTGAAATCTCATATTAATGGTCGAACGGTATACACTTCAGATTTTCTAGAAAATATCACATCCGGGGTTTGATTTCCTCGTTTTTTATAATATTACTGTTATCAATGTGATTTTAGTATAACCGGATTTACTTAAGACCGAAGTGAAATTACAATAAACATCGATACATTCTAGCAGTGTGGAGTACATGCTTAATTCTTCGAGATCATTACCGTAACATTTGGGACAATGAACTTGCAATAATTTTGATAGCCATGAACGTATCTTTCAAATGGTTTGTAGATAACATAAGTTGAACCACCACATGTTTTGACACCCTAAAAACAAATGCACTTTTACAGAATGCATGATTGAGTTAACATGAATACTTGTACTTAACCAAATGAAAGGTGTATGTGTGGGTGTGGGTGGGGACAAGAAAACCAAGAGCCATGTCGTTGAAAGAATGCACTATGAGGGGATGAAAGCCATAACCCTTTATTTCATTTTCTTCCACTCATTACTCCTTTTATTATTATTATTAACCCTTGGGATTCCACAAGTCAACTATCATCAAAGATGCTTGACTTACCGTCTATATAACTCTTGCCTGAGCCTCAACTACCATCAACAATCCTCATTCTAATCGTTATAATTATTATTATCATCATCATCGTTCGTTCATGTAACAAAATATTATTGTTACTGTTATTATTATCATTATCATTATCGTTCACTTATGTAAGAGAAACAATTACATTGTGATTGGGTTCTATTAAGTTTGGCTATAGTGTGAGATGGATAGTGAAGAAGCAGGCTCGACACCATCAACCCCGGTCACACCAGGGACCCCCGGTGCACCACTCTTTAGCGGGTTCCGACCAGACCGGAACCATGGTTCCAATGGCATCAGGAAATCACTTCTAAATAGCTTCAAGTGTTTTAGTGTTGAAACTTTGGTCAAAGAAGAAGGCACACTGCCTACTGTTGCTTGTTACCTACCCCCTCCCCCTATCTCACTAGCAAGAAAGGTCTATCTTTTTATATTCTTTTTCTTAAATTTGATGCTAAATGTGTAATTTTATTTGATTTAGTTAATGATTTTAACATTTTAACGGTTTGATGGTTTAACAGGTTGGGGCAGAGTTCATAGGCACCATGATCTTGATATTTGCTGGGACGGCTACAGCCATAGTGAACCAAAAGTCACCAGGGTCCGAGACCCTGATCGGGCTAGCCGGCTCAACTGGGCTGGCGGTCATGATCGTTATATTATCTACGGGCCATATCTCAGGAGCCCATTTGAACCCATCAATCACCATAGCTTTTGCAGCCCTAAAACACTTCCCATGGAAACATGTAACCATTCTATCCCTTATATAACTCTACTAGATTAATATTAATTATACGTGGCTACTAACTTATACGCGATTAACGGGTTAAATTATGTTGTTAGGTGCCATTGTACATAGCGGCACAAATTTTGGCATCAATATGTGCAGCTTTTACCTTAAAAGTGGTATTTGACCCGATAAGGGGAGGGGGTGTGACGATTCCTTCGGTAAACTATGCACAAGCTTATGCTTTAGAGTTCATCATCAGCTTTAACCTCATGTTTGTCGTCACTGCGGTTGCCACTGACACACGAGCGGTAAGTCATTTTATTTCTTGTATAAAATGCATGTACTTATGAAAAAAAGATAAAATAACAACATAATTGCCCTTCGGGTCGAATTTAAATGAAGTGGCATTCAACATATAGTAATGTTGGTATGGATAATTTTTACTATAAGTTAACACAGCCTTCGTGTGTCTATTAATTGATGAGCGTACTAGTAGCTGGTGTTTATCACATATTTTATAAAAGTGCATAGATTTTTATATTCCAAAACCGATTTGAGTGATTTATTCAATTAATATAATTTTTTATATTTTTATATTAATTCATAAAGATATTTATGTTTATGCCAACCGTACAAGTTGGTGCATTTAATTCATGTCACATGTAGTACAGTATTCAATTATTGTAATATAATTAGTGCTAGATCCAAGACAAGGGGCTCATAAGTCAATGATGAAAGTTAAAAACTTAAAGTCCATGTTACATTGAACCTTAATTATATTATAGTTAACTCATGGTGAGCCAAATGTCGATTTATATTAATACAATTTAAAAACTGTTCTTGATCATGTAGATTTTGCACTCATGTGTTCTTATTAGTTTAATGCTAATCACATGCTATTGTTAATTATTAATCAATCTGATTTTGAAAAATATCGTCCAAATTCATGTTTTGATTTCGGGGTTTGATGGTAGCATGCTTTTATTTAAAAATTTTTAGACTTGCCATTCATTACAAAACATAGATCACGAACTTATCCTTTGGAAGTCTGTAGCTAAAAGCGGTTCTTACAGACGGTCATCAATTAATAGTATCATCTACAATCATATCATAACCTTATTATTCACCAACAAACCGTTGGGATGATTTTTAAATTAAAAAATAATTAATATTATATTTCAATTTTTTGAAAATAAAAAAATAATATCTTAAGATAAAAAATTACAAAATCTACTAGGTTTAATATGAACAAGTATGGTGTTGTTCCATTTTTAATTTTTAGGATTTATGTGAGCTTCATCGTTAATCCATCAATAAGTACCGACTGATTCATGTTAATGTAACATTTCGCCATGAATATGCAAAGACGGATTTAATGTATTGGGAGGGGGACTGGGAGGAGGGGGAGAGAAATAATATTATTAGTAATTAATGTAATTATTTAAAAGAAGTAAAAAAACAAAAAAAAATTAGTGAAATAAATATGGTGTTATTACGTGTTACCCTTATTTATTTTTTTATTAAAATAAGAAGATTTATTTTAATTTATGTAATGATGGGGCACTAACAAAAATACGAGCACTTAGTATTTTATGTCTATACACTATGGTTTTGTTATAGTTACTATTTAAATCTTTTAGTTTGATTTGAATTTTAAATAAGCCTAAAGTTAGACATTGAATCTTAAATTTCTAGCATACGTTATGAACAAATGATTAGTTAATAAATCACAACAGTACTTAGTACGATGAGTTCTTTTTATAATTATTAGTTAAATCATTTTCGTTATTTTATTCTCATATGATATTTCTTATGGTTGGTTCAACTTTTGACCCAATCTATATTTTACCCTACTTGAATTTTACCCTTTTCTTAATTTTTATTTTTTCTGGATTCGTCATTGCTGATATGTAAGTTTTTTTAGTGGCTATTTGTTATATTAAAGGGAATGAATATAACAAGATTCTCATTTCAGGTTGGCGAGCTAGCAGGAATCGCAGTAGGGGCAACAGTCATGCTTAATATTCTCATAGCTGGGTACACAACTCAACTTTCTTCCACCACCATTGCTGTTATGTTCATTCTTTAAAGTTAGATAAATAATAATAACAAGTCAACTAGAATTGCTAAGATAACATTTAGCTCTTTAAAAGAAGTCATTCTTTTAAATATATAAATACCAATTGAGAAGATAATTTCGACAACTAGATTAATTTTTTTTATTAAAATATTTAATGGATCAAACTAGATAAAATTAAAAAATGGCTAAAATTGAAATTGTCAAGTTGAAATAGGTTAAAATGTCATATCTTTTTATTAAATGTTACAATTATTTAGTATTCATAATAACATGATATATTGGTGTTAATATAGGCCGCTCACCGGTGCATCAATGAATCCTGTAAGAACTCTGGGGCCTGCACTAGCTGCAAATAACTTCAAAGGCTTATGGATCTACCTCACGGCTCCCATCCTCGGTGCACTAGCCGGTGCAGGTATTTACACCGCGGTTAAGCTGCCCGAGGAAGACGCCAATGATCCTAATAGACCTCATGGGCACAGCTTTAGAAGATAATCAAGAAAACTCATTTTAAATCCGTTATGTGCTGCCAGCCTGCCACTTATAAGAATCGCTACTTCGTTAAAAACCCGAAGAATCAAGTGTCAGGTACAACGGGTTAAAGGAGATTTGATTGGTAGGTATATAGTTACAGTTATATAGTAACATATGGAATTGTTGTATGGATCTTGATTCTTGAAAAACAACTTGAGTTAATGATACAATGGAATTACATGTGAAGGGTGATTTCTGATTATCTTTTTTAAACCATTCTAAAATCTTCACTTTTTTAAATAATATTGTTTCTTCAAAAATATATTTAGTATGTGTATTTGATATGATTTTTCCTTGAAGTAATATTCTTTTCACAATATCAAATGATAAGTATTTATATAACTGACTTATTTATTTATAATTAGTTTTAAGGAGTATCACACTTCAAGTTTCATATTTTTACCTATAATCATTAGAAATAAACATAGCCTTCCGTGATAACAAAATAATGGCATGTGAGATTGTGAGTTGGAAACAATAATAGATCTTTGGCATGGGTTGAATCTATCTATAGTATATAATAAAAAAATAACTAGCATGTCACATTTCACTCTCCTATTACTTCTTAAAAAAAATTTCCCGCCTAAACTATTATATGTTATTTTAGTCAAGTTTTTTATTTTAAAAAATTAAATTAATAATTGATTTTGATTTTAATTTAATTTTTTAATATTATCAACTAAATTGTGTAATCATATGTTATTTTGAATTGTACATACTTTTATAGTCAAATATGATTTAGTTGAAAAAAGTGTTAAAAAGCATTTATTGATATATTTATATATTTTGGGTTAATGTCAATTTAAGACAATTGGTTTTTTATTTCGCACAAGTCAATTGTATGTTATATTATCCAAAAAAGTATTCTAATATATATAACTTAAAAATGCAACTTTTTATTTTTTATTGTTTTATGTAATACGTAATTTAATCATACGAAATATTTCTACATTTATGATTTATATAATTTTTATATTTTTAATTCATGTATTACACGGGTATCTAACCTAATTATTTTATAGAGTAAATACAAAAACTAATTCTTGTTGGGCTGTAATGAAAACTCAAACGGACTTTGGTAACTGAGTTCGGGCCTGGTGTCTTGGGCTGCAAAACAGAAAATAGAAGACAAAAAAACAGATAATAACAGCCCACAAGATTAACTTGTTGGATAGTTGGCAGTAAAAGTGATAAAAAGAAAAAAAAAAAATCGGTTAACTTGACCCAGACCGTTTTCTTAACCAAAAGGTCCAAAACGAAAAGCGATTATTAACCAGAATCACAGAAACAAGTTTCTAACCGATCTTAACCGTCGCTTTGTATAGAGGTGGGCAAACCGGGTCCGGCCCAATACCCGAAACCGGGTTGAAACCGGGTTCGGCCCAACCGGTTTTTTTCGTACCCGGGTACGGGTGGAACCGGGTTCGAACCCGGGTCGGGTTCACCCAAGCTATTACCCTACCCGACATACCCGGTTAGGGTCGGGTCGGGTCCGGGTCGGGTATGGAACCCGGGTATAATCGGGTTTTTAAAATTTTTTTTTTTATTGTTTTTACTAATATAAATCATTATTATTATTATGTTATTATTATTATTATTATTATTATTATTATTATTATTATTATTATTATTATTATTATTATTATTATTATTATTATTATTATTATTGTTATTATTGACTTGTTATTGTTGTTTTTGTTATTATTATTATAAATCATAATAAGTATTATTGTTATTATTATTTATTGTTATTATTATTATTGTTGTTGTTATCATCAATATTATTATTGTTGTTGTTATTAATATTATTAATATTATTATTATAAGTGTTATTATTGTTATTATTATTAATAATATTATTGTTGTTTTTGTTTTTGTTTGTTTTTGTTGTTGCTGTTATTATTAATAATATTATTATTGTTATTATTATTAATAATAATATGAATGTTGTTTTTATTTAACAATATTAAATAAACATTAATTTTTCATTTATTTATTTAAACAACTTAAAAATACATAAATCGATCAATAAAAAATAACATAAAACTTTTATTTAAGTTATCGTCTAATGTTTATTTACTACGAGACGCTTGATCAAATGCTAATTCTTCGTCCGATATGCTAGAAGATACTCTTTCTTCTACCTCTTCATCGTGTACTTTAGCTTCGAGTGCAATTTCATCTTCGAGGCTTGTTTGGTCTTGTATACGATCCATCGCGTCTAAGTGATCCTTTAAACAAATGCACATCTCAACCGCTTCTGGAGTTAGTCTTGTTCTCCGTAATGAGATTACCCTGCCACTAAGAGAAAACGCAGATTCCGAAGCTACCGTAGAAGCTTGGACGCTTAGTAAATCACGGGCCATAGCGGAAAGAATCGGAAATTAAGATTCCTTTCCTTTCCACCAAGCCAAAATATCGAATGCACGATAATCTTCGGTAGTCATAGTGGAAATAAAATCCGTAGCACTATATCTACCGAGCTCGCTTGTTGGGGTGTTACCCCTTTGTCGTTTAGCCGTCACATCCCGAACAACATTCAACAGGGTTATAACCGGGTCTTTCATCGAGGTACTAGCATTTGAGGTTGATTCTCTTGGTGTGGTTATATTTACGTTAGGCCCATATCTATTTAAATAAAAATTATATATTGTTTTCAAGCTTGCATTAAAAAATTTTTTGGCATCCCTTGAAAAATTGGGGTTTTCGTCATGCATATCTAAATTGTCATTTATCTCGTCTATCAAACATTCAACCCCAGCAACATTTAAAAACGGATTTAAAGCGGCGGCACAAGTAAAAACGGGTGGTAACTCCTCAAAATATTTTTTAAACTTTTCTTTCATTGGTTCTATCATTTGTGTAAACATATCATTTTTATATTGAAAATTTTTAAAATTCAAAGCCATGAAATATAATTCTTGAACCACCGAATAACTAGTGGGATAATAAACTCCCGATAATTTTGTTGTTGAGTTTTCAAACACCTCAAGAAAATCGGATAGACTTTGAACATTTATCCAACCCGCATCCGGAAATGGGTCGGCTTCACCATTATCCGAAAGACTATTATGAAAAGCTTTTAAAGTTCCCTTTTGTTTTAAAGCACAATTAAACATGTGACAAGTCGAATTCCACCGAGTAGGTACATCCCAATTAGGACCTACAAATACAGAGTCCGTATCCTTACAAAGTTTTTTATAATCTTGATATCTTCTTATACTTTTTTTATAAACGTCATGTAACATAAATCGAAAAGCTTTAATAAAGTTATCAACAAATTGCACGGATAGACCGTCTTGCACTACTAAATTAATAATATGTGCAACACAACGAGTATGGAAAAAATCACCGTTTGCAATCGGAAGATATTTTAATTTTAATTTTTCAACCGCGGTTGTGTTGTTGGAAGCGTTATCAAATGCCATTGAAAAAATTTTATTTTGTAAATTAAAAGTAGTTATTACATTATCCAAAAAGTAAAACAAAAATTCTCCGGTGTGTGGATACGGAAAAAGATCAAACGCAATCATACGTTTCATCAATCGCCATGATTTGGGATCTACCCAATGAGCGGTGACGCAAAGGTACGATTCGGGTAAACCGTGTGGAGCCGACCAAACGTCACTAATTAAGTTTACACCGGTATTTAAATTTTCAAATAATACAATTAAATCATTTTTTGCTTGCTTCCATAATTTTAAACAATAACGTCTAAGGGTAGTACGACTTACATGGTTGTAACGAGGTTGAAGCGTCTCTCGAATTAAGTTGGTCAAACGAGGATTGTCGAAGTGACTAAAAGGCAAAGCTTCTTGAATCACGAACTTCGCCATTCGATCTCGAACCCTATTAACGTCGTAATTAAAGATTCCACCGTCTCCACCTAATTGTGTTTGTTGCGAATCCGGATTACTTTTCAACGACTTACAAAACTTCTTGTTAATGTGTTTGCTTAAAGTCGTGTTAAAATCTTTAGCAAGCAAAACTCCACAAAACTTGCAACGAGCCTTTACAGACCCGTCACTCAACTCAACCATATCCCAATTGCACCATACATCCATGTTACGATTGTGTGGAAGAACACGAACGACGGTTGGAGCGTTGGACGAACTTTGACCAACGGAAGATTGTGATTGAGCCATAACAAGATTTAAGACAGTGAAAAGTATAAAACGAGAGAGTGAAAATGTAAAACGAGAGTAAACTAGAGTATTTTTTGCGTTTTTTGCGTTTGAGAGTTGGGTACTCAATCAAACCAACCCACACCTATTTATACTACCTTAGGGGGCAAAAAAAACAAAAAAAACGGTCAAAACCGGGTTGGACCCGGGTACGATCGGGTCGGGTCCGGGTTGGGTCGGGTCGGGTACGGTTCGGGTTCTAGAAAAATATAAAAAACCATAACCGGTTCCTACCCACCGGGTATTTTCGGTTCCAAACCGGGTACACCCTATACCGGGTTGTACCCGGACCCGGGTCCGGGTCGGGTTCGCCGGGTCGGGTCCGTACCCGGTTTTTTTGCCCAAGTCTAGCTTTGTACCCCGTTTAGGGGTGTCAAGGAACGTAACTAGTTTGTAACCATTAAAAACCTGTATTTTTCTAATTTTTTTTACTATAATAAAACAATAATTAAAAGGGACACGTGACATAATCATGTTAATTGTCCCCAAAATTTTTCGCTTTTTGCTCCTATTAAATAATTAAATTAATTACTAAAAATATTATTTATTTTTTAAGATTACAAATAGTTTTTCAATAAATTAAGAAATATATCTTTTTATTATTGTTATTTATAGGGAAACAAATTTTTATAAAGTATGAAGTTTTATAAACATCAAAAAAAATTTAAAAAATACGATAGATTTTAAAATTGGTTTTTTAAAAGTAAAATTTTTATAAATAAAAAATAATTAAAATTAAGAGTTATAATAAAAATATTTTTAAAAATAACAGTTTGTTTTGAAGCAAAATATTTTATTACTCATAGTCCTTACTCGTACGTAATTTTAATTATATCTTTTCTTTAAATATTATTTTATAATTAATAAAATTTTATATATTTAATATTTTATTTATTTAACCCGTGTAATACACAGGTTACTAAAGCTAGTCGGGTAATAATTGGTTAACCGATTATTACTATTACTCATAAAAAAGAAGTTATTCATGGCTATATAGTCATTTGTAGTTATTTGGACCGTGTCCTTTTGACCATTTTGACATCATGTTTTACTATAAATAGGTATTGGGTGTATTGTTTGATTACAACAATTCTCTAGCTCTAAAAACTTAAAAAAAACACTCAAGTATGCAAACACACACTTTTTATGTGTATAATAAACCAAAATGTGGAAACCGTTATACACAAGTAGTGCATTATTCTTGTATCATTCAACTTTTATAATCACTTAAACCCAGATTTTTCTTGTTTATATTGTTTTTTAAATCTATGTAGCTTCTCATCTTTTGTTTAGCAATTTTGGTAGCTTCCACAAAATTAAAATTTTCCTATGAAAGCTGTTAAAATAGTTAAATAAAAGATGAAAATTGGGATCATTTAAAAAATAGTATGTATAGGAAAAAATATAGATGGTTTGTGTATATATAGATGATTATACAAAAGTATTTGGAATGTTTTATAACAATTCACATTATTAATAAATTAAGATTAATGCAATCTTTTAGAAACAATTTTTAAGAATGTTTGATTTTCTAACATTAATGTTGTATTTGCTAACAAAACGACTGTATTCACGCCCCAGGCTCAGAGGGTAGTATTCCCACTCGGGCCCGATCTCATCTGAGCTTAAGCTTAGCTTGTTTAGTTTAAGGGAGTCTGGCTCATTCATTTGAAGTTCTATTTTAAAGTCTTAAGCTCAACTAGTGAGTATTTTTCCAAACTCAAGATTAACTCACTTGTTATTTATTATTTATCAAATTTGTTGTACACACATGTATACTTTATAATTTTTATATATAAACATAATATAAATTATTTATTCATTTTATCATGTATAATAATAATAGTGTATAAGTATTATTATATTAAATAAGATTAAATAAACGGTTGGTTTAGGCTAGCGAGTCTATAGTTAAGCTCGACACTAAAGCTTGAACTTGAACTCATCTGTAAAGTGAGCGTTGATATAAGCTCAGGCTTTGTTTACACTTAACTCAATTCGAGCTTTTTGCGAGTAAACCTTGAGTAGCTCACAAACAGCTCAACTGACACCCTTATCTATACATACTTCTAAGATCGTTACGTATTATTAAAGGTTACATATAAAACGTGTCTAGTTGCTGACATTCTCAAAATAAGACTAGGGAAAACTATATAAAAATGGTATACTTCTATGTCAATTTAAAAAGAATTTCTTCTTAAATGTTTCACATTGAGAAGTTTCGATCAAAACTTTATATTCACTTTGTTCCCTTTCATAATAGCATCTTCCATCACATAATTGCTAACCCATTAAGCCAAGTGGACCGAAGATTGTAGGAACTGTTATGAAATAAATTGTTTTTGTTATTCAAACAAAACTCTTACATAAATTGTAGATAAAATTCCATGTGAAAACTTTATATTAGAAAAAGATTCTATCTTATTAACAATGAGAGTAATCATGTACAACATTAGTCTATCCCACAAATGGCCCCTTTCGTCTCTCCAAAATCACAAACCGCAGTATCAATCTTTGCCTTCTTATTGAATTAGATTTCTTTTCCTACAGACAAATAGACTGTCTATAATTATGAACCATGCCCCTTCCCGCATCATAACATCACATCGCTTGTTCTCCCTCTATTCCACTTAAACATCAGTTAGCAAAACCTTAGGATAAGGATGCTCTAAATAAAGTTCTTTTTCTTTTAGTTTCGTTCTCTTATAAAATTAATAGATCAAATACTCTCTCCTTTGTACTATCGAGATAAGCTAAATTTTGAGACTTTGTAATAGTACACCCTTGAAGACAACTATTGATGCATGTGTGACAATCATATTGTTTATCCTCTTCTTTCTGTTTTTTAGAGAGATCCGAAACTCATCTGTCAGTAACTATCGATGTAAATCGACCATCGAAAATAGTCACTTTTTAGTAGTGTACATGTATAGAAGTAAGGAAATTATATAACTAGTTCATATATACTTTTATACTGAAATTATTCCAATATTACCAAAAGAAAAAAAAGAAAGAAAAATTGAGTAAACGTCATAATAAAATATAGCCCGTCTTGATCCTAGACAATAAAAACAAGATTGTATATGAGACATGATTGGATTTAAAAGAGAGATTCCTTCATCGAACACCTTACCTTTACTTTTGAGGAATTTTGCCTAACTACTTCAAATCACAATATCAACTCTACGTCACATTCTTTAAAGTTCAAATAGTGAAATCTTTATGCAAAGGTTCATACAATTAATCTTTTCTCTTTTTGACGAAATTTAGAAAATAAAAATTAAATTAAATTAAAGAGGTAACAATTGTGTTATGTTGAGAGGTTGAAATTAAAGAATTTCATCAAATAACACTTAAAACCATATAAACTAAGACTGTCCCCAACGCTCCACCCTTAGCCTCGGCCTTAGCCCCACCCATGCCGCCTTTCGGAAGGGCTGCGTTGTGCAGACCCATCCATCTTTCACCCGCCCTTCCTCAAGGGCATTCCATGGATGCATTTTGTGGGGCCCACGTCACAAAATGTGTGTTGATTTGTTTTTTTATGGATTTTTAATGGTTGTTTGTGGGAAGGATAGTGTTGGGGGTAAAAGTTGATTGTGGTAAAAATGGATGAAAGTTAGTAGAAAGCTGATGTGGCATGCTGACTGGTACTGTTTGTGGGTAGGGCACTGTTTAGCGTTATGGACAGTCTAAACATGACCTGTAAAATTCATTTTTCTAAAACTGTAATGAATTATAAATGGACCCCCAAATTGCAAGATATGTTGAACATCAAGTTGAACTTATAATCATTTTTTTTAACTTATTCCTTTAATTTCTAAAGGGTTTGATGGTTAATCTGTTCACTCGTTTATTGAGCAGGTTAGACGGGCCACTAAGAATAATAACTTCTTATCAGATGAGTGAGACTTGTTAACACAAAACTTGAGTTTTTTTCATGTCACGTTCCTGTTATATAAAAAATTTGGTATGGAATTACAATCTTAATAAAAACTAGTGTATTTAATAGTTTTTTTAGAATGATGGATTTCTTTACTCTTATGAGATTTAAATTTAAAACTTTGAAATCTAGATGTTTAAATAGGTTTAATTTGCTTTCGATACCGAGCCACCAACCCCAATAGTATGTAATTAACGTTTATTTATCAACATGTAAAATACATTGTCGCAATCCACAAGAATGACAAATGCCAGACACGTAATTACGTGCATGGTTAAGATTAGTAAACTTCAAGCATGGGTCAAATCAATTCTAGATCTTTATTTTTGCTAGTGTTTATTTCAATATTTAACTAGAAGTGTAGTTAACTAATACGTAATTATATGAATACAACTAAGACGATTTTGACTTATGCAACGTATTTGACCCTATTTATTCGTAGATTAGGCTAGAAACTTGTGTATAACACCGAATGAATTAAAAAAATATCATATAACTACTAATCAAAATTTAGAGAATGTTAAGAGTTTTTCAATATCAAATAAAGTCAATTTTTTAATTTGATTTTCATCAAGTAATAAACATGTAACGTGAAAAATAAATTCTAAGAAAAAAAAACTATATATAATACAATAATGAACAAGATTATTAAAATTTTAAAATAAAATAATAGACATGTTAATTTTTAAATGTAACATTTTAATAAGTAGTTCAATTTTATATTTATCAATGTTTTTTTAATAATAGAGAAGCGTAAACAAACATTAGCAATAGCTAGTGCCAAAAATGTATATCAATCAAGAGGTGTTGGTATCTAAACTTGTTGGATGACTTAGCTAGATTTAATTTGAAGTATATGGTAAAACTATATTATAATCATTCAGAAAAAAAAAAAAAGATAAATGCAAAAAATGATATATTTATAATAATATGACACGTGACATAACTATTTACTTATTTATTAAGTATATCTTTTCTTCTAGTTTTACTTAATAATTACAAATAAATACTCAAAACGAATGATTTTTGGTAATCGTATGTCTGGTTGTATAATTTACGCATGTGATTGGAAAAATAATATTTTTAAATAATAATTTATTATAATTTAAGGTTTTAGTATATGTTGTAAGGGTAAGTGATGATTGATTGAAGGGCACGGAAGGGTATGATTTGTAGTTTAGATGTTTGGTAGATAACTATGTAGTTTCAAAAGTAGAAACCCACACAGTCATATCCGATGGATAACATCAAATAAAACATCCTCGAAACATCTTTTAGTGAATTCTGACTCATCTAATCTCTTTTTATTACGATGTTTTAAAACTTAGTTAAATCAACACGACAAACAACTCGACCAGTGGCCCTATTGTGAGGATGACAGTCGGGGATGTAGCGACGACATGTTGTCATTATAGAGTATAAAAACCTATCCCGAAGAGTCTTCGCCATAGGCTTTGTAGTTAAAGGGTCACACACAACATAAAAGTCTAAAGTATGAAGGGTTAAAAAAAAACTCTTACATTAGCCCTCCAAAATTTAAGGGTCCAAAAAAACATAGGGTTCTCAGAATTTTATAAGGAAGAAGACATGCTATGTGTCTTATTCCATCCAAGTATCACATGATAATGAACCTTTTGTTATTGGTTCAGTAAACTCTTCGAATTCCTCTTTTTGGAGTTTCATGAATGTTGACATTGTTATGTTGTTTGTTTGAATTTATCTTCATTACACCTGTCTAAGTCTCTAGTAATAACTTGTCTTTACAAATAGCAGGGTTGCAGTATTTGTTGTTGACAGACAGTGATGAATATAGTGATTCCAATTCGACGCATTTGTTTGTGGTTAATGTACATTTTAAATTCAGTAATAATGGTATGTACATCATTATTAGGATCGTAAAAATAACTACTTACGAAAACAATCTCTTTTAAGATTCACTTTAGACACAGTAAAAGATGAAGCAACCTTTTAAAACATTACAAGTGAACCGCAGGAATAGCTCGCTGGATCGATCCAAGGAACATAAGAGGTAGAGGAGTATAGTAGATAGAGTTAGACCGATATTTTAAGATACAATGTAAGGTTGGTGGAGTGGATAGAGTTGTCAATAATGTTAGAATGGATAGAAGTTTTAATGAAGACTAGGAGAGGAATGGGTTTGATGTGTATACGTATATTAAGTTAGCATGATATTGGATAGCTTGAATTTTGTAAATATTTTTTCTATCACCCTAAATATACTTTCTATTTAAATAAATTTCAAATATGTACTATGTATTATTTATTTATTATAATAAAAGAAGGTTTTAGGTGGACACTTAGTACAATTCCAGAGCTTTTAATTTTAATTTTTCCGATTCTCTCTCATATTGTAACACCTGAAAATTTTAAAAGAAGAGAAAAACGAAGAAAAAGGAAGAAAAACAAAATAACCCAAGTTGAGGGGTTAAAGTTGTGCATGGGACAAAGATGGTATTTACTCCATTCAAAAGGTGGTCATGGCCGCCCATGACCCCTGTACCATCCTTCTGTCGAATTTCTAGAGAGAGAGAAAGAGCAGAATTCTCTTCGGTTTTAAAGAGAGGAAGAAGAAGAAGTCGGAATTCAGGTTAGTTTTCAGATTTTGGGTGTTCTTGGCTGATTTTCAGCTTCGGGTGTGTGCTTTTGTGCTTGTATATGTGTTCGGTTTTGGTGTTTTAGGTGTTTGAACTCATAAGCATTCGGGTTTGAAGGAAGTCTTACTCGAAATTGCAAGAGGTGAGTTCTAGATCCCCGTTTTTACATGTTTTAACTGATTTGGGGCTGGAAATGCATGCTTAAACGTTTTTTTTATAAATTTTGGGTGTGTACCCGTATGTATGTGTATGTGCCCTGTTGGGAGGGTGTATGCTTGGGAATTTATGATTATGTTACTGGTTTTATGCTTGTTTGATGCTCTAGGCTAGAACAGTTTAGATTGATGATTTTGGGTCTGAAAATGATGGTAGTTAGAAAAGTAGTTGGCCATTCGCCTAAGTGCCCATGCGCCTGAGATCATGCGCCCAAACAGTACCCAAACGCCCAAGGTCCATACGCACAAATAGTGCCCATGCGCCTAGGATTATGCCCAGGAGTCTAAGTATGCCATGTGTCTAAGTCTGCTGAAACGCTTAAGTGTCCATGCGCCTAAACCAGGCCCATGCGCCTGCATAGTACCCACGAGCCTAGAAAGTTGTCCAGACGCCTAAGTGTTGGCCGTGCGCCCAAATAGTGCCCGTGCGCCTGAGTCGCCCATGCGCCTAAGTATTCATGCGCCCGCATAGTGCTCGTGCGCCTACATAGTGCTCATGCGCCTAAGACTTAGAAAATTTTCTGAAATTTTCGGGGAAGAAGGACTTTTAGGCTATGACTTGGGGTGTTCCCGGGGATGGTATGTGATGATTATATGATGATGTTATGTATGTTATGGCCTGTTTTCTTTATGTTCCTATTATGTATTTCTTCGTGGCCTTGCGTGGTGTGATTATGATAATGAATGTAAAGTATTATCTTAACGAAGTGAAAGATCTAAGATAATGAAAGTGAAACATAATGAATGAATGAATGAAAGTCTTGCAAACAAATGTAAGGAGGTTCACAACTCCTTGAGAGTTGTCAGCTCAACTGTGTGTCATACAGCGTGCGATTTTGGCTGTCCCATGAAGGATTCACACACAGGGGAATCAGTCTTGGTGACTGTTCCATATGTGCGAAACGGGGTCCTTGTCACTAAACCCTAGATTAGTTGCCTTCGTGCCCAAGAGGGGGGTTTAGTATATGACGAGACCTAAATAGAAGTGAAAGATAATGTAACATGCGAAATGTACGAAACATGCGATAAGTGCCAAAAAAACGATGACAGAAGATAATAATGCTATTATCTATGTGTATGTATGATGTGTGATCACGTGCGAAAGTATGAAAAGGTTTTAACGAATGAAAGGTAATATACTTTTATAAAACTAGAACTCACTCAGCAACGCTGACTTTTATGCATTTTCAGTTGGCAGGTAAAGGTTGCTGAGGATGGCACGGGGTGAAGTTACTTGGCAAAGATTTTTGGTTGGTATCCATTTTGTGTAGAAATAAAACCAGACAATGATTTGTAATGTAATGATGTTGTAAACAGTAATTCTTAATATATGAAATAGTTTCATTAAATTTTTCCGCTGCAAATGTTAAATAGATTTTATGTGATTTTGAAATAGTATGTGCGATGATTGTCCAACTGTGAGTGTCCCGGAAACGGGGCCTTTACACATATTAAATAAGTAATTAATTACAAATTATATTATTTATTTTTTTATATTAAATATAGTTTTTTAATAAATTAAGAAAGTAGAGTTCTTTTTATAAATTTAAGTTCTAAAGAAACAACTTTGTTAATATAAGAAATTTTACTAAAACATCAAACTTTTAAAAAAAACATAAAATAGTTTAAATCAAAATAATTAAAATTCAGAGTTATAATGAGTTTTTTGAAATGACACTTTTTAAAAAGGTTTGTTTTGGAACAAAATGCTTGAATTTTTTTAAATTACAAAAAAAATTAATTAATTATAATTATTACTCATATGTAATTTCAATTATAAGCCTCTATCAAAATATCATTTCATAATTAATAAAATTTTATTACTAATTATTTGATATTTATTCATTCAAAACGTGTAATATACGGAATACTAATCTAGTATATTTATATATATAAATTACCATAGATATTGATTAAATTAGGTATACACTGTTCTAATATTAAATACCCGGCCATAGAACATTTAACTTACCAACCCATTAACTTCTGACACACTATTTTGTAAGTGACACCTTCAACGTAAGATTATCGGTGATATTTGTTCGTTTTTTAGTGGTTTTGTGTCAGATTATCGGTGATACTTGATCCTTTTATATATTTATAGCGGTTTTGATTTGGAGGGTTCGGCTTCCCAGTTTTTAAAACATTAACTTTATTAATGCATCATTTCATTTTTCATAAAACTTTGTTATCACATATTACTCGTTTAAAACATGTTCCGATCTTTTCATAAAATAGTGAACTTTAATTAACATTTTATACACATGAGTTTTTAGAAAAGCCAACATTACCTACTTTCTTTTCTTTTTTAACATTACTGCTACATTTAACCTACTCATAATTATACATCAAAATAAAGTTAGGGGCTGTTTAGCAATATCTAAATGATTAAGTGCTGAATCAATAAGAGGTCTGAACCATTAAGTGCTGAACTATTAAGAGGTCTGAACCATTAAGAGCTAGTGTATCACTTAACTATTCAAAGGCAAATGTCTTACCAATTCAGATAAGGGGTCTTAACCATTCAGCATTAGACCTCTAATTAACCATTCAGCATTAGTATAATGTTTAATCATTCAGACATTTGCTCGCGAAACAAACAGTCTGAACCATTAAGTGCTGAACTATTTATACATATAAATCATTAAAAGGCTGATTAAAATGCTGTCAAACAGCCCCTTACACTGACTTGTTATACGTGGGGCTCGAACCATTAACATCAAATAGAACTTTAAATGTCTTTTACCACTAAAAACCCCAACCGGACGGTATTACTTAGTTGTGTGTGTTATATATAATGCATCACAACACAAGTAGCTGGTCATCATCTTCTTCAAGTTAACAAACCATTAGCAGTACTTTCAAATCCGACATGAAAAACCAGCAATTTGACTACCACCACCAACAAACATGTGGTTATGATCCTACCTTAGATCTTCGTCTATCTTTGGAGACTTCTGATCACAACCCTAATCAAGATCCAAACCTCACCAGCGACCTCAATTCCGACGATCTGTTAACACTCACCAACACCGTCGTCACTGACCCGAATAATCAAACATCAACAAGACGATTATTCTCCTGTAACTATTGCCGACGAAAGTTCCACACGTCACAAGCACTCGGAGGCCATCAAAACGCACATAAGAAAGAAAGAACAATCACAAAACACAGAGGTTATAAGGTTAGCCATGGGTCCACTCATCCCTGTTCTAATGTCTGTTCATTTGGGATTCAGGTTCACTCTATGATGATGGTTCATCAGACGTCAAGTGGTTCGGGTTTCTTACCATTTTTTGGCACTAGAAACCCTACCGGAGGAGCTCGAGGGGTGGGAGGGCGGTTTACGCCGCTGGAGCACCGCCATGTCGGGTCGCCATCGAGGACGGACGGTGGTGGCGCTGGTGGATTCGACTACGGTCCCGGAGATATGGGAGGAGGTGTTGCATGGGGTGGTTTTAGTGATGGTGGTGGTTATTTAAAAAGTAGCCAAGATGATCAATTGCAAAAGTTAGATTTGTCACTCAAACTATGATAACCATTCAGTTTATATTACGATGGCTGAGGTCGAAGAGTAATGTCGTTTGCAGTTAGAGTGGTAAAGCTCTTTTTAAAGTTAAGTGCTCGATTGATGAGTTGATATAAATTAGTTGTGATTTATAATTAGGTGTAGATTAGATATATAGGTTCATGTGTGAGTTGCGTCGTAAAAAACTACCATGTTCCTTATTTGTATTTTGGGCTACAATTTTCATCATCAATCGTCGGAACTTGTAAGTTTTGACCAATTGATAATCTAGAAATGTGGAACAATTTATGCAGCTGAAATAAAAGAAAGGTCACATGAAGGTTATAACTCAATTATTTGAATGTGAAAGATCCTAGGACGTAGATTGTTGACTAAACATCTCATATATGCAATATGATGTTTATGTTTACGTACAGATATATCGTTATATGAAATATAACTTTATCAAGACTAAATGATTTTTTTTAATTTAATAAAATTAAATTGTAAAGCCAAATATCATTGTCTCTTACGTTCACAACAACCAAAGGACTTAGTAGCATAGTTGTATAAATGCGTATAGAAATTAAAAGTGTTTCTTCGCAACTGTTGGAGGATTCAAGTCCTTTGTGGGACAAATATGTGGATTTAAAACTATAATTTATGGATCAATTATGACTATTTGAAGATAAATCATATATTGGTTTGGATAATCGTTGATTTGATCTACAATTAATCAAGATTAAAAAAAAGATAACGATTAGTATTGGTTTATTAAATATATTTATCGGTTTGTTTAAAGGTTGCTTATTAGTAGGAGTTTTGGTCTAATTAAAAGACTTGGTTAGCAAGAAAAGTATAATATAAATAGAGTTATATGTATTAAAGTTATTGGCGTGCTTTTTCACTGTCAAAAGAGTATGATGAGCTATGAATTGGAAGACTTTCACTGATGTATAAATTCTCGGCATTGCATCAATGTAAAAATCTGTTGATGATAATATGTCGGTAAAACCTTTATTACTATATATAATAACTAGTGGAAATGCCCGCGCGTTGCGGCGGTACGGCTGTTGCGTGATTTTTTGGGAATTCGATTTTAGTCAGTATCAGCTCCGTGCGTTATGATGTAAATTAAAAAATCAAAATATAATTATTAAAAAAATTAAATGAAAGAAAACAATTACGTATATTACAAAAGTATTTAAGATAACTATATTATCCCAACAACATTAGTGTAAGCATGGTGGTATTTGTGATCGGAAATCACTTATTACCTAGATTTTAGGGGGGTTTCGTTTTATGAATGTATCTTAGAGTTTTATGATCATCGGATGCAGCTTTCGGTGGTGATTTGCATAGATCGGAAAAAGTTAATGGAGAAATTGTCACAACAAATTATCATCTTGATTGTTATTGAGCTTTTAACAACCGGCAAGGGAAAGGAGAAGAGAGATTAGCGCTCAATCGTAGTGGATGAACGGAATTGAAAGTAAATGGCTGTTTTGTTTGGCCACGTGTATATGCTTTAGCATTTGTATTATAAGCATCATATATTATATTTTATTGTAAGGGTATAAATAAAATAAAATGATTAATTTTTTGAAATTTAAGCATGATTTTTTATATGGGTGTCTTAATCCATATGTAGTATTATCATTTAATCCTCTTTTAACTTTTATTATAAAAGATATAGATAAATATTAAATTTATTAAACTTACAATATGCCTGTAGAAAAATTTTAGTATTATAGTTGTTATAAACATTAAGATATATATATATATATATATATATATATATATATATAGGCTAAAGACCCGTGTAACACACGGATTCAATCCAAAAATATTGTTGTTATTTAAAAAGGTTCTTAAGTTATAACGTTGTTGATAATACTTTGTATATCGACTTTTATGTATAATTTTTAACATTAGCTACATCTAATATTAGTAGGTTTTCTCTATTAATATTTATACGTCTAAATGGTGTATAATATGGAATGAAATATACTTATAATTAAGAACTTTAAGTAATAAACAAATTAAATTAAACATGAAAAATAATATTTCAAATTTATAAACTGATAAACATCCGAAAATTTATTTGTATACAACATTTGATGTTTTGTTGGTGATTTTTTCATCATAATCTAATATTAGTAGTTTAAATCTCTGTTTGCTTTTAACTCAAGATAATGCAACATAGAGCTGGCCATGATCCTATTTAAAACAAACCAACTTTAGATAGTGATTGTCCTTACCTCTTGTTTATTGTCATTGCAAAATACACTGTTAATAGGAACTGTCTTCTTTGAAATTTCAAAAAAATTCTTTTGTCTGAAGGTGTCAAAGTCAACCGTGAAATAAAAGTGTGATTTTCAATATTACTTCCAGATACATCAAAACAATTTGCACACATATCAAACGAATTCCAATCAAACCTAATAATAATATGACAGTACACATAAAATGAAATAAAAAAATTTAAAAAGTAGAAACATGTAATACCTCTTGACAGATGAATTGTTGAAGTAGATCACCTTCAAATCAAAAAAATGAAAGTAAAATAATATTAATTCAAAAACACAATTGTAGACAATGATAGGTTAAATTATAATCACAGAGGATGAAAGCTCAAATATAACAAAAAAATACATTTTATTGAAGAAAACTTGATGAAACCGAAGCCAAAATGAGAATGTTGATGAAGTCTGTCGAAGACGATATCATCAGACTTTATAAAGACAAATCGTGAGGGTCGTAAAGCTAGGATGGTTGAGAAATATTTTAAAATCGGGTATGATTACATTTCCAAAAAACGATACCCATTAATTCCTTCAAATTGGAAAGGAGTCGATGAAAAAATCCCATAACTTTTGTCAAGATTCTAATAGAACCAAGTATTAATAGAAACACACAATCAAGGAATCGATTTCAAAGATGAAGAAAATCATAAATGATTTCTATAGTTTTTGTTGATGAATTATTTAAAAAAGAAGAAATATCATGTATGATTTAATTTCCAAAAAAAGATATGCTCTAAGTTAGGGTTAAATTTCCAAATTTTCCTTAACAAAAGTTGACTTTTAATCAAATGAACCTAGACTAACATTAAAAACAGATATATATTTAGGCGGGAATTAAAAAAAATAGAGGCTTAAGAGACTGTCACGTGGTACTAAAGTTATTCTTTTATTAATAACTATAGATTTCCATACCTAACAAAAATCTATTTATGTGTCTATATCATTTTATTGATTTTTCGTATATAACTACACATGGTTTAACCAAAAGTTTTGTACAACTAATAGTTATTACTCAAAACTCCACATCTTACTACACATCCTAATTCTCATTTGTGAAGGGTACCTGAACCTGAACCTGAACTTCTTGATTTAAAATGGAACAAAGAGAAGCTTATGTTTCTGGGTTGGGCCCGGCCCATATGCCTTTGCAACCAGCCCATTTAAGATAGTGTACTGCCTTTTTATAGTCAATCCTTGATCCTTCAATATTATGTTTTAGCTAAAAGTCTCAGCTTGGCGTGTAAAGATGGTATGATCGTTAAGTCTTTAATCAATGACGATATCCAGTCCAGTTTCGAGTAGACCTACCCTTAACCTATTAGCGGTTTTGGTCTCGATCCTTTTATATTGTTCTTTCCTTTTTTTTTGAACGGTGACTTTTATTTTTAAGTGGCTGTCGAATCTCCAACAAGTCGGAGATATATCACCCCTTTAAGCTTGATCGCTATGTTGTCTGAACCGGGCCCGCGGGTTCAGATGAGGGGCTTGGCGTTCTCGGAAACCCACTACATGAGCCGAAATCCGCTAGCGTAACGCACTCCAGAACTAAAACCAGAGTTGGCTCGGATTCGAACTCACGAAGTGAGGTTCAAATCTTCATTGCCTTACCAACTCCACTAAGGGAGCTGGTTTTTATATTGTTTCTTTCTAAACATGTGTGAATGACATATTTGATAGTCGTTTAGTGTTTTTTTTTTTTTTTTTTTTTTTTTTTTTGAACTGCTAATTGGATCACTGACGGATCATTTGTCCACCCGTTCATTTTCATTATTCAAGTATGAAACTTGAAACCACTTTCATAAGAAAACTTTTATTAAATGAGAAAACCCTCTTGCTCACTTGGAATCTTTTTTTTTTTACAAGTGGTACTTGAACCCAAGATCTTCATCTATTTCTATGAGATCTTTAGTTATCTCACGCTAACCATTTGAGCTACAGATCATTGGTTGATAGTATTTTAGTTTAGTACATAAATGAGCCGTTTAGTTAATTACAAAAATGCACTATGAACACTTAGCCTCGTCTGGTGGTGAGCCAGAAGACCCTGAATGAGTTTGTGACAAAACAAGATTGGCTCAAAATGAGTTTTGGGTCAAAATGACCTGTTTAAACTCAACTTGGTTTGGGACAGAACTGATTCATCTTACAATGGGTCGTTTTTAGAAGAGAAAAAGTAACAAGATAGATTCATGAAATGTATTTACTTTTATAAGAGCTAGTGATGATGAATGACTGGTGGTGGTAATGTAGACCAGTGTTGTAAAACTCGGCTAACTCGGCCAAGTACTTATGGTGTATTTGGGACTCGATCATTTATCGAAGCGACTTTTTACAAATCGGTCTCATAATTTGGAATTGGTCAACCTCGATCAAAATTAGAAGTAGTCAATCTAACTAGGAGATAGGAAGTCTAACTCATATTTTTTTGTTGTTTTTATCGATTTTTGCTATTTTTGATCGATTCTGGTTGGATTTTTGTTGTTTCTCATGAACATACAATGAAAGACGACTATTAAATGATGAATATATCTATGATATTAAAGAATGAATATCAATTGATAAAAAATTTTGAATTTCAACATATATCATTTTGATTTATATTGATATTCATATATTTTGATATAAATAATAGTAAAATTATGAGATTTGATATGTATAATTTCTCAAAATTTATTTTTTATAATTTATTATGTCGAATACTTTTTGCTTAAACTGAGTAATTGCAACTCTTCAGTTAACCGATTTAGTAGCGTCTAGCGACTTTTACAACATTGAATCGTACATATGGATAAAAATATATAGAACGTATTAACCCATTTATTATCTTGTTCATTTTGTACATTTAGGTAAAACTAGAAACATGAATTATAATATACCCGTAGGAAGATATTATTGAAGAATAAAGTTCCGATAATATTTAGTTTTATGCAAGGTGATGTTATATGTACCTTCTTTTAAAGTATTTTTACTTGTTATACCCCTCCCCTCAACTTATAAAAATAGTTAATTTTTGTTTTTATATTTTTTTATTTACCATATCATCATTTAAAATGTCAAACTTAATATTTTAGGTTTGTCTATTTATTATTACTTTTAGTCTTTATAGTTTTTGTTTTTTATTATTTTTATTTGTAGTGGTTACAATTGTTCAAAAAAAAACCAAAAACTTAAAAAATAACCGAAAACCAAATCGTATCCATAACATTAAAAATCGATTCAAATCGTATATTCGGTTTTCACTTTGGTTAACGGTTACACAAGATCTTGCTTTTTCGGTTCAGTTATCCGTATGTACCGAATAATAAACGGTTTAAATTGGTTTAATCGGATAACCAAACCAAATAAATCAGTTTAAATGGTTTAACCGGTTGAATTACGTTCATTTAAGTCTATTTTCAATTCTAAAAGATACTTTTAAAAGTTTTATTTAACTTCAAAAATTATTATATTAAATTTTTATGATCTTTTTATTTTTAAATATGCTTTTATATCGTTATAGAAAAATTATTTTTAAAACGTATTTAAAGAAAAAACTATTTTTTTAAACTAGATTTTTTTACAGGCTTCATATGACAAGTTTTAAAATTATTTTTTGGGGGTGGGGGGGTATGAAAAGTAATAAGCCTAACCCTTTATATACTACTCTTTATTGTATTTAGTTATTTAGTTTGAATTTCAAATTCATGTATCTTGATCCAGAGATTGTTGTATTCTCTTGTAATTTCTCTTTTCTTCCTTAATGTAACTAAGCCTTTCATCATTTGTTTATTATTCTCTGATCCTTGTTAGATATGTCTTGTATAAATTTATTTTAATTTAATTCACTCTCGTCATGAAAAAATAGTTAGACCCTCATAAGGACCTTTAACCGACCTTTTAACTTTTTATTTTTATCAACCAAATAACCTTTTATTAGTACACTATTTAATGATTATTTCATCTTTTAACCATAGGTCAATAACCTTTAATCATTGTCATGAATGTCATTTTGAATATCAGAGCCTAATAAGATTTGGTAAATTGGTACCATAAAGATTTTAATATTTACTTAACATGTTTTGTTTGTTTTTTACTTAATGATTAAAAGATGCCAAATTCAGTTTTCTCAATTTAAACATTATGTTATGTGGAAATATATAATCTTATCAATTTTGTGTTTCTTCATATACGTGTATGCTAACTATAAGATCAACTCGGTATCAAAAAGACTAAAGTGACAATGATCAAACCCAACTAGTGCATAATTTATATACACTAAACGACTCGAGGAGCGCCCAAAACTGAAAAGATTATTTGAGCATCTAGAAACAAAGTACATGAATTCAACAAAAGTTTTGCATTGATCCAGATACTCTTTAACACTTTATCATCTCGAGTAGCTTAACACCCAATTATGATAACTATGCCATCTTAGTGAGTATTTAGGGTTCCATATACCTCACTCCTAGGGCATAAAGGAAGAATGATGACTAAGAAACATATCGAGTAAAAACACACTTATAAAGTAGGTATGGGGCCAAAAAAATTTTTAAGACTATGAGTGGCAAATACGAAGGTCGGATTGAGTTGTGTCCTGGGACAGAAAGGTTTTGCGTACAATGGGTTAGGTTCAAGACGGGTTTGTGGTTTTATATATATATATATATATATATATATTTTTTTTTTTTTTTTTTTTTTTTTTGGGGCAACAGGTGGTGACGGCCGAGGGAACAATAGAATGACGAGGACAGTGACACAATCCACCTCATGAATTTTTTGATTTTTCTAATGTTTTAATAACACTATTTGGGATATGAAACAACAAAATATATCACAAACTTTTTAAGGAGTGAAATGTAAACATTAATGATATCATATGAACTTGTAGTTGTCTTGGAAATAAATGCTAGTAATTTTACAATATGGTCATGCCAAACAGCCAAGTGCCATCAATTATTTGATGCTTCTGTTTAGTACTTTCATTGTCTAGCATATCTACAACTTCATCTGTTTAATAAGGAGGTTTGCACAATTTAATTTATCAATGTATATGAAATAAAATAGTAAAGACTACTGGTATTAGACACAACTAATACAGAATCAATTTTGAGTGAAAAATCATAAGAACCTTTATGTGTTGTTTGATACATATAACATGCAGTTATAAAAAGAGTAGAATATTTATATAGTTGTTTTGTAAATCAAAGTTTACGTAAAATATGTAAATGTTTATACGATTTGTACGGTTCTCCGTTCAAAATTGCTTTTTGGCACACGTCATAAGTTTATCTCACAGACAAACTTGTGTGTTTTGCATAAATGTAGTTTCATAACAATCTTTAAACTTTGTTTGATCTATCAATTAAGACTCATGCATCATCAACTTTAGAAATTTTTATCTTTAAAAACTATAAGAATTTGATTGTGTTTTATTACTTTTTAAAACGGTTTGCTCACACCTCTTTCTAAACATGACTCCACTTGATTAACAACCTATTTACCGCAACTTTGATAACTATAGGTAACAAGTTTTTTCTTTATCGGAATTTATTTGAAAGAATGTATTTGTTTAATCTTATATTTATATTTCTAATTATAACTATATTATACGTCACGTCACAAGCCACTACACGTGATACGTCATAAAAAAACTAACGGAGTTAACGAACAGTAAACTAAGATTGTTATATTACAAATGAAAAGTTAGGATTAGTACTGATCATATTATTAATTAAGAATAATATTAACCAATACTTAGTAATTTGAATTATTAAAACTCAAATTTTAAAAATAAAAAAAGCCATTTCAAATAATCGATTTTATTCTGTATAAAAGTTTATCTTCCTTCACACACCTGTTTTTTTTACTGTTAAATTTATTCTCCCTCAAGCTTCCAAAATTCTATTTAAATAATTTCAAAATTTCAAACATTCATCTTCTACAACGTAATTAATCCCTCAGAAACACAAACAACCACTGTAATTCTTCAATTTTCCGTTCACCGGAAAATGCTCTGCAGAGGCAAATCGGCAAAATGTAAACAAGATGGATCGGTGCCGGTGTATCTCAACGTCTACGATCTCACATCCATCAATGGCTACGGTTACTGGCTCGGCATCGGCGTTTATCACTCCGGCGTTCAAGGTTCCGATCTCGTAACTTGTTTCCTAAGTTACTTCAGTTTTTCATGATGTTTTTGATCCAATCGATTCAGTAATCGGGTATCATTTGATCGATTTGAATGATTTGATTGAGATTATAGTTTGTGTGAACTTGAATTTGAGTTTGAGTGATTGAATTTTGATTTTGTAGTTCATGGAGTGGAATATGCATTCGGATCTCATGAACATTCGAGTACCGGAATCTTCGAAGGAGAACCGAAGCGGTGCGATGGATTTGCGTTTCGGAAGCAGATTCTGATCGGATTCACGGAGAAGAATCGAAGAGAAGTTAGAAGAGTGATGGAAGATCTGGCTGAAGATTACAAAGGTATTTCGTACAATCTCATCACCAAAAACTGTAATCATTTCTGCAACGATGCGTGTGTTCGACTCACCGGAAACACGATTCCGAAGTGGATCAATCGTCTCGCCAGAATAGGTACGTTGATTCCTCCTTACGTCAATTCATCGTTTAGTATTACGAATTCGAGATCGATTTATGTGCTGATTTCTGATTTTGCGGTGAGATTCACAGGTTCGTTGTGCAATTGTATAATTCCGGCTAGTTTAAGCTCGATTAGAGTTGGAATTGAGGATAATAAAGTGTGTAATGATGGAGAAATTAGGAAGAAGTTGAGGAGTGGATCTAGAAGGTTCTGTTCGTCTTCGAGTTCTTCATTGTCGTCGGAGAAATCATCGTTTGAATCACCTCCGGTTAGTCGGAGCAGAAGTCACCGGAGTATGAGTTCTCGTACTCCATCTTTTGCTTTGATTCGTACTTCTTCTTCTTCGTCGTCATCTTAGCATCATCAAATTGCATTTTGTTGTTTAATTAATCATGTTCATCTTCCTAATTGTTTCTCAACGAATTGATATTTTCTTACCGTATTCTTTTGTTTATGTACTAATCATTACTTCGGGAATCAACTTCGTCCCCGACCAGTTGATTCGACCAGAACCCGACCCGTGTTCAACCTGGTTCTAACATCTTTTAATGTACACGTTCGAATACATATGTGTTTTGCACGAATTTCCTTAATCACTAAGACTCAAGCTCGTAACCAAACGCGTATCAACACAAACTAATTAAGTAGATACAATTTTAATATCTGACATGCCGCCACAATAAGCTATATTTTATCTAGTGCACTAAAAAAGGTCCAAAAACAAAATGTAGATGAATGGGTCAAGTAAAGATTAAGGACGAATATTTATATATAGCGTACGGCTCAATTGTAATAAGATAGTAGATGTTAATTCTTAAGCATGAGGCTCCTAATTATAATAATATATAGTCCATAACTAAACGACCCTAATTTCTTTCTTAAATCATTGGTACTTTAAAAAGTAAACTTTTATATATTCAATTGTTGAACAGTAACTAAGTGTGTTATTGTACAACCGAGTGTATGAACTTATATTTTAGAATGGATTGATGTTATATGCTTTTTAGATATGTAACTAGAAAATTTAGATGGTTTTGGGGGAGGCAACTGGAGCGGGTTCCGCCCGGGACCACTTGGTACAACATTTATTTCAGAATGAATTAGTTTGGATGGTTTTATGCTGTCATAAGATGTAATAAACAACTAAGTTATACTCCCGTGTATTGCACGAGTAAATAAAAAAAATTCGAATACTTTCAAAGAAAATTAAAACAATATTTTGAAATAATATATAGATGAAATTACGTATAAGTAATAATTTATTTGATAAAACAATTATATTATTTTATTAAAATTTCGCATCTACAAAAATGTTTTTAAACATTCGTTTTTAAAAAATGTTATTGAAAAATATATTTTTTTATAAAATTTGTTTTTTAGTTTCGTTGTTTATTGATTTTAATTTCTATACAAAAATTTTAAAAGATTAATTTAAAATATTTTATTATAAAAAAGTTTAATGTTTTAAAAATTTTTATATTTTATATAAGTTCTGTTTTTAATAAAAGATGGTTATTTTTAGGTTCATTAAAAATACTTTCATTTAAGTAGTCTTGATTTTAAAAAATCTAAATGAAAGAGAGAGAAGATATATATATATATATATATATATATATATATATATATATATACTACTTAACTATATTGAACTAGCTTTAGTAAACTTATGTATTATACGTGTTCAATATATAAAATATTAAATATAATTAAAATTTATTAATAATAAAAATGATATATTTAATATAAAATAAGATTGAAATCTTCTTTATTATAAATAAAATAAAATATTTTATTTTTAAAAGAATATTTTAAAAAATGTCATTTATAAAAACTTTCTTATTATAACTCATAATTTTAATTATTTATAAAAATAATTATGAGTTTTGATAAATACATTGGTGAATGTATTTCATTATGCACTTCTAATTATAAAATACTAGATTTAATAAACTCTTGTATTACACGGGCTGAATAATAATATTAAATAAAATAAAACTTTATTAATTATAAAATAATATTTCAAGATAAGATAATATTAAAATTACATATGAGTAAGAACTATAATTGATAAACAATGACATTAACTTGGTTTTTTAAAAAATAAACTAAATATTTTTTTTTCAAAACAAACCGTTTTAAAAAAATATTACTTTAAAAAATTTCTTACTATAACTCCTAACTTTACTTTTTTTTGTTTATGAAATTTTTACTATTTAAAAACATCGGTTTAAAAATATTTCGTATTTAAAAAGTTTGATGTTTTAGAAAAAATTATTTTTATAAAAATTTGTTTCTTTAAAATAACATTAATAAAAAAATTTCTTGCTTAATTTATTAAAAACTATTTTTAATCTAAAATAGTTAAATAAAATTATTAATAATTAATGTAGCAATTAATAAGAGAGAGAGGTGAAAAAATTTTGATTATAAGAAATGTGATGGTGACATGTGTCACCATAAAAGAGTAGGAAGATAATAATAGATAACAAGATGATATATCTATAGAAACAATGACAAAAATAACACAAAATGATCTAAAACGTAGAACACAATAATAATTACATATAACAAATGATATAAAATATACGACACGATGAATTAATATTTGATACAATGAACGTATATCACATAATGAGCTGATGTATTTGACGCGATGATCAAAATGGCATTCTTTTTAAAACAATAGAAACACACAATTCTTCTTATACTTTTTAGATTAAATAATATTTTTACTATAACACTACCCGATTGAGATATATAATATACTAGAATTAGTAAACTCGTGAATTACACGGGTTGAATAAATAAAATATTAAAATAAAATAAAAATTATTAATTATAAAAAGATAGACTAAGACATGATATGATTGAAATTATGTATTAGTAATAACTATAAGTAATAAAACAATAATATGAACTTTTTAATTTTTTTTTTGTTTTTTTCAAAGATTAATTAAACATTTTATTTTAAAATAACATTTTAAAAATTTTTTATTTTTAAAAATTTCCTTACCGTAATTCCCTATTTTAATTATTTTTGTTTTATAAAAGATTTACTTTTAAAAAAACCAATATTAAAATATTACGTAAAAATAGTTTGATTTTTCAAAAAAAAATTCTTTTTATAAAAAACTATCTCTATAGAAATAACATTAATAAAAAGTTATATTTCTTAATTTATTAAAAAACTAATTATAATGTAAAAATAAATAAATAATATTATTAGTAATTAATATGGTTATTAAATATGAGAGATAAGCGGAAAAAGTTTGATAAGAATAAATGTGATGCTGACACGTGACACCCCTATTTACCCTTTTATTAAAGTAAAAAGATTTTTTTTAGATTTATTTCCCTTTTTATTTGAATCCTTTCCATAAAACCATATGCATCACATGTTGTAACATAATAATTAAAAAAGGCAATTTATCTAAACATGTGCGTTTTGCGACGAAGGCGCGGAGCCGTATTAATGTGGTTGATGACACATGGTGTTGCTTATAAAATTTCATTATACACTTGCAGCCTAATCATTAAAAAAAGTAATTCAAATGAAATAAATATTAGAAAAAAATCAAAAAAAGTAATTTAAAAAAAATTATAAGTAGTTAAAAAAGGTCAAAATACCAAAAAAGGAAAAATGCGGCCGGTGGGGATTGAACCCGTGTTTAAGCTCTGTAAAGAAAAAGAAAAAGAACAAGCCACTGCACCAAAACAACAATCGAGTTAAATTCATTAAACAATTGTTTTAAATTTGTTAAATTCGTAACAAAAAAGTTGTCTATCTGACGTAACTGAGTTGGTATATTATACCAAAAGTCCAAAAGTATTATTCTTGCGATTTTCCCTGAGAAAATAGTATTGTTGTTTGCCTTTAAAGGGGAAAGAAATCAAGAATAGCCTGTGAACGAACAGGTAGAGGGTCCGACCATACCTGTAACGGCCCCCACATCTTCATCTTTCTTTTTTTTAGTAATAATATTGAATCAACATAGGATCCTTTTGGTTGGGTAAAAAATCTACGACAATTATCTAGTCAATCCAAAGATCATGGTAGATGCAGGATCTTGCAAAGATAAATTAATGGATCACATCAAACCAAACAAAAATAGTAAAATACCCACATGTGAGCAAATAAATTTTCTTTTTTCCAAAAATAAATGGACGAATGTTTAAATGGTAACCTAGAATGATATGGGACGTGAATGGTGGCTTTGTTTTTGTGGACCGAATTCAATAAACATAACAAAGCAATTTTTGTATTTCTCGGGCTAATCGAATCAAGTTATTTAAATTTTTAACTTTTTATGTTTTTGAATTCGAATGAGACTCAGAAGAACTCATTCGAATTCAAAACACTAGTTCGATTTAAATTACTTTCTTGAATTTTGTTTGAGCCAATTCAAACTAACAAAAAAGTATAACTCAATCGACTATCATACTAGAAATTGTATATATTTAAAATTGTATATACTAGAAATTATCCCTGCGTCGGGATGACGACTTTTATAAAAATTTAATGCGCTAATGTGTTAGCTAACATTAATGTCAGCGTGCGGTTCTAGCAATTTAATCTTATCTGCTCTTTCTTCTCACGTTTAAAATCATTTTTGCGACCACAACGTTGGAGAAACATTTGGTTGAAAGAAGAGTAACATCAGTTTTGTTAACTTAGGTTGATAAAAATTATGTATATCATGAAAGCTAACTTTTTTTCACAATTATTTTAGCTACTACATCAACATTATTGATACATTACTTCTTAAAACTACAAACATGTCATTATAGCTTTTATTTTGCCTTTTAACTATTCAAACTAAAAGTAATTTGAGACTTTTTCAGTAAAAAACACATCATATTTTGTTTTAATTTTCTCTTACAAACATGAATCATAAAATTTGATGTATAACTCTAATAAAGTATATCATTAAAAAAATAATCTTAAGACACTAAATATTGAAATGTTTATAAATTTGTCTTGTCAATTGCCAAATAATACAAATTTTTTGATGCTTTGGTTGTCGTTTTGGATGACACGTATCTATCCCCTCTAGTACATCTAAATATTTACAGAAAAGAATGGTGAAAGAAAGCAAAATTTAGTTTTGCACCAATAGAACTCAGAGTTGCATGCAGTGTCGTTTTCCCATTTCTCAATTAATTAAATTTTATATTATCATTTACAAAAATATAAAAAGAAAATGATATTAATTCTCTACTCCTCTTTTTTCTTCATTTTCAACATCAGCCAGACAGTCAATCTTTTTTTATGTAGTTATTTTCATCTCTGTTTCCTTTCTAGCAGCTGCAGCTTCACCACCCCTACAAAAGAATTTTGTTACTGATCATTTCTCCCTCATCGTCTCACTACCACGGTGATCAATAGTGTGAAGAACATCGGTTTGCTTTTAGTTCCAAAAACCTGAAAATTTTGACCAACGAATAGATACAATTTATTCATTCAACTTTGAGTCACTTGTTTGTCATTGTACAAATACTGTAGCTAACAGTCTTATTTTATATATATAGTTAGATAATTATAAATTTTAAAAATAAAGATATAAGATTTTGGAAATCACAAATTCTGATGCGATAGGAATTTCAAATAAGTTGCTGATTCAAAGGATAAAGTTTGATATTGAAATTGGAATTCTAACATAATTTCAAAATATTGAACAGCTCTAAGTGTGCCTAGAGTTGGAAACTTAAATGGAGCTTTTAAAGGTAGTTGTCACTCCCTAAAACATATGCGCTTTTTGCATGTAATCTAGCCACACATGATTTAAGTTCTGCTTGTAAGGGATATTTAAGTGAAATGTCTCCTTTTTTAATACGAGTAATACTGGTTGAACCGGTAAATCATGTGGTTTCAAACTTGATTGAACTTGAAATACTTATAACTTTCCAGAATAGTAATCAAATATATATTTCATTAAAGTCACCGAAAGTTTTTTTTGTCCATTTAAAGTTATTCAACTTTCAATATGTGTTTCAATCATAGATAATATTTTTATAGATGTTTATAGTTTCAATCATAGTGTTTTTTGTCCATTTAATGATTTTTTTTGTCCAGTAGAACTAAATTTTTGCAATTTCAAAACTTTGTTATTATGTTATGGATATTTTTCTTCACTATCACACATGGTGGATGTTGAATGACTTTAGAGAGACAAAATAACTTTAAGGGCGTGTTTGGGATTCCTTATTTAAGTTTAAAAATATTTTTGGTCAAAAGTGCTTATTAATTTATAACTTTTTAAAAATAAGTTTTTCTAACAAAATGTTTGGATTATTTTATAAGCCAATAAGTCGATAAGTTATTTTTTAAAATATGTTTGGTTTATCTTATTCATGTAAAATGATCAAAAATAAAATTCTTTTACAAGTCAATAAGTTGGCAGGTGTAGTTGTGAGCGGGGTAATGGGTATTAATCACAATAAGTTATAAGCGGCGTAATGGGTATTAATCACAATAAGTTATAAGAAGGTTGAAAAGTTACACTTTTACGACTTATCAAAACCTTCTTTTTCACCCACCCGATAAGTTAAAACCCAAATATCCTTTTAATTTTATCCAAACATCAAAACCTCCTTATTAACTTTTTAAGAAGTCAATAAGTTTTAAGAAGGTTGAAATGAAAGGTGAAATGAGGAATCCCAAACACACCTTAAGTGAATTTAGTAGAAGTGTGTGATATTTAAAAAACGCGGTTATTATCGTCTGAAGTTTTCTCTTATTATAATATAACTAGTTGTTCTCCACCGCGCTATGCTGCGGAAGTCCAATCCTTTTTCCTAAACGTAACGTTGTGTTATTGTGGTTGTTATCGGGCCGGCTCGTCGGAAACTATAAAAACGAAGTCTTGTGGAGAAATTTTAAAATAGTAAATATTAGTGGTCAAACTCAGAAAATACATGGCGAGAGGCCGGTCGTTTTTCCCACACGCAAGACCATATTTTTGTTTTGGTCGTTATCGTTTAGACTTGTTAATAACCATAAAAACAAACTTTGATGGCAAGACTCTAAAATACTAAACTTCAGTGGCTGAAGTCAGATATATAAAAGTTCACTACAAATAGGTTGGTGACAAAACTTTAATATCTTAAATGTTAGTGGTCAAAATTCAAGATGTAACTAAATTACTAAACTTTAGTGGTTAAAATAAAAATAAAAATAAAAATACAACTTCACTATTAATAGTTTCGTGGCCAAACACTGAGATCCTAATTAGTGATCACATTCCATAAACCAAATCGGCAGCTAAACTGTAAAAACTAAAATTTTGTAGGCAAACTCGATGAAACAATATGCTATTATTAATACCATGGATTAAAACTATGCATTAAAGAGGTATAAGATATGCAACAACAATTGTAAATAGATATTCTTGTCTTATTTGAAAAACTCTACACTTAAAATAAAACAAAAAAATATGTATATTAAATTATTATTTTACCATTCATTCTTGTTGTGTTTTTATATAGAGAGTAATAATTGAATTAATTTTGGTGTAGTGTAGGAGTAGAATAGATTTGCCGTTCAAAAAAATAATAATAATAATAATTGAATTAATTGATTTTAATGTTTTAAATAATAACCTCAATCAATTATGAAATTATGTGTTTAAATCTGATTACTATTATGAAGGCATCTAGTATCTTTTGGGTCGAGGTGTTACATAAAAATATATAATTTTAATTATTTTGATATTTTTAAGGTTGATACATTGAAATTTCAAGATGATACATCAATAAAACCCTCGTGAAGAAGGCTGAAGGCCGACATCTTATAATTTATGGGATTTTTGCATGTTTCCCCTTATTAAGAACATAAATTACATATTTCCCCAAGGAATAAAATCAATTACATATTTCCCCTTTCAAATACATACTTATTACATATTTAACCATTCCATTAAAATTAACTTATCAAATGACTATTTTATTTTGTTTTTACTAAATTTTTTTACATATTGATCTTTTTTATTTATAATTGATTAAAAGTATGTGAATTATATTTTGTATCTAGAGATAGCGTTGATTATCAGTGATTATTGTTTTGAGATAAAGTTTTAAACTTTTGTATTTGAAGTTTGTAATTTTATTAATTTTCTTTATATAGAAGACTCGAAGTGGATGAAATATGTGATAAATGTTCTTAGGAAGAGAAATATATAAAAATAACTTAGTAAAAATATAAATACAACATTAATTCAATAACTAATTTTAATAAGATGGGTAAATATGTAACATATGTTTTAAAAAGGAAAAATATATAATTAATTTTTTAATTTTAAGTAAATATGTAATTAATGAGTTTAAAGTGCGAAAATATGTAAATGACCCATAATTTATAGACCTAATTTTGGAGATCCAAGTAAATAATAAGTTTGATTTTAATATTCAACGGACCAAGTGGATATGTATATTAATTCTCACGATAACACATTGGGTTAATGGGCTTGATGCATAATGGGCCAAACATATGATCATGCATGGACTCATTAATGGATTTGACGTGTAGTAGACTCACATGTTCAGTCTTATATTTCACTGGGCTTAAATCAATGTTTTCAAAACCGTATCGTACGACGTACGTTAAACCGAAAGTTTTGCTGGTTTGGTGGTCGGACTGTTCAGACCGGATTTAAAAACCGGATGACATCGTAATTATATATATAGTGTATTATATATATAGTTATATATATAATTAAATATAAGTAATTTATATATGTATTTTATAGTTACATATAAAACTTAATTATATTTTTATATCCAACACACTAATTTATGGTTCAACACCCCGTTTTTACCCATTAAAATCAAAAAATAAAAAAATAATAATAAAAAATACAAAATCCGGTCCGGTTTCCCGGTCCGACCAGCGATTCGGGATGAACCGGCCGGTTCGACCGGCCCAAAACGATTCGATGTGAACCGGACCGGCCACCTAACCGATCCCCGATCGGACCGGTTGGACCGGCCGGTCCGATCCGGTCCCAACAACATTGGCTTAAATCATCATAAGTTGTCGTTTATAATATGTAAATTGTAGTTTTTTTTGTAAATAACAGTTTAAATTTGTAATTATAAATTACAGTTTACAAACATGCAACCAAAAAATTTACTTTATTACTTTTATTATATCAATAAATTTATATTAAATAAATATATAATTATATTAAATTATAAAATAAAATAAATAAAATAAAATATTAAATAAACAAAATAAAACAACATTTGTTATATATAGTTTAACTAGTGGGCTAAACCCCGTGATGCAGCAGGAAACCTTTGCTAACACAAGTCACACAAATCGATTGTAAATAAAATCTATATTGTTACATTGATAAAAATAAACATGTCGTAACAATGGCCTAGTCTTGGATAAACTTTTTCTCAAAACGTAGTGGTCACGACGCAAAGAAAAATAATTGTTATGAAATGTTTAATATAAATAAAAAAGTAAAAAATATATTGTATTTTAATTATGTTCAGTTTTGATAAATTTTATATTAAAACATATATAAAATAAACATAAACATATCGTAAATGTAATTTCGGGTTACTGAAAACATTCTATTTTAAAAGTCATGAATGGAAAATAAAGATGCTCACTAATACACCCACGATAGCGGTAGTGGTATTCGTAATTAATAATTATTAGAAATTAAACATTTTATATAACTATATAAATTTCTATTTTAAATTTTGTTGTAATTATTTTTTATATAAATTATATGTTTATTATAACTATTTAATTTATAATAATATTAAATGTATGTTTAACTAATATAGATTTATTGATATAACATAAACAAATAAAAATTACTGAATTGGTCATATCTTTGTAAACTACCCATTACAAGTGTAAATAGTTGTTTTAAGTAGTCTAACTGGTATATGAAACCCAGGTCTTTTAGTTCATAAGTCTAAAATTTTACCAAGTTAAGTAGAAATAATGTATGATTATGGTTAGGTGTTTCAAGCTAAACATCAATGTTAACCTTAAACTTAAGCAAATATATTAAGGATATCAAGTACTATTTAGTAGTAAGTGATTTAGAAAGGGTTATTCGATTTTAGTAATCTCAGCTTTTATTTGCTGATCGGGATTAATCAAACTTAAAAAATATTTACAAACACTCACAACTTTAAACTTATTTTCTTCCAACAATTCCTTAGTAATTGAGAGTTAATATTGTTAGTTTTTTGATTGCGTGAACTATTTATATGACCAAAACACTAAGTATAAGGTTAAAATCAACCATCAGATCCGTCAATCTGAAACTTTTTCACTCTGAAACCTGTCAATCTTCACATTCTGATTTGAACCACTTGACTCGTTAGAGATAGATTTCAGGTGATGATAGAGGCTAGACACCCAAAAACGGATCTAATAGAGGCTGGGAGGCGACTGAGTTAAAAAAAATAGCTCAAAGTTTGTCTTATTTTATCAAAAAAACTAACGGAGGTTAACTCTCAGTTAGTAAATGATCGTTGGAGGAAAATAAGCTTAAAGTTGGGAGTGTATGTAAAAAATTGCTAAGTTGTGATTAATCGCTGCCAATATATGAAAATTGATATTATTAAAATCCAATAACCCATTTAAAAATCACATTATAAGTAGTATTAATAGGTTTATTGTTGTCAATTTACTAGTTTTTTATTATTTTTATACAAGCCTATGTAAATATTATCGAGGAATGAGAGAGCTAACATCAGTTTCATATTATACAAAACTTGCTATTTAACCCAGATTATTATCACTTACTTTTAGATATCTTATATTTTAATTTGCTTAGACACATTAGGAGAGTTATCCCAATGCACGACTAGTGTGGTAACGATATAAGTATATGCACGTACTACACCAGGGGTTGTTCAAAAGATAAGTAGGAGTGGCTAGAACAAACCTTTCTCGCATGGGCCGAATCTCAAGTATTCAATTCACGACACTCAGAATTTTTTAAAACAACTCGTAGTCTACTCTATTAATCACTTATAGTGGCACCTCACAGGTTTTGAATTTTTGACTTTTTGGATAGAGGCTAGACATCTTACCATCAAAATGTCCTCTTGGTGTAACGATAACGTACCACCACGTTATGATGTTGATCAATTTTTCTCGATTCGTTCTATTTAGAGGTCAGCATTTTGTTAAATAAACTTACTATATAAGTAGATTTTTTTCCTACTAAATTCCATTAAAATGTTCAATTCCTCAAACCATCCACCAACTATGCATACTGGACAAGGCATGGGTGCCTTCAAATAAAAGAGTGTTTCTGTCTTCATCTAAATTAAAAAAAATTTAATGTGTGTTCAGTAAAGTCGCACTGTTTCCCCCACCTAAACACACCTTAACCCATGTAAAGTCGGCAATATTCATTTGATAGTTGTGTCACAGTCACCTCCGTTTCTAATGTTATTTTTCTATTTTTTAATGATTGGGGGTCTCTATAGTAACATTAGACGTTTGTACAGAAAGATCAAACATCTTTATCATAGGAGTCGAACAACTATACAGAAAAATTGAGTGCCTCTAAAACAATAGACTGCTGAAAACATCTTGTATGATAGAGAAATTTTGATGGACTTTTTGAGGGATGGGGCATATTAGAGGAGTTTAATATTGATATAGACATTTTAATAACTCTCTCTTGTTATAATATACTTCTCGTCCAAACAAACACTATTCTAAATGAAGGACCATTAGCGTACTTACGTGATTAACAAGGGGCCATTGCATAAATTTCTTAACCTAAACTCGCATCCCCGTCATCGGTCTATAAATCCAACAGCAAATTAGGGTTCACTCACACAATCTTCACTCTCCTTCTAAACGTCGCCGTTTCCCCTATCGCAAGAGCTAGGGTCCGACCCGTTTAACATCGGGTACGTTCATTCATCTTCATAGCTACACCACTTCTGATTGAAAGATTTGTTGTGCAGATAATGTGCGATTTAATCTTTTTATTTTATCATCTCTCGATGTTTTTAGAATCTGAAGTAAAGTTTAATTGAGTATGGGAAATGATGATAAACGATATCGAATCATGTGTCATAGGCGCAGATTATGTGCTTTGCTGATCGATTATTTGCACGTCAGTCTGATCCCAAACTCTATTACTAAAGATCTAACGATTCTGTTCATCGTTTCGATTTAATTTGTCAATATTTTTGCTGTTTTCGTTTTATTTTGTTCTATTTGTCTTTCGATTTAATTGTTTTCGTTTTTGCAGATTTTTTATCTTATCTTCTTCTTGTACTATTCTATTTGATCTGATAAATTTAATAGTTTTGTTTGGATACAGAGATTTTTTAATAGTGTTGAGGATTGTTCATCAATTGCAAATTTTAAGAAAAAAAATCTGTTTGTTTCTTTATGCAGTAATTGTTTCCATCAATTAACTTGCAATGGAAGCCTTTCATCAAGTGAGTTCCAAATTACTGCTATTTTATTTGCTAGCAAGTTGAAAAAGGTTAATTCTGATATGTTTTAGTTATTAATATTTGTTGGTACAAAATGTATCTTTCATATATCCTTAAGTTTTTACTTTGTACAATCTCACATAAATTGCTATAGAGGTGACAAAATAAACAAGTTTGTTAGTTGGTTATTAGGATATGATGGGTTCGGGTCGGGTTGAGTCAAGATGAACTAAAAAACTAATTTATTTCATTGTGTGTTTAAGCACTCATGTCAAAGATAAAAGAAGTATGCAAGACAAATATAAATAAACAAACTGCCTTAATTAAATCAAAACAGGATTGTTGATCTCATTTTATATCAAAAAGAAGACATCACTGTTGAAAACTCTCCATACATGATACATTTTTAGCCAGTAATGAGACTTTAACTAAAACTTGCAGACAACAAAACAAAAAACACACAAACAAATGCTAAAGAAGAACAACAGATTGGTAATTGAGCCGAGTGGTTGATATGAACCTTACTGCTTTTGTGATTATGTTATGTTGGAGATTCTTTAACTTTTATATTTACAACTGGTTAATATCATCATCAGCATCAAACAGACGCACTCAAACAGATCTCATGAAACAAAATAGTACACAAAGAACTGATATTTCACATCAAAACTGAATCAAAAACTTACAAATGCAACAGATTTCGTGGAGAAAGCGTTTGATAAATTATAATTAAGCCTTTTTGACCCACTTGTAAATTTTCTATCATCCATTTTGATCTATTGACTTTTTTTATAAATTTTGAGGTTGTCCTTCTTGACCTGCTAAAATTACAATCCAACACATATTAACTCATATAGCCATGACCATAAAAATATAAATTCTAAATCAGCCAAACTAAAAACTAATGGGTTAGGATTGTCATCCCTCTATTTTTTAAAAAAGGTTGGGTGGGTTTTCGTACATTCTTATCAAGTGTACGAGGTTTTCTAGTAGTCTTTGAATGGTAATTAAGAGGTTACCTCTTAATGGTTTATAATCTTTTAATGATTAAGAGGTAACTAAAATGCTGAATGCTTAAAAAGTTAATTTTTAATAGTATTTATAATCATTCAGCATTAGAGTCATCTTTTAACTATTAACTTGTTATAAACCATTAATAGGTAATTTTTTAATGACCATTAAGAGGTTATCAAACAACCCCTAAGTTTGACATTTATGCGAATCCTGTCCAAGTGTGGGGAATTTTACTATTATAGGTTTTATGTTTTAATTTAGGGCTGGCATAATAAATCAGACACGACACGATATGACACGAACACAATAAGTGCTGACACGAACTTGTTTAGAAACAGGTTACACGATAGGACCTGTTAAGAGGCACGATAAAAATTATACGTTTAGTGAACAAAAATTGACTGAAGTCCATCAAAATCCTGAATATACCATGATCTTTAGTATGATAATCCTTGACATGTATGAAACAAAAGTCAATAATAAAGTCTATTTTAACCAATAACATAGTTTAAAGAGGTAATAGATAGAGTACGAAGAGAGCTCTGCGGAGGCCGGAGACGGTGTCGGTGGTAATGTGATAGCCTTGTTCGATTGAAGCGGTTGGGCAATAGATAAGATTTTTAAATTGAACTTGAAAAATAATGACATATATCATAAACACACACAAACACACAAACATGTATATATTAATTATTTTAATAAGTTAAAAATATAAACAGGTCTTAACATGTGCTTTACAGGTAACATGTGTTTGATTTGTTAAAACATGATTTTTATCGTGTCTTTAACGTGTCGACCTGTTAATGACACGAAACATGTTAAGCTCAAACACGAAACCTGTTAACTTCGTGTCGTGTTAACAGGTTCGTGTCAGAAATTACCAGCCCCTATGTTTTATTAACATCATGAAATCACATTAATTAAATCAGTCTTACTTTTATGCAAATAAAAACTTAAATTAAATGATTTGTATATTGACTTAAATGTTTTTAATTTAACAAACACAATTAATTTAGTTAACGAAAATGAATGTAAATTACAACTTTTTAAAAAGTCATGGACCCAGAAGAGAATTTTATTGGATGTAAATGATAAAATAGACCAAAACTTAAGGATGAAAATGACAAGGTGATGAAAATTTTGGGTGTAAATTCATGTCCAATTTCAATGACAATCGGCGTAGTGAATATATATGTTGTGGCAAGTAGGAAGGAAATCAATCCAAACACATGGAGCAAGAAGCGATTATTGCATCATCCGAAGAGGTTTCACAAGAGTTTAAAACCCTAATCGATTCGCAGGATTTGGATTCCTTGAAGCAATTGCAGCACATTATGTACCATCTCTCCCCCTTTTACTTTACCATCTTATATACATGTTCAAACTGAATGTTTCTGCTTCAATTCCACAATCCTTGGAAGTACCAGTAGTAGGTATTCTTTCACTGCATTGTATGGTGTTAATTTATATTCATTTGCAGATTGGGGCGTTTACAGGACAGTAATGCCGTCCTCTCTCATTTTAATGATTATTCAGAGCAGTGTTTTGCCGACGTTTCCAGCGATCTTTCTACACATACACGCCTTTTAAAGTCCATGAAACTGGACCTTGATTATATATTTCAAAAATTGAGGTTGGTTATCTTTCATGCATCTATTATGTTTCAACTTCAATATCATTTCACTAACTGTTGCAAAGTATTCCTGTGGTCATATATAAATACATAAACACACATGTTAGTTGCATATATAACACTTCCCATTTCTATACATATGTTTGTGTGCATATAGGCATATACCCATATAAAATACACACAATCACATAGACTCATCAATGCGTATGCATATTTATACATCTATGTTTGTATATGCATGTGTGTGTTTGTGTACATATGCAATGAGGAAATGTATTTAGTAGACCAAAGAACCGCATAAAACTTGTACACAGTAAAGTGCATACTTAGTTCTAGACTTTGTTACCACTTTACACTGGATTTGAGGGATCGCTTTGCGATCTTGTGTACGCAATCTTATCTTACACTTGTGACTATATGTGAATGGCCTCCGAAAGTGTTGTAATATTGTTTTTGTAATCATAGTTAACGCCTTAATAACCAATAAAAATTGACCCATGTTACAACATGTACATTTATACCCAAGATTGTTTCGACTATCACCCTCCCCCACCTATTTTACCACTTCTACCCAAGCATGTGTAATTAGTATAATTAAAAATTGACTTTGAAACTTAAAAATTCAAAACCATATGAAGCTGAATGCGCATAAACCATGTTGATGGTTTTAGAAATTTTGAAAAAAACCAAAATTTATAATTTATTTGGCTCTGTCCAAATATGCAATGTTTTAGGATTTATTTGGTAATTGATTAAAAAAAGTAATGGTTTTGTTTCAGGAGTATAAAAGCAAAGATCAAAGCTACATATCCGGATGCATTCCCAGATGATTCAACAATCGAATCACTCGATAGAAGGCCAGATCTGGAAGTACCTCAATAAAACTTTATGATCTATTTATCATTCTTTTTTGTTCTTTTTGTGGCAAAAGTTGAGTTTTTAATGACATGTTTTAGAGTATTGTTAGAAACCTTTGTACCCATACAGAAAATTAAATGGCGTGTGGAGTTATTAAATGTAACATAGAAAGTATATACTAGACTCTTTTGAAAGTGGATTTTGATCTTTGATGATTGCACTTCGCTATACATCAATCATTAGAGTATGTATGCATGTGTATGTATTGTATACCTATGGATATGTAAGTGGGATAACAACACTTAGTATGGCATTGCGTTTTTTTAACTATACTATATAAGCATAGTGTAAAATGAGGTAACAAAATATTGTAAGATAACTACACTTTGTATTGTCTAGTTTTCTACAAGAAATAAAACCCGTCATATTTTTAAAAGAAAATCTAAGAATAATAAGATAATAAAGTTTGGGAGATGATATAGAAACACCGTGTTAAAGGGATGTTTTTTGACTTTTTTTCATAGCCTGTAAAGGGCGGCCTTGGGACCGTATAGCCATGCAAAAAGTAATTGAGTCAGGTAATGTCCCCCAAGGGCTACGGCCAATGAATAGCTTTACGGGCCATTAAGTTAGTCCGGTGAAGGTCGTTACGGGCCAGAAAAATATAATAATCAAACGGGCCGTGAATTACCTTGCGGGCTGTATGTGATTTTCTGGCTTGATGTAACATGTTATTTCTCGGTATTTGTGTTTTTTAGTTTTTATAACTATTTGACGTGACACATAATTCCTAAAATAAACATGCATAAATTATTTGACGTAATGTTAGATTCTGTATAAACGTTACTATATAACTGAACAAATGTTATTTTGTTTTATCAGGTGACTTTGAAACGAGTTAATAAAAATGTATTATAATGGAAGTATTAGAAGACGTCATAATAAGTCATTTTCTAACACGTGTCATTGTTGAGAGCATTCTGCAACCAAAGATAACCATCGTTGGCAAAATGGTAAAACTAGTCTTGAAATATTGTGTAGTTTTTGCGTAGCGAAAATGTCTAGTCATTGTAGGGTGTATTAAACGTGCGCTATGAATCTTCACTTAGATTTTTAGGGTGTCCTATTAGGAAACATGATTTTATGTTTAGATGTAAAATCTTAAACATATAGCAAAACTAGGTTAGAGCCCATGCAATATATGACTGGAAAAATTAAAATATGTCAAAACCATTAATTTTATGAATATTTTATTTTTTAGATGTTATTAGCTATTGGTGAAGTAAAAATATAATAAATATCTAAAAATTATAACAAATAATAAAATTAAAAATTATTACGCTATATTTAAAGATAAAATATATTTGAAATCATGTAATTTAGTATGTATTAATAAGTTATTATTATAAGAATATATATATTTTAGATGTTTGATAGTTTAATTTACTTATTTAAAATAATTATCATTTAATATGAGAGAGATAATATAGATATGTTTGTTTTAACATATTTTAGTAAAAAAATAAAGTCAAATTAATGTTATTATAATTTTCGTATTTATTATGAGAGAGATGAGGGAAATAATTTTTTTGATATGCTAAAATGATAACACACGTCATTTGATATGCTAAAATGACGACACGTGTCTCAAAAAACTTTTTTTATTATATGTTATAGATGTGTGTGATATGTCCAATATTTATAATGGTTTTCTTAGATTTTTTTTGAAAAATAATAACGAGCCATGAAGGTACTCATAACCGTAAGTTAAGAACATAATGGCTCATGAAATCCTATATGGGCTGTAAGAATATGCTCACCGTAAACCACTTTTAAGGCCCGTTAAAGCTTTGAATGAATAATGGGATTTCTTGCGGATTTTATCTAGGAATACGACTCGTAAAGGCTCCTTACGGGCCGTATTTCGGGCGTTTTTTTATCTGTTTAGGTGTATCTATAACACGCCTCACGTCTCTAAAGTTCTTGATTCATTGTTTAGTTTTTAAATAATAAAGTACAGAAGTAATGAAAAAGTCTGGTGTCAATTCCCTCTTTTAGCCATCCTAACGATTACTAACGTCCAATTAGGTATGGAATTATCATCATAGTTGTTACAATAGTTCGATTAAAATGGTCACATGGATATGATTTAGTGATACAGGAATATTATTTAAATTATCATTGTTCCTATCTTTTTAAATAACATTATTTTCTCATCGCCTCCACAAGTATTAACTGTACACGATTATACGAATAATTGCATAACAAACTTTGTGGCATTTAACATCATCCAAAAGCCACCCTTTACACAATGATATTTGAATACAACTTTCTCTATTTTAGATATGGTTTACAAAGTCTTTTCCGAAATTGATGATGACATCAAGTTGCTTGTCTTATTATTAGAGAGTGCAAAAGTAGTCATTATGTTTTTCGCGAACTAGAATTTTAGAAACTCAAAAATTGTTCATATTTTTTCTTGTTTCGTGACACTTTTGATTCTTACATATGACTCAGTTAATTCTTATCTTTTATCATTTTATCAATTCTCTTTAATATGGAAACTAAATGCAACTTAAAACTTGTACGAGCTCTCTTGTTGTTTTAGCAGACCTAAGGGCGAATGAAATGTGAATCCGCTAGAGTTTTGGTCCTGAGCGTCAAAGCTTCATTGGAGCTAGCCTCAAAACCCAGTCAAGGGAAAAAAATCACAACTTAATATTATAGAAAAATGAAAAAACGATAAGTACATTATGAATATTGAGTTAATTTGTACTTCTCATTATTTTAGATTTTTTTATCTTGCAAGTTATATATCGAGTTTGTGCTTGTGAGAATTAATGAAATCAAGTCTAGCATCTCATCAACTTCACCCGTCGCCTTCACACTCGTTCAATGGTTCACATTATCGTCAATACGTCATCATAGGCGAATGAGAGTTTTACTAAGGATGGACGGATGTGGTGGTGTTGTGCGTTTATGCATCACTCCAACTATATGTACATGTATGTACGTTAAGTAATTTATATATGTTTTTGTTACATGTCCCATCTATCTTTGAGGTTGAAGTTTGAATTATATAAAATGCTGGTATATATTATTAATAGGAGTAAAAATGTATTGAAAATTCATAGATGTTTGTTCTAAAAGAATAAGCGTATTGATAGCACATATCTTACAACTAATATGGTGGTCCTTTACCCCCTACTGTCATTTACTTTGTTTTGGCCATTCATTGAAACTATTTATGAGTATCATCGGTGTTATCGTTATTTGCTTTCGTTGTTGGTCCTAAGTTTAAATAATGACGAAACTATTTTAAAACCCTTTATTTATTTGTATCTTTATATTAATCTAAATTTTAATATTAATTAATGTTTGAAAAAAATAACTAGAACAGTAAATATACTAAGGCAAACATAATCAAAACCCTCCTTTCGAAATTATTTAACAATACTGAAAACTGAAAAGAAGTTTGTTCAAGTTTGAAAATTTTATTTCTTATTTTTTATTTAACGTATATAATTTAGTTTTTCTCTAATAATATATAAGCTTTAACATGAAAAGATCAAACGCATATATAATTTTATTTAACTTTTTTTTAAATTTCGATATAGATTTTATTAAGAATTGACTTACATTCAAAATAAAGTATTTTGTTTTAGATATAAGCCACTTGTTAACTAAATTCATATTAAAAAAAATAGAAGAAAGTTGAATTTTGTATTTATAAAGAATCTTAAAATATATTAAACACCACTTTTTATATTAGAAAAAAAACTAATAAATGTTTTTAAAAAAATTAAAAAATTCAAATAGCAAGTTCATATTTTCCTATGATTTGAATACCCTACTTTGAAATAGCGAATAACTTATTTTCACAATAAAAAAAGAAAGTCCTACACATCATTAATATTCTTAAAAACAATCCTACAATTATTACTTGTCTTCATATTGCCCGTTCTTATTCTATTGACCGCCCCCACCGTAGTTGCCCTCCCGTTGACCTTCAATGTAAATTTTCTTCCTTTTTCTAGATCTAAAGTTTGGAATTTCTAAAGCAATTAATCACTATGGTATGAAATTTGGGGTTGGTGGTGGTGGTATGAAATTTGGAGGTTAGGTTAAATTTTGGGTGTAATTCCAACTAATATATCTATTCTTGTTTTGTGAAAAATCTATAATTGTTATATGTTGTGAAAAATAAAAACAACACTCAAAAAGCAATCTTGATTAAAGGTGGCATGTTTGAATTAATAAATAATAAATATGTAATTATAAAAGTTGATTAAAACAATAAACAAATCAATAGCCATCCAAAACAATCTCTTTATACAGATTTCCTAATAACTTTATTTTTGCTAATTTAACGGTATCTTTCTTAAACATATTGTTATTAAGATGATACATAAGAACTGCTTCTAAAAATCTTTATTTCTTTCTTTTAACACATGTGATTACCGTTTTATATACAAGTGTTTATGTTGTCATACAATTCTCTACTCAAAGATGGTTAAACACTAAACGACTCATGTATGCACACTCGTGGATATCCGCACCACTTTCTTATTATTCAACCCATAGTCCGTCACCAATTAGTTAAATTTTTTTAATAAAAACTATTATTTTTATACTATATGTAGTGGTTGTTTAGTTAAAATATCATATAAATAAAAATTATTTTACTAAAGTCTCTTTTAAATCAAGTTTAGTGATTAACTAATGTTTGAAGCCTCTATTGATATAATAATTTAGGAAAAATTATGTTTGACGCCCGTTAAAAGCTTAAAGCCCTATGGATTTATAGCCCTTTTTAATCAGATTGTAATGATGTATGGAATTCTATTTATGTTCGTATCATCATGTTTGAAGCTTCTAAAATACCCATCACGTATGGTTTTTTTTATACTTGAAAATTATAGAAACTTGTACCTAACCTTAAATTTCAAATCTTGGATTATTATTTTCATCTAAAAGGAAATTAATTACATTTTGGTTTTAATTAACCTATATATTTAAAAACCAAAGTGAAGAAGCAGTATACTTTTTGAGTTTTATGTTTTGGCCACACGAATTTTACACTTTGGTCCTTGGTCTTGTTTTATATGTATGCATCTGCTGTCGGCTGTTCTAAAGGCGACAAGGGGGTTTTATGGTTTTGTACAGGTGGCCGGCCGTACCAAAGGCGACGATTGTGGAGGCGACGGCCGTGGTTGTTGTGTCGATGGCTCGAGATGGCAGCGGCTGTTGTGGTGGTGACTCCGTTGGCGCTACGCCTCCCTGCGGTTGTTCTGGCGGTGGCTTGCGACGGCGGCGGTTATTGTGGTGGTGACTCCGTTGCCGCTACGCTTCCCCTCTGTGGTTGAGGTGGAGTAGGCGGTGGCTGTCCATGGCTCAACCGTCGATCTACGCCGCCGTCGCCGTTGGTGCTGTGGCGGTACCAAAGGTGGCGAGGAGGTGTTTAGGGTTTTGTGGTGGGAAATCGGACTACATCACTATAGTTGTCACCGTGGTGTTTTTAAGGGCTTTTTCACCGGATCTGGTTTATCGACCACCGGCTATGCGGGTGGTAGCATGTCGTCGCATCCGAGGGGCGGCTGCCGACGCTGATGTCCCTGATGTCGCTGACCTGTGCTTAGTGCACGACTGGTTGTTTTGGGAGTTACTTTCTGCTGCATGTGCACCTTTGTGTTTATATATGAGTTCTTTCTGGTTTATGGCCGACTTTGGGTGGTGGTGGTGTGTCGCCATTGGCGCCGGTTGCCTTCGAGTTTACCGGCGACGGTTTTTAGGTGGTTATTGTTGTTTTGCGTGGAAGTTGTCGGTTGGTTATTACGGGGAAGAAAACTATCATCCTTTGTGGTCTGTGTAGGAGGTTCATATGTTGGTGATATAGTTTGATGATGATGACGACAGCTGTTCGTCTGAGACCCATGTCCGTATGTTCGCTTTTGAGGTTATGTCGTGATGCTGCATTCGGAAACATGAAGTGATGCTTGTTTTAAGTCAGTGATATATTGTATGATGCTTACGTTCTGTATTTAGTATAGTGTTGGGCTATGATGATTTTCAAAAAATGGTATCAGGTTGCTTTGGCGTGACTATCGTTTATGATTAGCAGCCGTAACCGAAATCCCGTTCTGAGCCTTATTTATCACACGCGCAACGCGCGTGGTTGAAAAAACTAGTTATTTAATAATAATTCAATTGAAACCCAAGATTTAAAAGCTCATCATCTCCTGTCATCTCTCTCAAAACTCCAAATATTCTTGCACCAGAGGATTGCCCCAAACACACACTCACCCTCTCATCTTTCCATTAATTTATCCTATTCCCATCTGCAAATTCCATTTCTTTTCATTATATACACAACACAAGTGGAGGAATAAACCAACAATTTCTAATCTTTTCCATTAAAATACCTTGTCTTTGCTCATCAACAACCCACTTTCACGCTAACATCTCCTTCTTCGATTCGATTTCCATCAATGGTGAGCGGATAAACTACCCAATTGATTGTAATATCAGTCACTTTGTTTCTTTTTTTGATCAATTTCTGTGATCTGATTCAATTGTGGGTGTTTAGGAATCTGAAATCTACTCGGGATTGATGTTTGATGGATCCGATTTCATCGATTTCTGCTCGTGAATACTCAATTACCATTCCGATCACTTTCTTCTACTCGATTGTATCAGGATAAGGTAAACATTCACTGGTTTTCATCTTCTATCACCCACATTTTGATCTGTTGAATTGGGATTTCTGTACGATTCATGAAATCTGTGCTGTTTTGATCGATAGAATTTTGATGGGTTTGATCTTAAATCGTTGTAGTTGAATTGGGTTTGCATCTGAAGTTACTTTAGTTGAGAATTACATCGAACTTCATGGCAATTCAACAAGGGGAATCCGACTCTGGTAAGCTGTTCATCGGTGGGATTTCATGGGACACCGACGAGGGTCGATTGAAAGAGTATTTCAGCACTTATGGTGAAGTGATTGAGGCTGTGATCATGCGAGATCGAGCCACGGGTCGTGCTCGTGGGTTCGGGTTCGTGATCTTTGCTGATCCTGCTGTTGCTGAGAGAGTTGTAATGGAGAAACATATGATTGATGGTCGAACAGTAAGTTTATTTAAAGGTTTTAACCCCTAATTATCAGTAGGAGTGTTTGGATGTGTGTTATATGTCATTGTAACATGTTGTTTGGCATTTCATTTTCGGATTATTGCTAATTATCGAATCGTTAACATCAAACCACAGTAGTCGTGCATCCAACACTATCTCCTACGACCCGTTTGGTTGTAGATGATTACCTGATTCTAGTTATTCTTGTTACACAATCACTTTCAAGTTCAAAACACAATGCCAAACATACCCGTAGGCGCTACTTCTAAATATAGTAGTCAAAGACGCTAAAGGCACAACCTAGCTCAACAAAACCGCCTTGTGTCCATCCAAGCGCATAAACGCAAAAATGTTTGAAAAATCTAAGGACACTGACTGAACCGACCTGGTAAGAGGCTACATCTGAATCAGTCAGAGATAGCCTGTGTTTAATTCACTCAATAGACACCTTTTAATGGTTCACGATGCCTTTTTAATAGCTAAGTTTTAGAAACATGCTGGCTGATTAACTGCCAACATCTTATTCAGTCAGAGCTATAATGGCTCAGCACAAGGTTCCCAAACAACCTTTTAGTTAAAACAGCTTAAACCAGTCTAAAACAACTAAAAATAGTGTGGAATACACGTGCTGGTTGCTTGTCTCAGGCATGCGCATTTTAAGCGCCTAGGGCTCGCCCTTTGCACCTTGAGACTTTGACTACTATGTTTGTAAACAATCTATTTGATATAAGTGAAACAAAGGAGTTCAATTTCTCTTAATATCAATGTCCAAACATTCTGTAGGTTGAAGCAAAGAAGGCTGTACCAAGGGAGGACCACCATGGGCTGAACCGCAACAGTAGCAGTATTCAAGGATCACCGGGACCTGGTGCACGCACGAAGAAAATATTTGTAGGTGGTTTAGCATCTACGGTCACCGAGAGTGATTTCAAGAAGTATTTTGATCAGTTTGGGGATATTACTGATGTGGTGGTGATGTATGATCACAACACTCAAAGGCCAAGAGGTTTTGGTTTCATCACATTTGATTCAGAAGAAGAAGTGGATCGGGTGTTAATTAAGACGTTTCATGAACTTAATGGTAAAATGGTTGAAGTTAAACGAGCGGTCCCAAAAGAGTTATCACCCGGCCCTAACCGCAGCCCGTTGGTTGGGTTTAACTATGGGTTCACCCGACCCAACACATTATTCACTAGTACCTACCCACAAGGCTACAGTATGAGCCCGAATGGAGGTCAAACTGGTAGTCGACTCAACCCAATTGGTGGGGGCCGCGGCGGGTTCTCTCTGTTTGGGTCCTCTGGTTATGGGATGGGTATGAATCTTGAGCCCGCTTTGAGCCCGGGTGTGTTTGGGACCAACTCTAACAATATCGGGTATGGGCGAGTTTTGAGCCCGCATGTTAGTGGAAACTCAAATAGGTACATCTCCCCTATAGGATATAATCAAAGTAGAGTCGGAAACGAGTCGCTTATCGGTTCATCGGCCCGAAACATGTGGGGCAACAGCGGGCTCACGAGCCCGGGTGGGTCGGGTGCGTATTCGGGTTCAGGAAGTGGTGGTTTTGGAGTATTTGGAAATGGGCCTAACTGGGGCTCATCTCTAAGTCTACCTATTGAAGGTGGAATGAACTCTTCTGGCTATAATAATGGTGGAAGAATTGGGCCGGTAGGGGCCCCTGAAAACAACTATGGGCTCACACTTGGAAGAAATGGGCCCATTATAGGTCATGAAGGGCCTTATGGTAACTTGTACCAAGGGGGTTCAATGTACGGTGACCCGCCTTGGCAGTCTTCGCCTACTGATCTGAACGTTCGGGGCCCGGGCTCGGGCTCATTCGGTTATGGGCTTGAGGATGTCGGAAATTATAGCATTGCAAATAGACAAACTAATGGAGGTATGCATGTCTACTACAATTAATTTCTAATTTCAAGAATGTTTTCAAGATTTATGTCATTAACTTGTTTCTTGGTGAATAATTGCAGGGATTGCTGCATAGAAGTTTTCAAGATTTACATACAAGAAGGTAACTTTAGGAGGAACCATGGATAACCCTCTTTAGTATAATATAACACGCAAATTTTCAGTAACAGCTTCTCAGAGTTACAGAAAGACACGCAGATTTCACGTTTTAAAAGGGTTTTTGTTGGCAAGTTTTGATTTTTAATTGACCATAGGTTTCCGGCTGGACAACGGTTGATGTGCATCTTTCGAATGAGGGTCTTTAGACTATAGACCAAATAATATTTGTTTCTCTTTGGTTTCTTCGGGTGGGGTTCATTTGTTATTGACGAGAATGTTGTAAGTTGTAACGTATGATAAAGTTGTGGGTACTTGATCTTCGTTTCTATGAGTGTACTTTGTGTTTCGGTTTGGTTTACAAAGCGTGAATGATTCGATATTTGAGTTAATAAGTCTGCTAAGCGTTTGGTTTCTTAAAAAATGAGATGTAACAATCGGTCCCGTTTAAAGATACGAAGAGTATAACAATTGGCCCCATAAAATAGACAATAACATGAATCAATTCCATTTGTTGTCGGGTTCACATGAAGTAGATAAGATCCACTAGTCGTTTTTTCTGCCCACCATATAAATACGATTTCTTGAATCAAAAGTCAAGAGAGTTGTTATATCTCTTCCAACCGTAAATTTTAAATATAAAAACGATTAAAAATAAGGTCTTATTTAACATTTTATTTCATTTGGATATAGATCGGTTTCTATCATAAAATTTATTAAAATTTAATCAAGATAAATACATCAAAACAGTTTACTCAAGTTTTTACGAAGTATTTTAGGCTAAAACTCAAGTTTATATAAAATATTATATACTAAAAGTTATAAAAACACTCAAGTTTATATAAAATATAATATATTAAAAGTTATATAATAAAGATAAAACTGATAGAAAAGAATTAAAGATAAATTAATCAAATCAAATGTGCACTTGGTTAATTTAAGGGGGTAGACTACAGTTCATTTTATTTTTTCAAAAGCACACGTGAACTATTTAAAGGTTTCACCGAAAACACTATTTAATTCTTAAAACTATCAACTAACCAATTGCGGGGATAGCTCAGTTGGGAGAGCGTCAGACTGAAGATCTGAAGGTCACGTGTTCGATCCACGTTCACCGCAATCGTTTTTTTCTTTTTAATTACTTTTTTCTATTTGTTTTGTTTGTTTTTATTCATCTTGTTTTCTTTAAATACATGATGTTTGCTCCATAATTCAGATATCATGTCTTCTTTGGTTAGCTTGAGGATATATAAGTAACGGAATTGTACATGTAGTCAAAGTTGAGAAATCTATATGATTTGTGATTGTGAAGAGGCTGTAAATGCGCAAATTAACATCGATTCATATAATTTTAAGTAGACTTATGCGTATTTAAAGGTTAGGTCAGTTATAGATGATACAACCAATTGTATTGTAATGATACCATCATAGAAAAGATCAAGGAACACCTACGTGAAAGTATAGATAGACTGTAACTGCTAATGAGCTCTAATATGTTGGTTAGGTTGGTTATGGTATGAAGAAAACGAGTTATGTGTTTAGTGGCACGTTGTTGTTTCTAGAATTTAATATTGTAGTTTGACATGTTTTCTCCGTCCAAATAAGATATATGAACATGGAGTGTTTAGGAGATCTTAGATTACAGTCCTTCCTTGATCTGAACTTGATTATATAAGATACAACTATTATATAATTCTAATGTGATAAGTCTTTCTGAAGACATGTATTTAAATTGAGACGATGGTAGATACTATGTAGATGTGTGTGATTAGATTACATATTTATTAAAGGTGTACGCCATATCCATAATATCCGAGTAAGTGATTACTTTCACCTCTTATCCACATCAGACATATACACTACCGAAGATGCTTACGTTATTCATCAAATCTCGCTTTCCTACAATCTAACATGGCTTATCCACTACTGACCGCAAAACCGACTATTTTTATAGTATTATAATAACTCAATATTTCATAAATGCTTTTAACATTTAACCGTAAACCAACTATTGCGGTTAAAATTATTAAAATAAATAAGTTGAAATTATGTTATCATAAAAAATGCTTTATTTTTTTATTAGTGTTTTTAAAATAAAAACTCACACACCATCCAATTCTACTGATAAAATACATAAATTTTTTTTCTATTCATGTTAAGAATTAAATTATAGTGTTATTTAAGGCGTTTTTTTGAGTCTTGTTACTAGACTCACAACTCAAATTATGTATTTTTTACTAGTTAATAATTCACTTTCACAAGCTAATTATTCTTCAAGCATTATTATTAATATCCTAATAGAACAAATACATCTCCATCCACCATGTCACCTTGTCTTCACCAATTTCAAATTTCTTTTTTCGTAAAGCCGATCATTGTGGTCCAGTTTATCTTAAAAGATCTACTTTTCCAAAATAAATTTGAAATTTAGTGGGACTTAAAATCTGTGTAAAAAGTGAATTGATTTTGTTTATATTTTATATTTTGTCTACGTTAAAGTTAATAAATTAGCTAATTAACTTTCAGATTGATTTCTATTTAAACTAATCATTTTGTTGCACTCATATTTATGAAAACAGTAGTAAGACTGGTAATCAACTATAATGATGTAAACAAATGTAAAAGTAGTCTTGACCCATAAGTTAATTATTGTGTTAGCCTCTTGAGCCAGAGTATAGGGTTTGTTGCTATATTAGGTTTTGTGTTATTTGAATTGGGTTGTTCGAACTACCTAAATCATGAGAAAAAATTAAAAAAATATATAAAAAATAAATAATATAATATATTCGATGTACTAAAAAAATATTTGAAAGCGAATATGAAGTTAATATGTTCTAAAAAAATTTACGTTCTATTTGGTTCAAAAACAAAATTCCAAATTAAGTTAAAAAACAAGATTAAGAATCGGTTTAGATGCTAACCCGATTTGAAATTTTGAAAACCAAATTCAAAATTTCCATTCAAATTCATATCAATTTGAATTTAGTGTTTTTTTTTTTTTTTTTGTTTTATTTAATTTTTTTTTCACTTATTCACCCATAGTTTTTCTTTATAAGAAATAAAAATATATAATCTCTTATGATATCTGACAAAAAGGTTTTTAAAGCTTCGTTTTCTCTCTCCCTCACCGTCTTACTTATCAACCATTGTTTAACTTGCACAACTATGATCATATATACTTTATATACTATGAAACCAATCACGCGTTAACTAAACCTGACATTCATGTGTTAAAAACCAACCAAACCACTAAAACAAACACTTAACTGAATCAAAATCAACCTCAACGTAGACCCTAATCAAACATATGATTGATTCACTTCACCTTATAGTTTAGTCAATGTTGCTTTTATTACATTATCATTGAGAACACAAGCAATTGATCGTCTTAATTAACCCAAAGAAAACATAACCAACATTATTGAACTAATGATTGTATGATAAACCTATCTTAAAGCAACAATATGAACAATTATACCGTGCTTCTTATCTGTATTCTTGACTTTTGTATCATTTAACTCAGCTTGTCAATCCATTTACCGAGGATGTCAGTAAATAACGCTCCTTGATACAACTCAACTTCACAATGAAATAAATAAATGCAAAAAAGAGAATGAATAGTGGTAAAATGTTACACAACATGAATACAGCGTGTTAGCTGGTGACCTGACTCGTTTGATGATAAAGGGGCTCGAGAATATTATGTGATGGTATATCATCATAACCAGATAATCCTCGACGATATGAAACATCATCCTTAATGTTTGGATATTCATGATCAAATGATGAAAACCGACCATAGTAGAACAAAGACTAAACACGAAAGACACAGACGTAAAAACAAATCGATCCATCCATACATCTAAAACGAGTCAAGTTCATTCATGTCATTACAAAAGTTAAAAATTACATGTACATGCTTTAAAAACATCATACGTAATATGTTACATAACATCGTTCTAGACATATACATAATTTCCAACTTCTGCACGAATATGGATGAAATTATGTCTTAAAACAACATAAACTAAAGAGTATTATTAAGCATGGGTCTCCTTTATTCTACACCCTAATCTGTCACCTGTAAATCACAAACAGACACTTTAAAAGAAAGCCCGACTCCCGTAAAACACCCGACCCGACCCGTTTGGAGTCTGAATCTTCTGGTCCGAGCCCGATTTGCCGGAATCCGGGCCCGGGCCCTCTTTCTCCACATCCAAAGGGAGCTTCATCTTAGCCAAAGATTCAGTAAACTGCTGCATACTCTTCATGTACAAGTCCACAAAGTCCTGCTGCACCACTTTCTGGTCAAAGTCAGTGTTGACCGTCACGATCGGCTTCGTGATCAAGCTCTCGCCTACCGAATCACTCTCGGGATCATGGGTTTTTGTGGGTTTTTCTTGCGGTGGCGAGTCGTATTCTTGATTGGAACATTGAGACTCATTGGTTGAGACACTTGTAGGTGGGGATTCGGTCTTCGGGGTCTCAACTGTTTCGACAACAGGCTGTTCGGTTTGATCATCAGTGTCGGATGAGACTAAGCTCTCTGAGCTCAGACCATAATACTCAGTCACCATCATATAGTTTTCCGTCATGATCTTAGGGTCTGGAAACTCGATCTTGTCGAGTTCAGCTAGCTCTGAATCAGTGGCAGTTCCGCTGGCTGCAGTTGGCGGTGGGATCGCGATAATATCAGGGGAAGCACCGGTGTATGACAATGACAAGTGAACATAACCGGAGGGTGTGTGCAAAAGATCGGTTGAAGATAGAGTGAATTCATCATCTAATTTTCCATTTTTGATGAGGATTTCAGACAAAGGGATTAAAGCAAACCCTAACAACTGATCTTCAAGATAGTTTCTCACCCTGCTCAACATGTAAATCTCACACTTTAGTGAAGAATCAATGGTGGGAACATCGATTTTCAGGGTCTCGTTAAAGACGGGGTTTTGACCACCCCCGTTGATGGTTTGAGTGGTGACTGATCTTTCGGGGTTGCTCGTGATGCAGATTTTGGCGTAAACGTCTTGTTTGTGGTATATGCAGATGTTTTGAATGTCTCTAGCTTGATGAATGTGGACCTCAAGAACACCAAGAAATGATTCGGGTTCGGTTATCTTCGATGTGGTGTTTGGGTTTTTCGTGAAAAGATTGAGATCGTGTTTTTCGGCTTCTGGAAACAGAGATGAGGTCTTGAATGGTGACACAACTGATTGAGGAGATTCCATGAAAACCTGCAAAATTTTGAAGAATTTAAAGATTAAAAAGCATCATAAATTGTATTGTACTCAATTTTACACCTTTTGTGCAGTAAAGTTTCATAAAAGTAAACAGAAAAACTTCTAGATAGTTTGGTTTGTGAACAAATATTGAATGAAATTTATAATTATGAACTCTAGATGATGAACAATTACAGATTTTAAAGATCAAGAAACAGCAGAACTTGGAGTCAAATCACACCCTTTTGCAGCAAACTTTCACAAAATTGAACAGCAAGAGCTCTAGATAACAAGGTTTCTGAAGAAATATTGAGCAATTTCATGATTTCAAAGATCAGAATTTGGTGTCAAATCACATCTTTTGCAGCAAAAATTTTACAAATTTAAACATCAAGAACTCTTGATAATTATGAACCTTAGATGATGAGCAATTATAAACCTCAAAGATCAAGAAACACAACTCAGAGTCAAATCACACCCTTTTGCAGCAAAACTTTCATAAACAACAAAAACAGTAGATTATGAAGAATTTGAACATATATTGGGCAAATTCATGATTAGTAACTAGTTAATCGTCGATTTTGATGAGCAAAACTCAATTCAATCACTGAAAGATTAAAAAAAAATTCTTTAAATTCATGGGAATTAAGTATTTGGGCAAACATCATAAACCCATGAAGACAGCTAATCAAAAATCAAACCTGCAAGAAGTAAAAACCCTAATCTTGATCCAAAACCCCAACTTCCAATACTCAAGAGATGATCAAAAACCCAAATCATTAACCAACTCAAATTCAAGAAAACCTTCTGATTTACCTCAAACTACAGCTCCAAAATCAGAATCCAACGCTAAAACAGAATTAAAAAGCTAAAACAACAAGAATCTTGAATCAAAGATTCATAAGAATCGAAGAAATCAAGGAAATAGAACAAATATATAAGGATAGTTAGGTGATTTCTTGCCTTTTCGAGAGCGAAATTGGGGAAATTTGTGTAGAATTGTTGATTTTTGAGCCGGAAAACCTGCAGACAATCAAGTTGGGGAAGCGAGAGAAGAAGGAATAAGGATAATAATAATAATAACGTTAAAACTGAGAAAGATAATATTGTCCCTTGAAAGTAATTGATGGGTTTTATGGACTGTGTAGTCTGTGAAAGCTTCTGCATTCGTGTGTCCCCATTTTTATAAGTTGCTTCCTCCTTTTTAATATTTTATTTATGATAAATATTGAATATCTTTAATAGTTTCAACCATTTATCCCTTTAGTTAAAAGAGTAGCATAGCGACTACAAGTGTTTTCTTGGTTGAAAGTTTAAATTTTATAACGGACATTAAATAGATTTAAAAAGTATTAAGAGCCGTTTAAGAATGATAATTTGTTTAAGAAAGATAATTTCTTTAGTGTTATGAGCTTTTTATCATTAATTTTTTACTAAAGTTTGGGTTGAACCATGATACCTTTAGCAAATAAAATTTGCTAGACATAAAACATTTTATAAGAGATTATAATGTTTTGTTGAACAATAGAAAAACCCGGAGTTAAAATAAATTAAATCTTTTGAGTTAAGAAATATAACATTAATTTTGCACGGTAAAACCAATTTAACCAAAGAAATAAAAATCTCTCGCTCCTCACTCTTGACACAATGCTACCATCATCACTGGCATCGACACAATTGCTGCCACTATCATAACTATTGTCGTCATTGTCTACACTACCATAACCACCGTAGTAGGCACCCTCATCACCACTTTCACCACTACAACCATATTTAAGTTTCATTCACAAATATATAAACTGAACAACTTTTGTGGCTTAGGAATACATGTTATAGCTTCTTTTTTTAATGATTTTGGTTCCATTTTCTTTGAATTTCAATTTCTTTAGCTTATTTTAGTTTCAATTTTTTTAAATTGTGATTCATTAGTTTAAAAAGTTTCGTGAGCCCCCTTTACAGTTTGGCATGCAATCCATCAATCTATTTAATTTGTTTTTGGTGTAATGTTATATCTAGCATTTTATATTTTTTATTAGGGAGGTGAATCGTATGCAATATATTTTATTTACACATGGTAAAAAGAATATTCCGACATTTATTTCTTAAAAGCACATGAATTAACATATGAGAATCATGTAAAGGTAAATATCGAATATGTTGTGTGTGGATAAAATGTATTTTATAAATATCACCTCTCTTATTTATTAATATCAATAACTCTTTTTATTTAAGAAAAATACTAGTGTTTATTAAAACATTTGGATTGATTTCGAAAAAAAATTCTAGTTTTACACATTAAAAAGCCACTCTAATATTCCAATATATCTTGGCCGAAAATTTTAAAAAAAAATTGTAATGCAATTGTGTTTATATTAGGATGTGGGAATATAAATTTTGAGTTTATAAATAGTTTCTGTCTACAATATATAGCTTTAACATGACACATTATGACACATTAAAAAGCCTTTTAAAATGCCAAATATTTCAGGATTCCCGCAAAAATTATGTTACTGTAGATGCAGGGTACCTAAAAACCCAGATCCGGGAATCACAAATAATGCTCGACCGTATAGAGCACGAACACGTGTCTTATATCTAGGAAATTACAATTATCATCAATCCTAATGGTTGATATGACACACACCCGATCTCATGAAGGGTAGGACACGAGTAACAAACTTCTTAAGACCACTCCTTTCATCATAGATGATGCTTTACATGCATCATTAAACAATATAAATGCAAAGTAAAGAGGATTTATTCAAATACACTCTTGGTTTTTTATTTTAAAATTTCTTTAAAAAAATATGACAATTACAAATCTTCTAGTTTTATATCATTTGCTGTTATAATAGTTCTAAATAAAGATTCAAATATACTATTTTTATCCTGTATTTTGACTATCTTGAGTCATTAGACACATGTCAAGGAAACACGTAATTAAATAAGCTATTATTTTGTAAAATTTAGCTGGTATAAATAATTATTTATCTATCAACGTACCTTTCTTTCAATTTGAGATAATTTTATTAAAATACGATCAATTATCATTATATCAGCTAATATTTATAATCAATAATATTCATTAAAACTCTTTTATCTTATTATGAGACGTGTTTTTTTACATTATATATTTTCTTTTGAAATTATGAACAGTTAGAAATAAAACGAGTTGAATTTAATATCGTATTCTATTTAAACTTTTATCTTTATTCGAAAAATACATAAAAATACCGCATTATTTATTCAATGTAACTATTGCTAGGGACCCACAGCCACGCATGTGATGACGTGGGTGGGAGCTCAATCAAGTGAGTGCGACCACAGCATATGTAGCCTAGGATTGTGGGGTACCACCCTCTTGTATCGTGTTAGCCGAAGACAGATTTGATATTGTCATTGAGGTCCACCAAGTTTTAAAACTGTCCAAATGGGCCCCCTTAAGTTTTTCAACCCTTTGTCGGTGGAATGTCTTCCAAATTCATTTATTGTAGCATACTTTTAACTAGTTATAGATTATCAAGGACAACCTTTTCATGTGTTAGATATATACTAATGTACGAAATAAATTTAGAATTAATTTTATTTTTACTTCTTAAGTTTTAACTAAAGTAATTATTTTTTTTTAAAGATTAAAAACATCAATTTACCTTCAAAAGTTTCATATGTTGTTTCAATTTCACTCCAAAAATTTTATTATTTTGGATAAAATCAAAACAATTAATGAAAATTTTGGATTAAAATTAAAACAATTTATGAAACTTTTGGAGGTAAATTGATTTTTTAATATTTTAAAGGAAAATAATTATTTTTAACAAATCTAAAAGAGTAAAATTAAACTTAACTTATAAATTTATCAATGAGCATGTCTTGTGAACCAGGGGTATTATTACAATGGGTATTTAGAGGTGGTGGATTTCCTCTGAAATGATAGGTTGGCTGCATCATTAGTGTTATCTGTGTTCGCAAGTGTGGGTGTTTTTTCACCAACGGGTTTACCTAGGTGATCGGGCTTAACGTATTTATTGGCCGTTTAAAAAAATTACATCTCTTAGGCAATATAAAGAATGAAGATCGCCTACTTCAAGAGAACGACTCTTGCCTCATTCTCACTAAATAATCAGGTCTTAATTGGTTCAAAGCTCCACATTTGAAACACTCGCAACCCTTTCCTAGAGCTCAAGTTTTGAGTGAGATACATTGTACCAGTACACCGGATCCAGATCATACATCCTTCGAAGCTACATCTCTGTAGGATATGCTTACGAATATGTATATATTCTTCATCGACCTCCCTCTCCTCTGACCCTACTTATAGCTTTTGCTATACATTTGTTTGTTTGTTATATAATTTTCAAAATGAATTACTGAATGCAATATAAGACTAAACATCACACTATAAGTAACTACTAAATGTAACTAAACTTTATTTCCATAAATCATAGTTATAAATGAATACCACAAACTATCTTTTCATAGTAACATCTTAAAGCCTTTGAGCACTCAAGCTTAAAAAGCCTTATATTCTTCTGAGGACATATGTAAAGATGTTAATTCAACTCACAAAAACCATTTATGTAACCCTCCAACCCCAAATAAACGATGTGTTACCATTATATGATCAAAGAAAATAAATTACAAAGCTAGAGATACTCATCTAAGATGAAGGTCACTATTACGTTAAATAAACACTTTACAAAGATGATTCCTAACTCTAAGCCACTTTATGAAGATTTTATTTACTCAGTGGTAAAACCATTAATCATAGGTTTTTAAAAAACTAATTTATGTTGCTTTCGTTTAAAAGTTAAAATTTTATATGTTGTATAAAATATTTAGTTTATGGCAAATACTTGTAGAAACATTTGTAGTAGTGATAATAGTGATGGTAATATCAGTGACAACTGACATGGGGAGGTGGTGGCAGCGTGCAATGGAGGGGATGGCGTTAGCTGTGGCAGTGGAAGCACAAACGTTGATGTCAACAACAATAGTAACAAGGTAGTAACAGAGGTGTGGTGAGAAAAGCAGTGGTGATGTTGACGCGGACCAGTAGCTGATGGTAAAGTAAGTGTACAATTTGCTAATTATGACATGTTCTTTAGTAATACTTTGCTTTTTCTTTTCTAATTGAGTCATGAGAAAAATGCAAACCATTTAGTTTAACCCAAAAGAAATACTAAAAACACAAATTAACCTAGATTTAATTGATTGAGTTCATGTTACCAATTATAACCATAGTAATTAGGGATAAGACTACTTATACTTTATTTTATGTATACAAATTAATATTCCTAGTTGTATCCTTGGTATATACCATAAACATATAATATTCACCCTAAACTATGAACAATTTGCATAATTGACCTATGGAATCCAAGGCTTGACATTAGGGTTTGCTACATAAACCACCTACCTTGTTTGCTTAGGTGCAATAATGTACCTCTAGTAAAATAAATTACATGGACATTCCATTTATTTAAAGTATTAAACTTTTGGTCAAGTGTCACAAATAACTCAAATTATAATGTGTCTATGAAGACGATTTATAGACCACGTACATATTATGATATTGTTCTTATTTAAAATATTTAGTAAACACCGGTATAATCTATCAGAGACATGTATTAAATAAAGTTAACCTAATTTATTTGATAATTGATACTTACGTATGATTTAGAAATTCTTTTAATTTTATAATTTTCTTTTCAAATTTTCATGTCTTTGTCTCATATTAAACATATTATTGCACAACTTTTGTTTGTTAGTCATATACATCATTTCACATTTATTTAATAATTTAATGCTAACCAGTGCTAAAAAGGGACGTGAACTGCTTCTATAGTCAAAACTGTCCATAGGCGTTTTGATGCAACAAATATTATGCTCCTTTACTTTCAAATTGTCACTTACATTTTATTTTAGTTACATAACTAAATTTTTAGCAATTGTTATTCATAGAATTAGTATTTTCATTGAAGATAATTACTCTTGAGACAACGAGCGTTTCCACATAAGGGTTGGTGGATTAAATTACAAAGTATAATATTAACCGTAAAAAACTTTTAAGATCTAGTTCAGAATTTTAATAAGTGTTAAGGTATAATAATATGATTTTAGGTTATTATCGGCAATTCGACACGTATGTTTGATCTTCTCTTAATCCTTGAGTTAGAACCAGGTTTATTCATTTAACCGTTTAATTAAAATATAGATTTATTACAAACCAATGGATGTATATATTGCAACTCTCTATTTAAAGCTTTACGTCTCTTTAAAACAATCATATTGGTATATTAATCAAGTTTTTTTAACCATAGTTCCTAGATTTTTTTATGGTAAATTTATTATTATCTACAATCATATAGTATTTGAACTCTTTACTTTTTAGTTGTTGGGACGGATATTAAGTTTCATGATGCTAAAAGTTTGGAAGGTACGCATCAGTAAACAATTTAGTGGATGAGTTTCGATTCAATTATAATTAAGGTAATTAGAAACGATGAAACTATTAAACTAAGAATAAGTTTTTATGAAGCAACTCGAGTTTGAGTTTGTCTAAAAAGGGTTTTGGCATGGCATATATGATAGTTTTGTTATCATTTCTAGGTGTATATTAGATCAAACTAGTATAAAGCCTCTAGCGTTGCAGCGGGAGACTAAAACTGTGCCAAGTAGCACCAATGATACACCACAAGTAAAAACACCAAACCAACGGTTTAGGATAAGGTCGTTAAACAGGGAAAAAATAAACGTAAAAACGTTAAACCACAAACGCACGCTACGACGTGTTAACTTGTTAGGGGCGAAACTACAATGGGATCCGGCGACCCTAAGATAGTCCGATAGACTACACTTTCCCACTAACCAGAGTCTATAACCGAGTAGATTTTTAGTATTTTAACATTCAAATAAGTTAGTAGGATGAAAACAGAAAAAATATATTTATATATCTATTTTTGACAATAAAACAAAAGGAATTTATATTGGTTTCAAGATATATGGAATGAAATGTTATATTTACTTTAACCTACATTATATTGGTTTCAAACTGTTTCGAGCACCCCTCTGATTTTTGGTCGGACTGGCCGATCCGAACCGGTCTTCAAAACGTTGGTTGATTCTAGATTCAAGAGTGAAACCACTTCTACTACTACATAACATTTAAATTAAAAATTATAAATAATACATTTTTTTAAACTATATATATATATATATATATATATATATATATGTGCATGTATATAACTGAAAATATATACGAAAAGAACATGTATATTAACTTTTTTCAAATGATGATAAGTGTTTGAATTTAAAAAATCTAACATCATCTAGATTGTGTGAGGTAGGTGCATCACTTTCTTGGCGTTCCCAATAATTGTCGTCAATTATATATTCATTGGCTGTTTATTAGTGATGGGGTTAGTTGTATAAATAGGTTTATATTTTAGATTATTCAAGTTTTAATATTTATTAGTTTTAATAACTCTTGTATTACAAGTGTTAAATAAATAAAATAAAAAAATAAATTAAAAATTTATAATCTATAAAACGATATCCTAAAATAAGATATGATTGAAATTATGTTTAAGTAAAAAACTATGTGTAATAAAACAACGATATCAACCTTCTAAACTTTTGTTTTAAAACTTATTTTATTTTTTTCAAAAAGTAAACTGAAATTTTGGTTCTAAACAAATTGTTTTAGAAAAATATCACTTCTAAAAATTTCCTTATTATCTCATAATTTTAATTATTTTTTGTTTATAAAAATTTCACTTTTTACAAACACCATGTATTAAAATATTCCGTATCTATAAAAAAATTTAACGTCTTAGAAAAATTTTCTAATTTTATAAAAATTTATTTATTTAAAAATAACATTATTAAAAAGATCTCTTTCTAAATTATTAAAAAAACTATTTTTAATCTAAAAGAATTAAATAATATTATTAGTAACTAATGTAATTATTTAATAGTAAAGAAAAACAGAAAAAATTTAATGATAATAAATGTGGTGCTCACACGTGTCATCCCTAGTTTTCTTTTTATTAAAACAGGAATATTTATAACGTATTCTCACTTTTTAACTTGAGTAAATTAGAAATTTTGTCCTTTATAATATGTTAAATTATGGAATGGGTTATTTGTTTTTAAAAATTATATTTTTCATCCTTTATGTGAAAAACGCTTATAAATTTTGTTCTTTTTCATTAACGGACATTAACTTTTTCAATTAACTCACCTCATGTGCAATAATAATGCAAATATTGTCCTTAATGCACATGAGATGAGTTAACTAAAAAACTTAACGTCCGTTAGTTAAAAGTACGAAATTTGCAGACACTTTTAGCATAAAGGGTGAAGAGTGCAATATTTAAAAAGAAATAACCCATTCCATAATTTAACATCTTATAATAACAAAATTTGTAATCTACTCTTCTTTACGAGTCCACATTTTTCATTTGTGACATTTTAATTTCCATATATCTATTTGTTTATTATTAATGTGTTAGCCATTAAAGTACCTTTATATTAACTCATTTTTTATGAAATTAAAATGCTAAAATCTTTGATTTTAATAATATAAATCACAAAGTAAAAGTTTTCTTAAAATATATTATCTCATCAGACACACATAGTATACAAGGATGGAAGTCTAACCAGGTAAATTTTTATTTTTTATATAACTTATATTATCGTTTTCTAATTGAAACTTTGTACTCTGGCCCCCAAAAAATTTGTACTTACTCTCAAAATATCCTATTATATTATACATATCGTCTTTGAAAACAAAGTCAAAAGTCAAAAAAATGACTATTGAATTCAAATAAATACATTTGTTGTTTTTAATAAGTAGTTATTCAACAATGTATCGCTTTGTTGTAATTATGATTAGTAACCCTAATTGTAGCTATCCATCTTATTGATTCCAGCAACAATTAGGGAATCAGACTATGCATTACACATTAGTAAGTATGAGTAAAAAGTGTAGCTACGTAGGCATCACATATGTAATTGGTGTGATCACACTCATACTCATTAAAGATGTGTAATAAGATGGACAGGTGAGTAGAGGGTTTTATCAGAGGAAAAACAACTGGTTTGGAGTAGTAGAGTCGAGTGCCTAGCGCCTATGATTTCGTCATGCCAGAGAGGACCAGGCTCACAAAAACGATGTTCCACACCCTTATTACATCACTCATGCTCACTCATAAAAACATAACACATAGTCTTGTTTTATTATTTATGCGAACTGGCCTTATAAACCAAATATTCGAGTGTCAAATAAAGAGGTATCGACCCATGTAGAAAAAATATCATGTCTTCATCACTAAACAATTTTATATAATTAACCCCAAAAATATAATACAAACAATCCCAATCCAATTCAACAACCAAAACGTCTCGAAAGGTAAAATCATAACACGTGTCTCACTAAACTTTAAAAATCTTTTCGCATTATTTCCTATGTCTCCTTCCCGTGGCCCCTTTAATTTGAACGAGCAAAAATATTGGTACATTTTAAGTACATTTTGCATTTCAGTTAATGTTTTTACGATAAATATAAAAAATCATTTTCCCATATATTTATATCCTTCGGACTTATTATATTTATATAAATAAATGCAATAAGAATCGTATTTTTGGAATGAAAGTAAATTGTACTCATGGTTTTTAAGATATAGTCATTTACTAGAACAGATAAATTACATGGCCTATATAATATATATTTTTTATAAATACATATCCGACCTTATTGAAAATTAAAGTAGCATATGTTGAGATTTTATAGTCTTAAAAAAGAACAAAAGACTAATTGCAATCTATAGTCACTATAGTTAAAAGATCCAAATTTTATGGCTTATAAACAACAACAACAATAGTAGTAGTTAATTATATATTTAGCATATGGAATCATAATCCCTCCAAATTAGACTTTTGAAAAAATAAGTTCTCCCTCATTAAATATATATATCCCTTTTTCTCTCAAGTTGACAATTGGGTCCAAAGTGACACCCACTTGATAGATACAAGAGATATTAGGTCAATAAGCTCCCCTTTTCCTTTCATGCTATTCTTTTCTTTTCTTTTTTCCATTGCTGTAGAAAAAAATTCACAATGTAAGAATTAAACTTTTACTATATTGACTTTGAAAAGTCAATATGAAGTTACATTGAGTAAATATCACTGTCATATATATTATGGAGCATAAAACAAAGTGTAGAAAAAAAAAAGAAAAAACATATAGATGTTATGTATTGGGAAAATGATCTATAACAAAACATAGTCTAGTGCTATATGACATAGTCCTGGTAACATTAGGGTGCTAAGACAATTAAATCTTTTAAATCATAGATCTGTAAAATAACAATATTGATTGTATAATCAACTCAAAAATATTTTAAAAAATCTACTCATTTGTCACATGGGTTGATAGAATAGTAATAATAGTTAAAATGTCTTTAAACAATATCATGATTCAAATCCTGACATGAGATATACAAAGAATTATATATTATAAGTGAGATTAGATAAGTGTGATGGTCGTTGTTCTATTAAAAAAGTCTAGTCATATTGTAATAGGATTTAAAATGCATAGAATCTTAATATTAGATGAAAAAAAAAAACTCTATACTAAAATCAATGAATTCTCATGTCTAGTCTTTTATTCGGGTTGTGTATCATTGTACAAGAAATTTATATATTTTTATTTGCAAATTTAAGATATTATTGTTATTAAAATTATCTAGAATAAAATTCAGAAGATTTTTAAACGTTAACTAGTCCGACATTGGTTCCTTTTTTGACATTTTCAATTTAGCGTTAGCTTATGTCTTTTAAAATACAAGAATTCAAGAAATAGTTTGGTCTTACAGGAGAATTTTAAAAATATAATGCATAATAAAATAATGATAAGCTTTAGAAACAATTCAACAAATAATATTTCGAGTCTATTAGAAATAGCTAGTGGGTTAATCACTATCTTATGATCAAATCAAGAAACTTCCAAAAAGAATATAGCTTTAATTATCAAGTAATCTCATTGCTATAAAGAGAAGATTCCATCACTATGTTAACGGTCTGTTTACTTAGTATTTTTGTTTTTAAGTTTACTGATATGTATATTTACGAATGAGTCTGGTAGCGACACTTTTAACTTGGTATGAATTCGAGTCTTACAAAGTAAGCAATAGATGAAGTTCAAAGGTAGATTTTGTAGAAGTGTATTTACTAGTTGAAAAAAACTAATACGTATCACCATGTATATGATTATATATAATTGTTGCAACGGCAAGAGGCATGGCGACAAGGCTATAGTAACAGGTGCTACGACTGCAGTGACAAGCTCTACAACTGTGGAAGCACGACGAAGACAAGAGAATGATAAAAGAACCTAATCTATTTATATGCAGACTTCGTCCTCTAGATAGGACGAGAGGTAAAAGAAGATAAAGAAAGTCGGCATATAAGATGGGTGATATGAGAAGGATATGAGAAATGAAAAAGAAGACAAGAACTAAACACCCTATAAAATATAAGAAAAACGTTAAGAGAATCATTTTAGCAACAAACGACACAAAGATTACGTATACGAATTCAATACAAACACAAGTTGTAGGGGTAAAACTCTATGTCTAACCAGATCAGGAAAGATCCTCTTAACACATTCACCTAACATTACCATAAATCGGAGATAATGGGAACGCAAATGATGAGAATATAACCTTTTATTGTTAAGTTTTAATTAAAGTCATTGAATTCCATATAAAGCTAACCTCTCAAGCTTTAGCTTGATGTAAGATGGTCCTGTAGAGTGATAATACGGAAGACCAAGACTTTACTAGATTATGCACTTCAATTTTAGACAATTATGAAGCGTTAATGTGTTGTCACATCTGTTTTTATCAAATGGTTGAACAAAAGAACTATGTGAATTATGATATATGTCATAAAAATAATGTTTTTTCACAGAAAAAAAAAAACAAACGAATATATACGTTCTACTAAAAACCACAAATAAATTAATAATCACAAGATTTTTTGTAACACTTATGCATAATGTTTTTGAGTGTCTTTATTTATTTAGTTTTCAGCCACTTTTCACTGACATACATATGCATATGGAAGAAACCGTAATTTTTTTTTATTTTATTTAATTTTAGAAATTAAAAAAAAAATGTAATGCATTCTTATGTGCTTTCGAGTTTTGAGAGAATATAAAGTGTTTTCAAGTATTTTAATTATTGTAACACATCCAATACCTATATATATATATATATATATATATATATATATATATATATATATATTAACCGGTGGCAAACGAGTCATTTGGGTGGTTTTAATGGTTGTAAACAGCTAGTTTGAACATGCATCCGACCTGCATTTCCAAACCGGATTTGACATATAGAATCCAAACCGATGTAATTTGATGGTTCGGGTTTGAACCCGGACCAGTTTCACCAACACGGTATTTTCATGGGGTCGGATTTATAACAGGATTCATATTACAAAGGTTTTATTTTTTACTTCCGAAAACGAATTATGGTTGTTGGGCCGGCATCCTTTAGCATTTATTCCGGACCACCCTTGAGCCCACTACAGTTTGCCCAAATCGTGTATTTGAATATTTAACACTGAATAGAAAGGTAGATTTTATTTAATCAACTAAATAAATTTCCTTAATTAACAATTTTTTTTGTCACAAAGAAATATTTTATAACTTCAAATCATATTTCTATTTAATAGTTACTTTTTTCATATACAAAAGGGAAGTTGTGATTTAGCTATTTTAAATAAATGTAAAATCATTATCCAACCATCTTATGTTTCTGTGAGTTATTTTATAAATATGTTATCAAAACATGTTTCTATATGCGTGTGAGGATTCTTAACCATCCTGTGATTACATTATCTGCACAAGCCAAGACTCTTATTATAAAACTCAACCATGTAGTCGTGTAGACTTGAGTCATGTAGGAAGTTTTAATGGATTTTATGGGCATGCTATGTGATAGGAAAGATCAATTAAGTTGATCTGATTGACATTGACAAGTGCTCTGTACATGAGATGGGTGTATGATGTTAAAGTTGGGGTATACAGAAAATGGTGCAATATATAAATGATGTGATCTTAGAGATGCATTGCGTGTTTTTTATTTTATTTTATTTTATTATTTATTTATTATTTTTTTTTTTGTGGTTGAGGAATTAATTAGCTTGACTGAAAATATAAACAATCATGTTGGTTTTTCTTAGAGTTATTCTTGTATTAGAAACCTGATTAAGTTGATTAGTTTTACATTTTTACTCTAAAGTTTTGTTCACTTACGCACATATATGAATTATTGTTGAAGTGTTAGTTGGTGACTCAATCCAAACTTCTATCTTACATATTAAGTAGTTACTTGTGATATGTCAATTGTATAGTTGACTGTTTTGCTGCACATTTAGTTTTTAGTTGTTATTGTAATGTTAGTCATAGTTCAAGGGTGTAGTGTGTAAATGTGCATATTAGTTTGTTAAAGTTCGTTGATATAGGGCTTTAATGGGGAATCTCTTCATCCTACTGTAACCGAAGTTCTTGATTAGAATCATTGTGAATGTGAATTCAAGTTTCTTTTGATCTTGATTCTTTGTTGTAATTTCCGCAAATTGTGTTAACAATTGGTATCAGAGCTCCGGCTCTCGATCAACAAAGAAGACGACCACCCACGAGGATTGTCAAAGTCTGAAACAAGTGAAGAAGATTGAAGAATGGTGAATTCAGCGAAGTTCGACATCGAAAATTTCGACGGGAAAAACGACTTCAGCCTGTGGAGGTTGAAGATGAAGGTGTTATTAGTTCATCAAGGAGTCGTTGATGCGTTGAAGGGGGAAATTGGTCTGCCAGTGATGACGTCCGAAAGAGAGAAGAAGGAGGTTATGGAAAAGGCCCATAGTGCAATCATTCTCAATCTCGGTGATCGAGTGCTGAGGGAAGTCTCGAAGGAGACATCGGCTGCAGGTGTTTGGTCAAAACTTGAAAGCTTGTACATGACCAAATCCCTCGCAAATCGACTCTACCTGAAGAAGAGACTCTATATGTTCCAAATGATGTCTGGGAAATCATTGGAAGATCACATAGATGAATTCAATAAGCTCATTTTGGATCTTGAAAACACTGAAGTTGAAATTGAAGAAGAGGATTAGGGCAATAATCTTCTTGGCATCATTGCCTGCTTCATATGAACACTTTGTTGATACCTTGATGTTTGGAAGAGACAGCCTGTCGATGGAAGAGGTTGTATCTGCTATGAATTCAAAGGAGTTGCACAAAAGGGGTGAATCAAAGGATGTAGGCTCAGAAGGCCTCATTGTGAGAGGCAGGGCTGAACATAGGACAAACAAGAATAAGGGTATGAGGCCTAGATCTAAATCTAAGGGAAAACTTAGGTGTTTTGTCTGCAATTCAGACAAACACCTAAAAAGGGAGTGTCCTGAATGGAAAAGAAGAAAGGCTGACTTTAGCAAAGGTAAGAATCAAGGAAGTAGCACTCAAGATGATTCCACTGATGGTTATGATAGTGCTGAAGTCCTAATGGTCTCTAGAGTTGATCAGAAGAAGGTTTGGATCTTAGACTCAGGCTGCTCATACCATATGTCACCACACAGGGAGTTTTTCCAGGAGTTAGAACTAAAGGATAATGGTATAGTCCAATTAGGGGATGATAGACCATGTAAAATAGAAAGCATTGGTGTCATATCTCTAAAACTAGATAATGATACTACAATCAACCTACATGGGGTTAGGTATATACCAGAATTAAAAAGGAGTTTAATTCCCTTAGGCACCTTTGAAAGAAAGGGGTACCAACTTGTTCTGAAAGATGGTAAAACCAAAGTGGTTAAGGGCTCACTTGTAGTCTTAACAGGGACTAGAAGAGAGAATAATACTTATGCACTTGATGGGCAGGCCATAGTAGGTTCAGTATCAGCTGCTGATGTTTCAGAAAATGGTTTAGCTAGTTTTTGACATAAAAGACTTGGTCACATCAGTCATCAAGGGCTTGTGGAACTAAAGAAGCAAGGTGTACTTGATAGATTGGATAGCTATGAGTTTGGATCTTGTGAGAATTGCATCATGGGGAAGGCTAAAGAGTTAAGTTCTCTAAGGGTGTTCATAAGACCAAAGGAGTTTTGGATTACATCCATGCAGATCTCTGGGGCCCCACTAAGACTTTGTCTCTAGGTGGAGCCTCTTACTTCTTGTCATTAATTGATGACTACTCTCGAAGAGTATGGGTCTATGTATTAAAACATAAGTATGAGGCCCTCAGAAAATTCAAAGAGTGGAAAGTATTGGTTGAAAACCAAACAGGTAAAAGAGTCAAGAAGTTAAGGACAGATAATGGTCTGGAGTTTTGTAACAGAGTTCACTAATCTCTGTACTACTTGTGGTATTGATAGGCATTACACAATCCCAGGTACCCCTCAACAAAATGGATTAGTGGAACGTATGAATAAGACATTACTAAAAAAGGTGAGGTGTTTACTGTTAGGAGCAGGGTTGCCTAAGAGTTTTTGGTCAGAAGCTCTTAAGACTGCAGTGTACACAATAAATAGAACTCCCTCATCAGCCATAGGAATGATGGTACCCATGGAAAGATGGTCAGGTGAGGTTACTGATTACAACAACCTTAAGGTGTTTGGTTGCTTGGATTACTCTCATATAAGTCAAGGAAAACTAGAACCTAGAGCACAGAGGTGTATTATGTTGGGATATCCTGATGGTGTTAAAGGATATAAGCTGTGGAGGTTGGGTGATGGAAGTCCCAAGGTAATTGTGAGTAGGAATGTTACATTTGAAGAGAAAGTAATGTACAAGTATGTTGTCTCAAAGTCATCTAAGGTGGATGGAGCTGATAAAAGGGCTCAAATTGAGGTGGAGCTCACTGATGAAGAGTCACTTGATTCTGGTGATAATGTTGATACACCAGGGAGTTCTCAAAGACCTGCTGAGAAGACTAGTGTTGCAGGAGGTAGGCCTAGGAGGCAAATTGTTCAGCCTATCCGGTACAGGGATGATATCACAGCTTATGTCTTTAATGTTGCTGAGGAAGAAAGTTCTCATGACCTATTGACTAATGATGAAGCTATGTCATCTCATGATAAGCACAAGTGGGAAGAAGCTATGAAGGATGAGATGAATTCATTACATAAAAATCATACATAGGTCTTAGTGGATAAGCCTGCTGATCAGAAGCTGGTGGACTGTAAATGGTTGTTTAAGATCAAAGAAGGTATGCCAGGTGAAGGCCCCAGATATAAGGCAAGATTGGTTGCTAAGGGATTCACTCAAAGAGCTGGGATTGATTATGGGGAGGTGTTCTCACTAGTAGTCAAGCATACATCTACAAGGTTTATATTGGCCTTAACAGCTGCATTTGATATGGAACTGGAGCAGATGGCAACCTTGATGAGAAAATCTATATGAAGCAGCCACCTGGTTTTGAAATGAATGATAAAGATAATCAAGTGTGTCTGCTTAAAAGGTCTCTTTATGGTCTGAAGCAGTCACCTAGGCAGTGGTATCTTAGGTTTGATAGCTATATGGTTTCACATGGATTCACTAGAAGTGTCTATGATAATTGTGTCTATTATAAAGAATATTGTAAAGGCAGTTATGTCTACCTGTTATTGTATGTTGATGATATGCTGGTTGCTTGTAAAGATAAAGGTCAGGTTGATGAAACTAAAAGAATGTTGATGGCAGAATTTGACATGAAACAGTTGGGGGAGGCTAAAAAGATCTTAGGAATGGAGATTTTTAGAGATAGAGCAGCTGGTGAAATAAGACTGTCTCAGAAGTCTTATGTCACTAAAGTTTTGAGAAGTTATTTTATGGAGAAGAGCAAGCCTGTTGTGACTCCTCTAGGCCAGCATTTTAAGCTTTCATGCCTGGATTCCCTAAGTTCAGACAAGGAAAGGGAGTCAATGGTAAATGTTCCTTATGCTAATGTTGTTGGTAGTCTTATGTATCTGATGATATGCACTAGGCCAGATATTAGTTTTGTTGTCAGTGTAGTAAGCAGATACATCAGTAATCCAGGGAAGCAGCATTGGGAGGGAGTGAAATAGATACTTAGGTACTTGAATGGTACTAAGAACATTGGGTTAATTTTTGGCACAGTAAATAGTCAAGATTCAGCAATAGAAGGCTATGTTGACTCTAATTTTGCTAAAGACTTTAACAAAGGAAGTTCTATCACTGGATATATCTTTAAAGTTCTTGGTAGTACAATAAGTTGGAAAGCTGGTTTGCAACATGTAGTAGCACTGTCTACCACTGAGGTTGAATATATAGCATTAACAGAAGCAGTTAAAGAAGCTCTTTGGTTGAAGGGTTTTATGACTGAGATGGGCTTATGCAATGAAGATGTTTTGGTGTTCTGTGATAATATGGGTGCTATACAATTGTCTAAACATCAAGTTTTTCATGAAAGATCTAAACATATCAATGTAAGGCTTCATTGGATAAGAGGGGTTTTGTGTTCTAATGTTGTTAAGGTGAGGTATGTTAATACTCATGACAATGCAGCAGATATGATGACCAAGAGCTTACCTGGATCAAAGTTTTTAAAGTGTCTTGATATGTTGCATATTGCTTAAACTTGAGGTTGAGTTTACTTCAGTTACATTGATCACCAAGGTGGAGATTGTTGAAGTGTTAGTTGGTGACTCAATGCAAACTTCTATCTTACATATTAAGTAGTTACTTGTGATATGTCAATTGTATAGTTGACTGTTTTGCTGCACATTTAGTTTTTAGTTGTTACTGTAATGTTAGTCATAGTTCAAGGGTGTAGTGTGTAAATGTGCATATTAGTTTGTTAAAGTTCGTTGATATAGGGCTTTAATAGGGAATCTCTTCTTCATCCTACTGTAACCGAAGTTCTTGATTAGAATCATTGTGAATGTGAATTCAAGTTTCTTTTGATCTTGATTCTTTGTTGTAATTTCCGCAAATTGTGTTAACAATTGGATAAGCCACATGAGGAGCAACAAGTCTATCTTCTACTAGTTCATGTGTAACTTGAAGTCGTTTCTATCATAGGCTTTGTACTTTTATTTAATGATTGTAGTAGCTTATTGTCAGTTTCCCGCTAGTTAGGTGCATTAATAAAATTGCCAATTTTCGTCGTTAAAAAAAACATAACAAATAGTTCACATTAAAGATAACTTAGTCGATGGCACACCATGAGTTGTGGGTCCACTACAACTTGAGAACCGTTTTTTTTTCTTCTTATATTCAAGAGAGACACATTTACGTAAATATACCCTGACTACCATTTGATGTGCATAGCATTAGATACGAAGGATATTGGATACCATATCTAACTTACTAACCTTGTATTTATCGTCTTGTGATCTTTATAAATATTTTCATTTGTTCAAAAGAAAATCCAAGAAATTCATTATCCTTAACATATGTTGTTATTTCTGACAGATGATTAAACCCTACAACTGGACTTTATATAAACATTTTAGACTATTCAAAATCAAAGACTCTACCCGTTGGACCCGGTCTAGGGTGTTGGCCCAGCACATGTTCGTTTTTGTTTTCTTTTAGTTAAAGATTTTTTAAAGTACTTGAATTGAAAAGGGAGTTTGTAGACTATTTAAAATTGTAAAACCTACTCTTCACATAAACCAGCTATGCACCACAAAAAACGTGTAGTACAAAATAATAAATCAGGTTTTTTAAACATTACCTAATTGGTCTTTTACTACCTGATACAATTGTCACCACCATTTATTCGTTACAATCACCACCTCATAAAAAGCATGTCACCACCTCATATATATTTATTACAAAATATATCCTGCAGATATTGTAGATCCTCTCATTCACACTTACTATATAATGCCACCCCTTTTCTTATATCATGCATCCGAAATTCAACGACCTAAAGAGCTCCGCCCATAACCACCGCCACTGGCTCCCGGAGAACGGCGCATCCGCCGGTGATTACAATTACTCCGGCCAACCACCAAGTCTGGATCTCTCTAGATCAAAGGTATATTTAAAAAGTTCAAGAAATCCCTCTGTTTTTTATCTTCTTCAATGTTGTGTTATAATGTCTTATTTTTCTAAATTGCAATCAAACAAATTGCTTTTTGTTTTCAGAACTGGGCCGGTCAAACTGGTTGGACTAGAAACTGGTCATAGTCTCATAGAGCCGGTCCAGATAAACATAATTGGACTGTTTTCATTTGAACCACCTCGTTACTGGTTGGACAGGTGAACCAATTGCCGGACTGGGTTTGATTTTTTTTTTATTTTCTTCAAAATTTTATTTTTTAATTTATTAGTATTCAATAATTCATATTTTACTTGTTTAAGTTTCCATTTCCACGTTGTGCTAGAAGTACAATTTTATATCAAAATATATATATAGTGTTTTCATAGTTTATTTTAAATTAAACACATATAAATTGATGCAGGTTTGGAAGCAATCAAATGGCTTAAAAAACAAATAGTTAATCAAAGACGATAAACGAACCAAAAGGTTCCAAGAACAATGTTCTTATATTTTAAACTTAATCAAAAAACTAATAACAAATGTTAACCTAACCCTCTATTTATACTAAAAACTAACAAACGAAAGATAATGATAAATATATAAAAAACACTCTAAATAAATAAATAGATAATTAATTTGAATATATATTCAAATTCAAACTTATAGATGCCCCTGCATCATATATAGTTTCAAATTTAATACTATACGTGATGTCATCCGGCTACTATAACTTTAGTAAAAATTTGATATATATATTCATCAATGAGAGATTGTACTTAATGATGTTTAGTTCACCTTAAGGAGAGGAGAGAAAGAAGTGACAATAGATGCCGTAAGAATACAACATATATAGCAATGTTGTAAGTGTTGTTTTTGTTTTGGATGTCAATGTGTTGGTTTGTCGTTTGTTAGGCATGTGTTGCTTTTTATGTAAATGCGTCTAGCTAGTCAATTCAATATTATTATAAGCTCATATATGGCTTGTTATTTTAAGTTTTCTAAAAAAAGGTTTCTGTTTCTAACAATAGGATTTATCATGTTTCCAAAATGTTATGTATGAGATTAATTTGAAGTTTCATGGATTCATTCTGCGCTTTTATAACTTTTTGCTGAATTACAATATTTTTCTTGTAAAAGAAGTTCTAAAAGAGCGAAATGATTTCATGAACACTCATCATAATGAGGCATAATAACTTAAGAAACATAGATAAATTAATCCTAATGTTGTTATACAAGCCTTTCTATTTGAAACATTTAGAAAAACAAACAACGAGCTATAATGACAATGTCTAGTTAGGCGCATTTGCATAAAAATCAAGGCATGTTAACGAAACAATGAACAAACCTACATTTGATCGATCATATTACATCCAAAACAGAAACAAACACAATAGTTTGTTGTAGTTTTACGACACCTACTAAAATATAGTAGGCAGATCGACCTATTGAGGTAACATCTCAAAACAAGTTATGTTGAACCTCACAACAACGCCATCATGGAAGAATCTGCATGTATCTACGGATGGAGTTTAAATCTTGCGCCTTGTTGCATGCACTACAGATCAAGAACTCGTCACAATGAGATGATTCCCTGCGTGTTCTTTCGATTTGATCTTGTTTGTAATATTAAAGATGTGCTTTTTCCTTCCAAGAGACATGCATATGTGAAAATATGTGAATACTGATTTAATTTGCAAAGAATTAGATATAAGTGAAATTAGATGTCATAAGTGTTGGTTACTATTCTTATAATTGTCCTCTTGTAAACTCTATAAGTACTTTCATTGTGCAATACAAAACACAAGAATGTACTTTAATCATTCGAATCAGGTGTCACAGAAGTAGATATGGTATGGGTTTGTGTTAAATTTGTATTTGTTCTGAAAATGAAACTTAATGACTACTTATTAGTGATCATTTTTTATATTTGCAACACAAGATCAGATTGGGATTAGTAGGATTATAGCTCACATACAAGTCAGTTACATTGCATAAATATGCGAATACTAATTTGATTCGCGGATTAGAGATAACTGATATAACATACCATATGTTATTTACTGTTCTTGTATGCATCCTCTTTTATAAATATATCCATTTATGCAATATAATTATGTTTAAACCACCATCATTAACAGTTGCACAAACTTATAACTTAAACAGTTCACCAACCTAAGCAACTTATAGACATTCAATACATCCATGAGAGATCTAGCTTATAAGACACAGATTTAGCAGCACCCTGCACACCAAGCAATGACACTTGAGGGCAATCATTCACAACAAGTTCTTCAAGCTTACACGAACCGATAAGCGGCTTGAACCCATCATCAGTCACACCTAGACACTTGGTTAACCGCAGCACTCGCAGCCACGGGTAACAGGCCACAAATTCCAACCCTTCATCGCTTATCTCTTGGCATCTTACAAGTTCTAAAGTTTGCAGATGGTCAGAACCACAAAGAGCTTCAAGTCCAGCGTTGTTAAAAGAATACACGCGATCAAGAAACAGGTTTTTCACCGGGCATGTTTTTATTAAGCTTAAAATCCCATCTAAAGAGAATGAAGATAACGAAGGAAATTCTCCATCTGAGAAAGATAGTGACACTGACTCAAGCCGAGTGCAGTTTTGAGCCAATGAATTCAAACTATGGTCCGTGAGTCTTAACGGGTTCTCCATTAGAAGTGGAAGCGAGAAATCTGATGGGACCCTTATTGAAATAGCCCGAAGATCTTTCGAGTTCTGGGCTAACCCGATGATGTCACAGTCTCGTGCTCCAATACACATGTCTAAATGAACTTTCTCCAAGTTTTTGCATTTGTCTAGTATACAAGCAAGCCCTCTTCCCGGGCTGATCATGCAGTTGGTCAAGGTAAGTTCCACCATGTTCTCACATAGGACACACTGTTTTTGCCAACGGTCAACAGCTAACCGGTCATAAAGCTTCATGTACCTGTAGTTTGAGTCAACCTCAAATTGCAAACGTTTAATGTTTCGCCAAGTGGGCCCGAGTTTAACAAGAGAACCTTCTCCAATACCCCTACAGTTCTTGATGCAAAGATCTTCAAGTGTTTCTAGCCTTCCAAGACACTCGAGCCACACAAGGTTGCTAATATTCAAACAGCGAATAATATGGATTTTTTTCAAGTCTTTGCAGCCCGAAACTATGGAAAACAGCCCGGAACCTGTAATTCTTGGAGTAAAGTTCAACTTCAAGGATGAAAGTTTGGAGCATGAAGCTAAAGAGCTAAGGCCCGCATCAGTTATGAAAGTGCAATAACTTAAGGTGAGATCGGTTAAAAACGGGCAGATGCTTGAGAGTATGGAAAGACCTGGGTCTTCTAGTTGTGTTCCTAATTTTGACATCCAACCGGAATACGTAATTTCCACTTTGTTCAAGTTTGGGAATCTGTGACATAATGAAGTCAAAGCATCATTTGCAGGGTTTAAGCCACAGCCAACACGAAGGTGTTTTCTTTGTTCGTTGTCAAGATTATGGAACCGTTTACAAGCCAAAGATATGGAATTTCGATCAACGGTGTTCTTGATTCTGCTGAAAATCTCCAAAATTAGCTGATCTGGGAGATTATCCATACTAACCATGTTTAAGACCTGATATGGTAAGAAAGAAGAATTTAAGAAGGCATACAAGTTTCTTCTATAAAGAACAAATTAAAAGAATCTGCAATACAAATATATGCAAAATTAAAGCTTTTTACTTCTTCTGTTACAAAAAAAACACAAAAGGGAGCTACAATTTGAATTTAGATACTAAACATTTCGATCTTTAACTTCATAATGTGTATTATAATTGTTCAAGATACATACTCTAACAATATCAAAACTTGTAATAAGTAATACAGGTAGGATAACATTGGTATCAGATTTGCAGCAAGTTTCAACTCATTTTTAACTGAAGATCCAATGATATCCATTGCAATGCTTATTAAAACTGGTTATGGTTAATCATTTTTCGTTAAGCAGCAATTTAACACTTCATTTAACTCACAAACAATCAAATATGGCAATCCCAAATACCCTTTAAAACAGCATATTGTTATATCAAAACGCTGACACCCCTTTAATAAGAAAGTGAACTAATCAATTTGCTATGATATCATAGAGCATATAATTGTTAAAGGATGCAATTATGCAGAGTTCAAGGATGATTTGATTATTGTAACCTTAGATGATCAAAATCAGATAATTAGCTTCAAAAAGTGATTAATCGAAACCTGATTGTTCAATCCTAACAAGATACGGATATGAACTGCAGCAGCATCCAAATACGCCTAATTGGCACTACCGATCTCAAAAACAAACTTCAGTCGATTTCTGTGTCCGTACGAGATGCATATGTTATCAAAATTTCATTAAACCTAAAGGTTCTAAATTGAACGAATTCTCTAATATCAAAGTTGGCATAAAGAGAACTAATTATAAGCAAGAAAAATCCAAAGTGTGATTACCTTGGATGAAGGATGAGATCAAAACGAAACGAAAGATATTCATGCGATCTGAATGATCATCGTCTTCTGGTGGTTTGAGATGTTCGTAGATTCGGGAATATGATTAGCGATTTGGTTTTGCCCCAAATCTATAAAACTTTTTGGAAATATCTTTCTTTCTGGAACGGCTTATTGAAATATCTATATACAGAACTCTAAAATAATTTGTTTTTCTTTAAAGTTAAATTTGATTTTGTTTCATAAATTTTGATTAAAATAACTATTTTTTTAATATTAAAAATATCAATTCCTTTCTAAAGTTTTTATAAGTTGTTTCAATTCAATAACTCCGCAGTTAAGCGTGCTTGGGCGAGAGTAGTACTAGGATGGGTGACTCCCTGGGAAATTTTCACCCGGGCAACCAAAAGCAAATCCGTGAGCTCCTCGTGGGCAAAGCGGATAATATTGGTGGTACGAGAGGCCGGGTGTTACAGAATGGTATCAGAGCCACTCCTGTGCCCGTCGCGATGGTGGGACAAACCTCACCGGGGATGGTGAGGGTGTTCTCGGGCTCATCGAGGACGATGAGTCCAAAGGGGGGGTGATTGTGACACCCTGCATATATCCCACATCGGTCGTGGACAGGAGAGATTCCTGGTTCATAAGGAATGTCCGGCCTTTAATATTACCAACGCGTTTTGGGCGTATTGGCTGTGGATGAGAGGAGAACTCCACAGTTAAGCGTGCTCAGGTGGCAGCAATCCAGGGATGGGTGACCTCCCTGGGAAATTTTCACCCGGGCAACCAAAAGCAAATCCGTGAGCTCCTCGTGGGCAAAGCGGACAATATTGGTAGTACAAGAGGCCGGGTGTGATGTGACACCCTGCATATATCCCACATCGGTCGTGGACAGGAGAGATTCCTGGTTCATAAGGAATGTCCGGCCTTTAATATTACCAACGCGTTTTGGGCGTATTGGCTGTGGATGAGAGGAAAACTCCACAGTTAAGCGTGCTCAGGTGGCAGCAATCCAGGGATGGGTGACCTCCCTGGGAAATTTTCACCCGGGCAACCAAAAGCAAATCCGTGAGCTCCTCGTGGGCAAAGCGGACAATATTGGTGGTACAAGAGGCAACACCTGACCTCTCGTAGCACCAATATTGTCCGCTTTGCCCCCAAGGAGCTCACGGATTTGCTTTTGGTTGCCCGGGTGAAAACTTCCCAGTGAGGTCACCCATCCTTGGATTACTCCCACCTGAGCACGTTTAACTATGGAGTTCTCCTCTCATCCACAGCCAATACGCCCAAAACGCGTTGGTGATATTAGAGACCAGACATTACTTATGAATCAGGAATCTCTCATGTCCACGACCGATGTGGGATATATGCAGGGTGTCACAATCACCCCCCCCTTTGGACTCATCGTCCTCGATGAGCCCGAGAACACCCTCACCATCCCCCGTGAGGTTTGTCCCACCATCGCGACGGGCACAGGAGTTTGACACCCTGCATATATCCCACATCGGTCGTGGACAGGAGAGATTCCTGGTTCATAAGGAATGTCCGGCCTTTAATATCACCAACGCGTTTTGGGCGTATTGGCTGTGGATGAGAGGAGAACTCCACAGTTAAGCGTGCTCAGGTGGCAGCAATCCAGGGATGGGTGACCTCCCTGGGAAGTTTTCACCCGGGAAACCAAAAGCAAATTCGTGAGCTCCTCGTGGGCAAAGCGGACAATATTGGTGGTACGAGAGGCCGGGTGTTACATTTTGCCCCAAATCTATAAAACTTTTTGGAAATATCTTTCTTTCTGGAACGGCTTATTGAAATATCTATATACAGAACTCTAAAATAATTTGTTTTTCTTTAAAGTTAAATTTGATTTTGTTTCATAAATTTTGATTAAAATAACTATTTTTTTAATATTAAAAATATCAATTCCTTTCTAAAGTTTTCATAAGTTGTTTCAATTCAATACAAGTTTCATAAGTTGTTTCAACTTGAATACAAAAAATTAAATTTTGAACTGAAATTGATACAAATGATGAAACTTTTGAACTGAAATTGATGTTTTGAAATTTTTGAAGAAAAATGGTTACTTTTGTTAATATTTATGAAGCAAAACTGAAATTAACTCTTTTCTTTATAAGCACATCACTATTATTTTTTTTAATAACTAATTGGATTAGCAACAACTCGATCATTCCGGTACTCGAATATGTAACCGGAGACTATTCTAAAAAAAACTCATCGACAGAAAACATATTAACATGACTTGAAACTTCTTTTTATTACAAATAAAACTTGAATACAATATATCTAAAATGAAATCTTGAAATATTTCATCTCAACCAAACATATCATTCCCCAAGCCGCACGCTTCCCTCCGCCTTCCAATAAAACAATTTTATTCCCCATTTAGCCATTTTATTGTTAGAGTTTTGGGAATATAATTTGCAATTTGTTTTTGCCCCAGGTCTTTAAAATTTAATCCCTCTTTAACAGTAACGAACCAATTCAAATAGGAGTGCAAACGAATCGAGCCGCTCGTGAACTACTCAAAATCGGATCGATAAAAAACTCAAAACAAGCCGAGTTTTATCGTGCCCGAACCTGAAAAAAAAGCTCATTCAATCATCGAGCCTGAGCTTGAGCTTCACTTATTGGGCTCACATCGGCTCCCCAGCCTAAACGAACTTTTACTTATATATTTTTTATTTAATTTGTTAAATATATTATATAAATAAACTTTTTATATATAAAATTATGATATGACCAATTAAATAATACGTACAAAGTAAAGTTGTTCCTATTAGAATGATAAGAGAATATGATAGATACCTCTCTTCTTACTTTTGTTTTTTTTGTTTTTTTATTGTCCTAGGTAATTTTTGGGTAATCTGCTCCCATGATACAAATTGTCAAATCTGAACTTAACATTGTTGCTCTTCTTTCTTCCTCTTTTATATATAATTAAAAATATATATCACCAATTAGGGATCCATTCAAATGAGAACCAATTTTTTATAAAAAACCAAAAGAACCAACTTCTTTCAAGCAGATTTTTTTAAATTAATTTCTGTTTAGTTAATTAAATTATTAAGCACAAGGGTAATAACGTAATTTTAAAAATCTAATTAGAGTTAGTGGGGTAGAAGCCCACAACCGTCACCATTAAATTAGGCATGCACTTAGTTCTATGCGACATCAGAAATTCTTAAAGAAATCAAAAGTGGATGCAATTCAATTAATTGGATTTGTTATGCAAAATTAAAGAGTTGATATTTCATATTCATCTAACAACTCATAGTTTTACTTAGCGACATGTGGGAGATGATCTGTACGCTAGCCAACCTGCTATTAATGAAAGCAACATTAAGGTTGATAATGAATGAGTTTCAAATTACGAAAAGAGCGTGTCAAGCTCAAAAGGAATTTCTGGTGATGCATAAATGCATAATTGGGTTGTGTGCATTAATGCATCAATACATTATATACATTCATGCAAAATTGCATTTGATCAAAAAAAATATAAGTATTATTTTATATTATAGTAATCCATAAAAAAGATGTAAGCAAACAATCATTTAAAGGATAGGTTGTTATACCAAAACATCAAATATTGTTGTAAAACAAAATGATTTTCTCCTACTCACCGAGTTCACTTAACGTTTTTTGATTTTTGTTTGGTTGACTTCAGTCCAGCCTTGACATTCTTCCCATTGCCTTTTGGACTTTATTTCTTCTTTGTTTTTCATGGTCTTCAAAGCCTTCATTACCTGTATTTCCTCCCAAAGTTGTTCAACCTATCACCTTGTCGTTACGCAAATTAATTTTAGAGAACAGGATTTTTGCAACATACTTCCAACATAGTCTTTTGATCTGTGTGTTCGGAGTTATTTCTTCCACCTCGAACACTTTCTTCCATTCCTTTCACAAACTTTAATATGTTTCCATGCGCCGCATCAAGAAAATCTCACAATCGTTCTCATTTTTTGTAGTGCCCCAATTCAAAGGCAACCTAATTAGCTTTGCATAACGAATGATATAGCTTGTTGGGTGGCCAATCGATTCCAGGTAACATCCCAAAATTTCACGCTACAAACAAAATAAGGACACAACATGTTATCGTATTAGTACTGTAAGCATTTTCCTTACACTATAAAGTTGAATGCAAGATTAGACTTACATATTTTGACGGAAAATTTGATTCGGTTTTAATTAACGTGTGTATGCTCCCATCACAATTCTCGACCATCGATGCTACACTACCATCTTGTAGTTCAACACTTCAACCTAATAGTGCATATATCCATTCTAGATCGGAAAAAGTATAACTTTGGAGTTTGGATACAAGATATACTGACAACTCTACAATTTATTAAACTATACGGTAATTCGTGATAAAAACATGAACGTGGGTAAGTGTTCGCAATTTACATGGATGTGCATACATGCATACTATAAGTACTGCTAGAAAATATGCATAAATGCATATAATGTCAGAGAATGGTTACTGCAAGAAATTATAAACAATGATTTGGGTGACTAGCTAATGGATCTGAAAATTAACACAATGTAATGTAAATTCTTATGGTCCATACCTCCATGTTGTAGTAGGTGAAATGAATTTTAAAAATAAAATTAATTTAAAAAATGAATTTTAAAAAATACACAACGTCATCAAATTGGGCCAGTATTTATGGTGTATAATAATACAATTACTTTGTTATCATTACATGCATAATTACCGTATGTTCATTATTGCAGACATAAAACTAGATATATGAATTTTGTATGAAATGATAAGATAAATGAATTGTTATTTGTATGAAATGATGAGCGGTTTTGGAGATTGAAATGGAAATCCCAATAATACCCCCTAATACCATTAAGTCCGTCTTTTTCAACAATTGAAATTTACAGATTTGCCCTTTTATATACCATCCATTGATCAATAAATATAGGGTCAAGATTGGTTTTTTTAGTTTTTTACAAAAAAATAGTTCTTATTTGAAAGCCCCTCTCACCAATTAACTATTAAAATATAAAAAAATAATAATTAAATAATTAATGAGTCGAGTCCAAACCGAGCTCGATTTTTAAAAATAAAACTCAAAACGAGTCGATCTTGGCTTAGCTAAACTCGTTTGCACCTCTAAATCATAATTAAATGATTCAATATACATCCTAGCTTAAATAACAAAAATATAGACGTGATTAATTAATTAGTATATAAATGCAAAATAAAAATATTCTAGACCTTCATGCGACTCTCTTAACTACCCATTCAAAAAAAACCCTGAAATTTGTCATTCATATCTTACCAAAATTTCTGAAAACTTAAACTTTACAGGTCAAAATTAAGTGAATTCTCAAAGCTTAAGTTCGGTTTTGCTCACAACACAATCTACATATACAGATCTAATTATGAATAACAACAAAGTGCAATTTAGAAGCATAAAACCAACACGAAACGAAATGAATTCATGCAAGTCTAAATGATAATTTTCTGGTGGTTTGAAATCTTCCTAGATGCGGTAATACAATATGCAATATGTTTTTTGCCCCGAATCTGTAACTACTTGTGAATATCTGCTTAGAAGTATGGAACCTAATGGGTTAGGACCTGGCGTAGAATTAAAACCTTAAATTTACTTACAAGTTTATGATGGGTGTTATTAACACTTAATAATTCTTAAGTAAAGAATTATACAAATTGTATATTTTGAAGTAAGGAATTATATACCTCGATAGCAAAGAGAAAAAAGCAAGGTAAACTATTCAAAATTGGTTTATATCAAAAAAGGCTTTCATATTGAAACAAGTTTCAATAAACCAATAGCATCGTTATGATTTATGCCTGTTATAGATGTACACGGTATTTATGGCCACCAGGTACAAGAAAAAGAATGTCATCTGCAGTTCAAACCGTGCAGGCAAAAAAATATTATTCTTAAGAAGTTGCAAAGCCAAAAAATGAAAAAATTATGTAACAGTGTAGCACCAAGTCACTTACGATGTCTATTCACTTTGTACCACATCATTCTATACAAAATTTCACTTTACAAGTTTGCCTCTCAAGTACAATAGACTCAGGACGACTTTGTTTCGAGTGATAACACGTCCTCTTTCTTCTCCCGAGGTGATGCAGATTGCTCTCGTGTACTTGTTTCTTCAAGAGATAACATCAAACCCCGTAGCTGCACACCACATGTAAAAGTTGGATATTAGTAGCAATTTTGACCTATTTACTGATTTACCTATTTGAGCTGTATTTGATCTATACAGTATACACAGTGCAAAATGTTAAATCTTGGCCAGAACAGAGAACGGATCATTTGGGATTTTGGGTGGACCAAGAACGGGTGAAACATTGGAGCCTTTTATTTAAAATTATAATATGATTTGAGTAATATAGTTTTTATGATTCTTAAATTGCACACAAATTTATAATACTATAAAAGACAAAAAGACTATAGTTTTTGTAATCCATTAACCCATTTTTACCTGGGCCTCCAGTTCCTGTATCTTTTGATCTTTGAGCCTCAAAGCCTCTTTCTCCCTACAATTACAAATTACCCAAAATAAAATTAAAAAAGAAACCAGAGCATTTCATTATAAAAAATGATCTTATTAAAAGGTTTAAACTTTGGTTACACAGGTTATTATTTCTTGAAAGTTTCCCAGACCGGGTCAATACCTTTCCTGAGTTTTCACAATGATGCTTTCCCATATCTCCTTGTTTCTCAAAAGATTCTCATTAATCTACAAGTTTAACACCAAAAGAATGACAGTTATAAGAAAACGAACTTCATTGGGTATATATTTAGAAACCTAAAAACATGGGCAGATAAAACAATTACATTATCTAGAAACTTCTTCTCCTCGAGACCTTTATCCAGCTTGGCTTGCATCTTTTGCAATTTCGTATTCTTCTTCAGAGATTCGCTTACAGCTTCTGATATATCCCTCTCATTCTGTTCTTCAAATTCCTGGAGTAAGGATTCATAATACTGCCAAAGAAACAAATCTCCATATGAGCTACTAAACAAAAAGTAGTATGAAATAATCAATTTACTCAATAACTCGCATTATCAGTCCCGCTTAAGCAAAAACCAAATGCTACTTCATTCCCTGATGATTAAACATTGAACTTACTATCTTTTGATTTTCAAGTTGGGTAGTGAGGAGCTCATTATACTCATTGACAATCTGTAAGAGAAACAAGAGTGAGTGCTCATGAATTTTATTACAAATATGTTAATTTTACACTAAAGGTAAATGGGTGGATCCATAATGGGTTAATGTCATAAAGATATTTTGCTACATGTCTGGTCAAGTTGCCCTGAAAGCCTACTTGTCAGCAAATTTATAAACTAGTGTGTCAAATATGGTTACAAAATGATACTATTTTGACAGAAATCTATATTTTAATGAAAACAATTTAGAAGGTCTGTATGTTAAATTTTAACTGTTGGACCTGTTAGGGATCAACACATACCCATCTGACCAATTCACAAGTGAATGGTCTGAATTACCCTAAATTAGAAAAGGAAGAAATGGTACAGATTCAACTCGACTGTTCAAAAGGGCCTCACTAAATCCAGGGTCAGTGTCACATCCACAATCACCAGAATGCCCAGTATGGTGATTCAACTCAACCAGCTTTCCATCTGTTTTAGATTGAATCAAACGGTGAACATAATTATCTCCTACATAATCCCAAACACGTTGTGTTTCCAGTTCAAGGGAGTAGCAATGTTGTGTTTCCTTCCAGTGTTCAATAGCATGCCCTTCTTTATACCTACACCAAACATAAAACACCTGGTCAAACCACATTTAGCACACGTCAAATTTTGTGGGTTTGAATTGACCCAATGACCCTTCAAGAAAATTTTCCCCTCCTTTAACATTTTCATAGATTAAATGTGTTAAATATGAGTAAAAAATTATATAATAAAAATTAGAATATAAACTTTTGAATAAGGCGATTAGTCACTTTTATGCATTAAAATTACATTTTGACCTACTTTGGGCCCATTTGTCACGTTAGAAATGAAAGATGAAACATGAACCAAAAGGTAATAAAATTGGTCACCTCCCACATCCCACAAAGCCACAAAGAAGACATATCCAGACATTTTCGGAGGTTTGACATATCAAACATTTTGACTTTTCAGGCTGCTGTTGGCAATAACGACATACCTGAAAGAATATAAAAGCCAGATGACCACTAAAATAATGCAATTATAACATAAACATTCTGAAAGTGATAAGACCCTATTATAGTTATTATATAAATCTGAACAATTAGATTAACATGATTTTTATGTTCAACTGATTCATGTCAAGTAAAAAAAATTGATAGACTTTTTTGACAGGAAAAACAATGTAAGACAGTAGACACATCAATATACTTACTGGGCATGAAGAATCTGTCCACTTTGAAATACATGAGCAATGGAATGAGTGGTTGCACATAGTTGTCAGAATTCCACTCATATCTTGGTCCAATCTCTCTACACATAATATTAAGTGAAATATATCATAAAACTTCATGCAGAAAAAGCCAGTGTTGTGTAAGACTTCATGTTTTTTTTTTCAGATTATCTACCCCAGACTATGCCAGTTGCTAAAGTCATTTGAAACACGAACAAATCACTATCTAAAGACTTAGTTGATTTAATATTTTTAAACATTGGACTCTCAACCAACACTTCTTGTATTCAACATTAAAGCAAATTCATATGTAACAATCAACCATATACTAAAACTGAGTGAAAGGATACATATATTTATCAAGACAGATATAAGACCACCAAAAGGGCAATAAAAAGTTGGCATGTTATCATATAGTGTCCCTTATTCTTGTTTCTATTGGTGAATTATGATCTATAGTACATTAGTACCATATCCAAGATCAAAAACAAAAGTATGAGATTCTGTCACACAAAAAGCCACACACTCGTGCATTTAACTGTAATTTCCTTACATAATATTATGCAGACTAGTGTTACTGTAGCCAGTGCAAGTAGAAAGATCATAAAATATCACTCAACATATCCAACCATACAATCACGAATCACCATACTACATCTGGTGAATAGTTTCTTTATTGGTAAATAATGTGTGTGTATAGGCCATAGGGAGGGAGAGAGGGGGGGGGGGGGGGGGAGCTGTTCGTTTCAAAACCAATAATATGTTGAGAATTGCTAGAACCGCATATTGCATTTGTACCTATTGGCTATTGCTTTAATTGTGATATACAACACTATGTACAAGAGCATATACACCAGATTATGTAAGCACCTCTATTTCTCTCTCCAGCTAGTTATGATTATCTTTATGCACTATGTACAAGAGCATTATACAGTTCCCCACATATTCAAAAATATACATATTGTATGAAGAATTATAAGTAAGTAAATACCGAGACAAACTGGACATGAGGGCAGCTCTGTACTTGCAGGGGATGTTTGTGTGTGTTCAATTAGGCGTGTATATTGCACGTCAACGGTGAAAAGCACACGACATGACTCTGTCTGTATTAAGATACAACAATTAACAAAGCTATCTGAACAACAAAATTTATTTAGCCCACGCAATGCTAGGATAAACTATGAATAGTGAAAAAGAAAAACCTCCAGAGATGAGAAGCGCCTTCCATTAAAATGCTTGTGAAATGCATCTGCTGAGCTTTGGTCATCAAACGTCACCAAAATACTATACCGGTTCTCCATTCCATCATTCCTAAACACCGGGACAAATAAAGATTAACAAATCTATCTCAATTAAAGAATCACCACGAATTACTAACAATTAGTCAATTATAGAGATGGCAAACCTGACAACACGCATTTCCAATATGTGATGAATAAAGGAACCACAAAACTGACAGAAATCAGCATATGTCATGTGATTTGGCACCCCAAGTACACAAATAAGAGGCCTTCTTCCAACCTAAATAGCATCAAAAGAAATAACAATCTGATCACTGATGATAATCAGGATTTAGGGAAAGAGGAAATATGTAGCTTCTGAAAGTTGTTGCTAGTCTAGATGGTCAATAAGCCAAACCCATTACTGTTATCTAGTATCATGCATTTGTAGCAATGGTATGATATATTGATACGTATAAAATTACCAATCCCTGTTAATATTCTCCTTTCAATTTTAGATCTGCTTTATATCCCTACAATGTCTGTAGAAAATCTTGCAGTGTTAAAGATTCTGTCTGTATTCAAAATCACTGTATCGAATTGACCAACATAATGATGATCTTCGTCATTTGTGGTCAATCTTTAGCAATTGAGTACCTCAATTAATTCAACATAAGTACATAAAGTCATAAATTCGCACACAAATTAAGATAACTTCATTCACCAATATATGAACTGATCAAGTTCATTCACTTCAACTAAAACGGAACTACAATCAAGATGTATAAATACAGTGAACAATGATTGCCAGTAGATCAAAGCAAAACGGCCTTAAACAGCATTAGTCAAACATAAACTCAAACAAAACCCTAATCAACAAAATTGGACCATACCGATTATAAGAATCCCCAACGGCCCAAAGAGATGACAACTTACAGGTAAATTGGAAGAAGAAGAAGCGGCGTCGTCAAGAAACAGATGCATGACGCCTCTGGTCTCTTCGATCCTAGGGTTTCCAGAAGAAAACGGAAATGCCTGAGTTACGTAAGCATTCGATGATGAGGTGGAGGAGTCGCCGACGTCGGTGATCGGAAGTTTACTGATGGAAGACGGCCGGAAGTAGTCATCGGCGACGGTGGATGCATGAATCGCTCCGGCGGTTGCTGAAGTAACTTCGGACATTTTTCTCCCGGTGCTTATGGCTTTGCCTTCACGTTTGGTTTGGACTTTTGAGGGCCTCAATCTACAAGCTATCTATTATTTCGAACTTAATCAGCTAGTTTCCATATAATACTTTGTTTATATAATTTTTTTTATTCTATTAGGGTGGAGGGGTACTCACTAATGGTATCACGTAATATCACACACCGATATTACGTTATAAGGTTGGGTTCAAATGAAAACCAAAATAAATTGTGTAAATCAATAAACTAAATTTTTACCTTTAATAATGGCTCATATTTTTTAGAATAAAATAATAGAAAATTGTATTTTTTATTGGATCACGTGTACAAAAAATCAAACAAATATGAGTCATTGATATTCATAATCAAAGATGAAGATTTGGTTATTGGTTTACACGATTTCTCTTGGTTTTCATTTGAACCCAATTCTTACGCTATAAACTCATCAATCAAATATTGTTGTGTCATCTAATGACACATTACATCACACAACCACATTTGGAAGGGTACTCATGTCAAACCATACCACACCTAACAACACTTTTTTCCGCATCAGTCCGATTTTGGTCCAAACCACGACGACAACGTGCCGCTGGAACACGCAGTGCTGTGTGAAATGAATGGTGTCAGCGATGGTGCCATGCAACGTCGAGGCATGGCGTATATGTGCTCCCACAACCCTTACATGTTAAGACGAACAACCATACCACTAACATTTTAATCGGCTTTCTTTCTAAGATATTATATGTATTAAAAATTAAATAATTTAACATAAAATTGAGTTTAAATAGACAGTATATTTTACATGTTGGAGTTTTTTAACGATAAATTTTAATACTGAAATTTTTTCAAGTGTAATTATATATCCCAGTAAGTTTTAGTCTGAAATCCTTTAAAATATGCGGTTGATATTAATTTATAAGGGTAAAAGCTAAAATATCAATTAAGTCGCAGACATAGTTGAGTTTGGATGTTTGATTTGTAATATTTGTCATATGTAACATATATAAAGAAATCTGATAAATTGATTGTTAGAAAAACTTCAAGGACTAGTGGAGCCAAGTTTGAAAGGAGGGTGATTCGATCTATGTGACATGAGAGGAAGTTGGAGTGTTAAAGCTAGACTCTCACATTTATAAAGAAATGATGGGGTTTTGAATTTTTGATCATCTTCTTTCATGTGTTGCCATTATCTACTCAAAAAAAAAGAGTTTAGAATTTTGGTGTTATATGAAAGCAAAGAAAATTAACTTGAATTAATCCTTCGTGTCACCCAATAATAGGCAGCAAGTTTATATCTCTTATTTTATTGTATGAGAAATGTATTGTTATATAATGTGGTTATTGTGTAATCTATGTTATCTCATATACAGAAAAAGAAAATTATAGTTAAATTATAGTCTCACGCGTTAAATACTTTATGGTGTCAGTGAAGATTGCATTTGAATATTGATTTGTTGTTTATGCGGTTAATATCTAAGGTGTTCATGTACATAAAGTCCTTATGTCCTAAGAAGTATTTGATTCGGTTGGTGTTTCAGCTTATCAACAGTAAAAGATAAAAGGATATCAATCTTTATAAAATGAGTAGGTTATATCTTATGTATAGTCTAAAGCTAGTTACATACGCTAGTTAAAATTTTGTAGAAAACGTTAGTGTGAGAAGTAACATTTGTATTTGATAATCAAACATTATTAGAGACCCCTGAACAAGAGTTGAGATACTAAGCTCAAAGTCATCAAAAACAACAAAAAAAGTTCCCCATAATTCAAGACTTACACTCCATCAAATATATCATATTCTATCCTATAAAGAACTTGCAACTCTATAACATTTCGTACCAACAATAATGTGTGATGTGAAATCAGTTGTTAGAATTCACTAATCATTCAAAGTCATTGGATACTACAAAAGAGACTAACCTTAAAGTCATTGAAGACCACAAAAGTGTCTCTAATCATGCAAGACTTTCACTCTATCAAATATACTGTAACACTCTAGGCAAATCCCACATCGGTCGTGGACAAAAAAGATTTCTGGTTCATAATGAATTTTCTATCTCTAATATAATTAACGCGTTTTGACCGCATTGGCTGTGAATGAGAGGAGAACTTCATAGTAAGCGTATTCAGGTGTCAGCAATCCAAGGATGGGTGTGTGACCTCCCTGAGAAGTTTTCACCCGGACAACCAAAATGAGCTTTTTGTGGACAAAACAAACAATATTGGTGGTATGAGAAGCCGGATATTACATATACACTCTCTTATCCAACAATAACTTGCAACTTCGTATCGACAAGAATGCGCCACTCGAAGTCAAAATGTATGTCAAGATAAAGTTGCCTGGCATTATCATGAAACTTGTCCTTCTAGAACTCCACTCACTAAGGCACTTCTGAGAAAATAACCAATACCTACCTTTACAGTACTTACATATATTCTACACTATACATGCACATTCAAAATTAAAGGAATTTAAGCAAACAAGAAATTATGGGTGAAACAATAGAAATATTTTATTTCTTTCATATTTCTCTGGATGTGTTCTTTTGTTAGAAAGAGTTCGAATTGACTGAATGTTTGTATTGTTATTATCGTCAATTTAATAATATTTGTCTCTCATTTTGCTTGTGATAGTTTGATTTCTAATTCTACACCAAATAAATTTTGTTAAAATCGTTAATCGTCTAGCTTGTTGTTTGTTCAAACTTACCCGGGGATCGGGACCAACCAATTTGATCACTATGATTATCCATCCATTATGACAAGTGTCAAGCACTGATGTTAAAAATTATAGGATGGTCTTTCAAAGTAAGCTTGTATAGATATAAAACAAAGTAAGATTAAGTACATTTTCTTGTAACCATAACCATCAATCTTGCTTATCTAATTATCAACTTATCACGCAACACTGGAATCATGATTAAAAAATAAGAATGATGATATATGTACATACATACAAAACTACATACATACATATACAAAAAACATTGCATACACACATATACATACCCATGTATGTATTTTGTATCAATGTTTTCAACCGCAAAAAGGTAAAGTTGGTTTGCTCATAGCTTTATTCAATTATTTGTCTCTAAAGTGTAATGTCAAAGCATTTTATATAACCTAGACACATAAAGTGCCATATTTTGGATTATTAGAACTGTGTTATTTTATTTAAATATTTTTTATATATGAGTTGTCTACTAATTCAACTTCTTAACCCTTTTAGTTAGACATCATATTGAGTCCGTAAACTTGTTTAAAATTAAAACTACATTAAGTATATCAAGTCTAATTTGTTTAACCAATTTGTAACTTGATCACAAACCTATATACGATTTATCAACACGCTTAGAACCAGTTTTTCCACTTAACTTGTTTAGATAAATAAATTACACGAATAAATATAGTCTTAGGTTCAAATCTAACTCAAATGGGTTTTCTTACTGTGATGAATTTTCTTCTTGATGATTTTCTTGGGTGAGTCAGGTCTGAAACGTCAAAATCAGTATGGACGGCTACCATTCTGTATTAGGAAGACTTATTCGGTTATTAGGGATAGTTCCAAATGCCAGTTATTAGAAATAAGTTACATAAATGTATTTGTAGCATTCACATCATATTATTTATCCTTAATTTTTAAATTACACTAAAAACAAAAAAAGAAAATGTAAATGCTTTAAGTTACAAAGTTCTAGTAAATTGCATAAATAGTTCCTGTGGTTTGATCAAATTGAATAATTGGTCCCCAGACTTTTAAAATTGCAAAGTTAGTCCAAACTTTTGTGTAGTCATTGCAAATTTGGTCCTCAAATTTTACAAAAGTGCAAAGTTAGTCCAAACTTTTATGCGGGGTTACACTTTTGGTCCTTAAAATTAATTTTAAAAGTTAATTTAAATTTTTATAAAATACATAAAAAATAAATGAATTTAATGTCAGGGACCAAACATACAATGATTACATAAAATTTTGGACTATCTTTGTAATTTTTAAAGTTTAAGGACTAAACACAATTTGAGTAAATCACAGGAACTATTTATGCAATTTTCTCTTTAAATTATAAATTTAAGTTTTCGTTAATAACACGTGTCAAAGAGTTTAATGTAATAGGAATCAAACCAAAAGGCGGCCCCTTCAACAAGAACAACGGTTTGAAAACATGAATCGATCATCTCGACGCCCCTCCATAACTCCATCTCATAACACACAATCTTCCTCCGATTCAACATCCTTCATTTAGAAACATCAATGTTTTCCATCAAACCACTGTTATTTCTACTACTAACAGTGGTCTCTCATGGAGTCTGCAAGATCACTCCCCATCAGAATCAACAATTATCCACAGGTAAATTAATGGGTGGGGTTTAATCTTATTTCACTCGCCGGAGAAGGTGGTTGTCATTGTATTGTTGTGGTTTTGCAGGGGTGGTTGACGGTGGCTATGGTGGTTTTCCGGTGAGGATCGAGAGGTTTGTTTATGAAACTGGAAGTGATGGTGAGAATTCGTCTATGATATTGGCTGAAAAGAGAACAAAGAGGAGAGACCCATTGGATGATTTTAAGTACTACAATGGTGGATGGAATATTAGTGATGATCATTATGTATCTGTAAGATTTCTAAGGTTTCTTGTTGATGATTTAGGGTGTGTGGTGCAAATGGGTGTGAATGGCGTCAGGTTGTGTGGCTTTCAGGTGGACGGGTGAATCGTTAACCTAAGGACGACCCGTTTATTTATCGGGGTTAGACAACTGAGCTAAAATCATGTAACCTGAACACGACTCTTTCTAATTCATTTATTCAAATAGTCAAATAAGTCAAACATGATTGAATAGTAAATGGGCTAAACAAGTTGTAAATGGGTTAGTGCTTGAATAGTAAATGATTGCATTAAATTGGTTAAACGGATCGGTAAAACGGGTTGGTGGATTGGTGGGTTGATCTGATTTTTAAATGGGTTGAAGGACTGATGGTTAGTTAGTTTGTTTTAACGGGTGAAATAGGTTAGTCCAAACACGACCAGTATTACTTAACAACAAGCCAACCCACACACAACCCATTTATTAAATGGTTTAGACATGAAAATTATTCGTAACAAGCTATTACCGTATTTTTCAAATATTTAGGGTGTGACATAGCAAAAAACCTTTCAAATTCAAAATGTTGCTTGCGCTCATGTGTCGATAAGTAATCAATGTTTTAACATCTCACGCGTGTTTCAGCCAAGTTTCGGGCCCAAAATCCGTCATCTAGTCGCCATATATCAATGACTGTGCTAGTTTATGTTTCATTTTGGTTGTGTGAAATCTTGGTTGTCTATTAATCATGCCCAGAAAACTTGTTTCTTAGTACATATGAAGCATGTTTTGTAGTTTTGAAAAACAAAATATTTAAGACTATTATTATTTATCATTGTATTTCTTGAATTTACATTATTAATTATTTTTACATTTATGCAGTCTGTCTTATATACTGCGGCCCCCTTGTTTGGCATTGCTGTAATCTGGTTTGTGGGATTTGGCTTATCATTGCTTACAATTTGTTGTTGTTATTGTTGTTGCCGAAGAACACCGCCCTATGGTTATTCTAGAACTGCTTACGCACTCTCTCTCGCCTTTCTTTCCCTCTTCACCGTCGCTGCAATGTGAGCAGTTTCGGCTTGTTTTCTTATAAATGGGTCAATTAGGGGCATGTTTTATCTCTTGCGGGTCCAACATAAATTTATAAATGGCCAAAAGAAAACAGGTCAAATGAGCAGAAAATAACCTAAAGTGCGTTTCTAACATTTATATTTTTTGATAAAGTAATCACCGATTTTGACCCTAAATCATTTTGACCCGTTACACAATGACCCACTCATTTTGTCACCTCTAGCATGTGTAGGCAACTCACATTTGTTGGTGTATTTCGTGTTCAAGTGTTGGATGTGTGATTCTATACACGGGCCAAGGGAAGTTTCATAATAGTACCACCGATACATTGAAGTTTGTTGTGAGGCAATCCAAAGACACGGTTTATAATCTCAACAATGTGTTGGATATTCTTGCGACATCAAAGGGTATTGGAATGGATCAAGTCTCTCTACCTCCGAGTATGAAGAAGAACATTGATCGGGTTGATGAAATGGTGACCAAAGCTGCTAGATCTCTTGATTTTGAGACCAAAAAGAATGAAAAGGATATAAAAGATGTTCTGAATTCTGTGTAAGTATATGTTTTATGTTGATTTGAGTGGTCTTATTTTTAACTGGTCGAACGGATCAAGCTAATAAGTATAATAAAACAGGAAATGGGTCAAACGGGCTGACAACCATTTAATGTCTATTTTAAAGGCATAAACTACTAAATCTTTTTCTAAAAAAGAATTACATTTTCGTAGAGATAATATAGCTTTTGTAATCATACATTCATACAACACATGTTAATCATTAGAGAAAATGTGTTTCAGGTTGTCCCAACTCGACCCATTTTGACTGACTGAAAAGTTTTGCCTTTTGACCAGGCCTATCACTCAATCTGCCCATTTCGCTACCTCTACCTTTGTACAAGGGTTTGTTTCAACATATTATTCATGTTAATATTAGACTCTTACTAATGTTATGGATTTATCTACAGGAGGCTTGCTCTTATAATTGTAGCTGCGGTTATGCTTCTTGTAGCTCTTCTTGGTTTTTGTAAGACTAAAGATCTCTTTTTTCTTTTGAAGATTTCACACCTTTTTTTAGTTTCTTTTGTTATTTTATGCTTCAAGATCGGATCTTTTGAAGATTTTGGACTTTCATAAACCTCTTCTTGCTTTATTTCAAGTTTAAAGATAATATAGATTTGAACATATGTACTTATGATTTATGAACAACTCATGTTTTTGTGTGTTGGTTGCAGTACTCTCTATATATGGCCTGCAGGTGCTTGTTTACATGTAAGTAGCGATCATAGGAACTTATAGAAGTGGCAATTTTGACCCATGTACTATAAAATAGTCGATTTAAGTTGTATTTTATTTTCAACGGTTCAAGAGAGTATATTTTTGTTACTTAACAAAAATAGAAACGGGTCAAAAGGGTAGACCTTGTAAAATGGGTCAAAAGTCAAAACCACCCATAATGTTTTCAGTTGCTTAAGACCTTTTAGTTTGCCTCATTAAAAGATAGATTATATATATTTTTCATAGCACATCTATACTTAATTATCAATTAAATTATCAAGTGAACAAATAAGTGTTCATGTTAGCCAATCGTACTCGACCCACATACAGTACAGTACGCATTCGACCCAAATCCATTTTGACTGGTTTGTCATTTTGTCACCTGTACAAGGACATAACTACATATGCATTTAAGTGCATTTTCGCTTGCTTAATCGTCTCATTGTTGGTTTCTTGACCCAAATTGCTACTTTGATGCCTGCAGACTGGTGGTTTTGGGTTGGATTCTTGTTACAGCTACATTTATCCTATGCGGCGTATTTCTCACACTACACAAGTAAGTTCCAACAAGCCCGATTTCCAAATTTAACCACATATCCAGCCCATCAACCTAACCAAAATCTTTGTATCCATGTGCTTAGTGTCATGGGCGACACATGCGTTGGAATGGACGAATGGGTTCAAAACCCTTCAGCCCACACAGCATTAGATGATATTCTTCCATGTATCGACAATGCAACCGCTCAAGAAACCTTGTTTCAAAGCAAAGATGTCACATTCCAGTTGGTAGATATGGTGAATAAGATCATAAAAAGTGTTGCAAATATAGATCCACCACCATTTCCTGGTTTTCTCAATTATAATCAATCCGGACCGTTGGTTCCCGCCCTTTGTAACCCGTTAAATGCTGATAAAACCTACCGGAAATGTCAAGCTGGTGAATTGGATCTCAATGATGCTGCCCAGGTAGTTTTTCTTGAGTTTCTTGATGCAACTTTACTATTTAATCTATTTTGATGTTAAGTCTTGGGTTTGACCTCAGAAGTCAAAGTCTTGGGTTTGACCTCAAAGGGTTAACTGATTCCGGGCTGACGGGTTGAATTATTCAACCTCAACACAACCAATATATTTATTTTGTCAAAAATATCAACCTCAACCTGCACACACTTAAAATTATGAGACCCAAGCACAACCCATTTAAATCTAGATGTGTCAAATAGGTTGACGGCATGTTTATCGGGTTGGTGGTATAAAAAATGGGTTAAACGTGTCATAAACAGGTCAGTGGGTCGACATGTTTAAATAAACAGGTTCACTGGTTGACATGTTTAATTAAACAGGTTGGCAGGTCGACATGTTTAATTAAACAGTGATTAAGCAGGTCACCCGATCTTTTTATTTAAAAACTTAGATATAACAACCCAAAACCTAGTTATTTTCATGTCACGTTTTGTGTCGTGTTAGAAATCGTCACCCTTAGTTTCAATGATACTATTTGCAGGTATGGAAGGCTTATGTATGCCAGGTTTCTGCAAAAGATATATGCACAAACGTCGGACGGTTGACACCAAAAATGTATGACCAGATGTCAGCTGCAGCCAACGTGAGCTCGGGGTTGTCACACTACGGCCCGTTTCTAGCCGGCTTAATGGACTGTTCTTTCGTTAGGGTCACGTTCATCAATGTCCAGAAGGATCATTGCCCTGGGCTGACCAAATACAGCAAATGGGTCTACATTGGTTTAGCCATGGTGTCTGTAGCCGTGATGTTATCGTTGGTGTTATGGGTGTTGTATGCTAGAGAAAGAAGGCATAGGAAGTACACAAAACTTGCAGTTGCTGCACCAGAGCAAAGTTCATTTGCAACTGAAAGAGATTGGAAGTGAAAAGGTGAATATACACACACAATGATCATAGTTTACTGTGGTATAATATAAACAGTTTCGTCTAAGATTATTCAACGTTGATGTCATCTTTAGAGTCGTTTTGTAATTACGCTATGGATCTCTGATTTTTTTTTTTACTAGTGTCACTCTTCGAACATTGATAAATAGGTGTTGAGTAGTGTTAGATGATAAATAACACATAAAAATAATACTAAAAGTTATGTCAAACTTTACAAATGATTTTTGCTCATAACTTTTACCCCTATAACCTATATGTTAAATTCGGTTAAAATAGACCACACATCTGGTAGGGACTTAAATTATATTAATATCAATCAAAATATTTTAAAGTTTAAATTAATTTATAGAACATGCTTTTTCAGAATATTTAGTTCCAATTTTAATAATCGCAAACAACGACATGAAGAAGAAAAAAGCAAACCAACAATGAAATGACATGGGAATGACTAGGAACAACGTATGTACATGTGTGGGTTGTTACATAGACGGGTCCCAACAACTTTCGGTTACCTTTATTTCTCTTTTTACCTTCACTTGCATATAATTTTCTTTAGAAGAAAGACTTTTAAGCAATTGGTAATATTGCTCTTTGCGTCTTTTGGTTCTTGAGTCTAAGTCATGAAAATGATCGTTTATACAAAGTGTAGGGTAAGACTACGTACATCAAATTGTGAAGCAGTTCGGTCCTCCCTAACCTATGCGCAAAGCGGGAGTTAAATCATACACTGGATATAACTTCTTTACATTTAAATTTCTTCAAATAACTTATAACATTCCAAGTTTTGTTAAAACTCACACCAGATAATATGTAATATTGGTTTTAAAACTCTTATACTTTCATGAGAGAGATCACATGTTTCCCGTCATGTATGAATCAATAATCTGTTAAGTTTCTTTAATTCTTTTCATATTGTATCTAACAAATTTTGGGTTCAATGAAGAATTTTTTGATTTTGTGGAGAGTTTAGAATTTTGTAGTGGTTTAGGATTTGAAATAGTTTTATAGTCCACTACTCAATTAGCAGATTCTAATTTTTCTGGCATTGACTATGATTGAGTGGCTAGTGGATCTAGACGTGACATGTCTTTTGGTGTTTGTTTCTAACTTTTTTGAAATTTATGAAGAGTTCGCTAATTAAGATAGTTGACACTCCGTAAATTATTAGGAATCATTTTTAAAATAGAAACCAACACACAAACTTTAAACCTTTTATAACCTTAAAATTTTCATTGGGCTAAGGGTTCTAATAAAACATGGTTTCAAGAAAGCACCGTTGTCACTTTATCTTTATGACGATGAAATTGTTTTTATTATAGGTACGTTTGGTAAGTTGGCTTGTAGCGAAACTCGAAAGTCTTTCTTTTTGTGTTATAATAAAATTCACATTATTAAACAAAGTACCAGAATTAGATATAGCTTTAAAGAAGATAATAAAAGTGTAGTATAAATAGATCCTTTTAAATTTACCGTAATTCAAATTGGTTATGACTACTTCATACCTTTTTCTCTACACGGCTAAAGAATCACTGGCCACTGGTCCACCTGATTATTTTCATCACTTGAACATGGAGTCCAAGACCACACTCAGGAGAAAACCCACCTAAAGTGCGAAAACCTCATGGCCCAACCTGAAACCCTCTTTTGCCACAAATGAACTTGAACCGAAAACTTCCTCCATTTTAATGAGGCTTTGTGATATCTCACCTCAACCACGTGAGCTGAGGATCGTTAGTACAAATCCTTAACTGAGATTAGTTGGATAATTACTTTTATAAATGGTATAAATTTTACCTAGATGATATTATGATTAAACTTTTAATAAACGGAAAACATAGTGTGTGAGGATCTCGTATACGCAGAGACTGTGTGACATTAGGCTACTTAGGTTTAATGTTCGCATCTTTACCCTAGTGTTTTAAGTACTATAACCGTGACCTATCATTGGCGACAACCTTGCAATTGCTACAAGGTTCGTCTTTTATAAATGAATGACAAACAAAGTTATAATAAAAGGGACATATTCAATAAATAATCAATTTTAAATGTTAAACTGCGATAACCACATAAAGAATTATACATAATGTTTGTCACATAAAATAGGAGAGAGAAAGTTAGATGTGTATATGATTATATAACAATATTATCTAACATAATAAAAACAATAGCTACATGTGTTAAATAATTTTATACTCTTTTTTTGTCTAGCCAAAACTCACACTTTATTTTACATTTATCATACTTATAAAATCACCACGCTATGTATTTAGTGGCGGGGGCTTGTACCACATCATAGAAGGGCAGGAGCGAAAAGTAAGCTATTTTAGAGGAGGGGGGGGGGGGCGAGTCTATATATATTAAAAAATTTACAATACCGGGTCTAAAATTTACAATATCGAGACGAAAATTAACAATACTGACGAAAAAAAACTGAGGTCGTCCCCCTGACCCATACTAAGCTTCGCCCTTACTTGTACTCTATAGGGTTTAAATAATTAAACCTACGAACACTTGATTAGAAACCAAATCACTTTATTAGCATAATGCCACCTTAAAGACTAAAGCCTCGTTTGGTTCACGGAATTCTCAGAAATTTGAATTGGAATTGAAAAATTTTTCATCTAAAATCATGTTTGATTGGTCAATGGATGGAATTGGAATTAAAAAATTTTCTTTCATTCACTGGAATTCACATTCCATCCACTTACCCATGAAATGTTTAACAATCCAATAGAATGTTCAAAATTAATATTTCAATTTCACTCAAAATTGACCAACCAAACACGTTATCAATTTTAACAAGATTTCAATTTCAATTCTTTTGCAAAACATTCTGCGAACCAAACGGCACCTAATGATTTTGTTCTTAAAAGTAATTCAATATTGAATGTATGAGGGTTGTTTACGACTCAATAGCAAAGTAAAAGGTTTTTGTTTTAAATAAAAGCATACTACAGGGGCTGAAATGTTAACTTTGAATCCTAATATTTCGCATTGAATACCAACCGACCCTCTGTATAACTCTGAATCAATCAAAATGCAACCGCATGCACACACACCGAAAGTGATGGATTCTTCCCGCGAAAATGCGCCACCGTCGTCGACGCCGTCGCCGCCGTCGTCACGGAGGATATGCCTCTGTTCTCCGACGAACCATCCCGGCTCCTTCCGCTGCGCACGCCACCGCGCATCGTCACCAAAACTCGGCAGAAAATCCATCTCCGAGCAGCTTAATCAATTAGACAGCAAAAAAACGAATCTGATCAAGGAATTCCTCATGAAAATCATCAAACCTTCGAGTCATGATCTTCAGAGGCGAAGGAATTTCGAGCCGAAACCTTCCAGATTCTCTGTGCTCAATCATTGCAACCACAGCGGTAACGAATTGGTTGTTTCGTGATGAATTGATGTCGAATTTCATCGTGCTTGTTCGTCTAGATGTTGTGTCTAGATCTGTAAATCATTTGATGCATGTTTGATGTGAACTTCGATCGTTTTTTGTTTATTATTATTATTTTTTTTCTGGTGGTTTTAGGAGTCGTCTTCCGTGAAACGGAGAGGCGTTTGAATCGATCTATTGACTGTTCGTATTAGTATTAAGTTTCTGGATCGATTCGACTCTTGATGAAATTTTATTAAATAAAACATGTTTCGTGTTTTATTTGGGGATTGAAGATTGTTTGAAGATGAAGTTGGATCAATTCATCGAACAGATAGTGTTTGACATCAATCAAGTAAGTTATAAATTGTAATTGTTAATGATCTCTTTCTTCTGATTAATGTTTTCGAATCGATGTGACTCTTATCGATTCACTGATAATCGGTGACGAACTGTTGTCGATTTTACCAGTTGAAAGTAGCTTTGAGGCATAGTGATTTTGATTTATGCTGTGAAATTAATGCTTATTGAGAAACGATTATGTCTTGTGGTTTGATGATGATCCAACTTCATCTCTCTCAAATGTTTGATCTAAGGATCATTTACAGTATATTGATATTATGAATGGTATATTGTGATTTCATGATGATCCAATTTCACTTGTTATCTTTGTTGGTTTAAAAGTTTTGATACAAATTACATATATTGAGGGAACTAAGAGATAAAAGTTCCATTCAAACTGAATCATTAACCTGTTAAACTTTAAACTAAAGTGTAAAATTTAGTTGATTCAATTGGGATTAGTTTATGTTTGACATATAATCTCTTGAAATTGTAGTTAACCGCTCAATATATGTGTAGTGGTTTATTTAGTTAAAATAACACGTACACAAATATGAATTTATCAAAATTATTTTAAATCAAGTGTGGTGGTTTAAAACTATTTTTAGTTAGAAGTGAGATAAATGAATTTATATATTTATTTTAACTACCGTTAAGGTTTGACGAAAATTAAGTTTGAAGTCCATTTTAATAAGGACGTAGTGGTTTTAACACTATAATTGTATTCACATCAGCAAATTTAAAGCCTTTTAAAAGTATCATTACGTCTAATCCAACGTCTAGTCTTAAAATTACAACGAACTGTTAAACTTGACAAGTTCTAGCAACGGCTGATTTAGTATCAGTATCTTGTCGTTTTTTAATACTGTTGTTCGTAGTAATAGTTATGTCTGATGTTAAGCAAGACGTTGAACCGGACTGTGAACACCGTTTATAGAATTTATCATGAATAGAGTAATGAGCACCACGTGTCATTGAATAAAGCTGAGTCACCACTCCAAAAGACCACCACATGCCTCCGTGTTGTGGGCACGTGTGTTGTACAGCGGTTAAGGTGTGACGCATCATATCATATCGTCTTCTATGAATTGTCCTATGTAAGCCCACCCCAACGGCAAACATAAGCATATGAGTTGTACTCGTTTTTCCATAAATATTGTGTTTTTTCTTGTTTTTCTTTTTCTTTCAAAATTAGATTTATTCTTAATATGATAAAATATGTTCATAAGGTGGAACTTTATCAATAAAGTGATCTCAATGCATATTATTGGTCTTTCTTTTTTATTTTTAAATTTGGTTATTCTCTTGCCATTGGGGCCGAGCGTGTGGAAAACGAATCGTATTCGCTTTTCTTTTCCATTAGTTTAAAATATATGAACACAAGATATATGGTTGATTTCCAACATATATTGACGCGTTATCAACCACAACAAAATTTTATAGAAGAATAGAAACTTTGGTAAACACTTGTATACACCAGTAGAGTTCAATTGTGATGTGAGAGAAAATAACATAGTTTCATAACTGTGTTATATATGTTTTTGTTTTTGTGTTTACTGTGGTTGTCTACTTAAAATTTGTACTATAATAAACATTTCTTTGTGTTCAATACGGTATGAACTATAAGTAGAATATAAAAGAATTGTATAACCAGTTGCACTTGTTTCAAATGTGATTTATAAAACATTCATATTGTTTCAATTGCAATAACTAGTTGCACATGTTGTTTCAAAATGTGATGTATAGAACATTTTTATTGTTTTAAATACGATCTATAAAACGATATGATTACACGATTATATACGTACTAGTTTTAGTAAACCCGTGTATTACACGGGTTGAATAAACAAAATATTAAACAAAATAAAAATTATTAATTATAAAACGATATACCAAGACATGATATGATTGAAATTACGCATGGTTAATAACTATAGATGATAAAACAATAATATGAACTTTTTTAATTTGTTTGTTTTTTTCAAAGATAAAATAAAAATTTTGTTTCAAAATAACGTTTTAAAAATTTTTCATTTTTAAAAATTTTCTTACTATAACTTTTTGTTTTAATTATTTTTTTATAAAAAACTCACTTTAAAAAAATCAATTTTACTATAACTTTCTATTTTAATTATTTTTTAATAAAAAATTTACTTTAAAAAAATCAATTTTATAATATTACGTAAAAATAGTCATTTTTTAGAAAAAAGTTCTTTTTATTAAAAACTATTTTTATAAAAATAACATTAATAAAAACATCTCTTTCTTAATTTATTAAAACACTGATTATAATGTAAAAATGAATAAATAATATTATTAGTAATTAATGTAGTTATTTAATAGGAGAGAGAAGCGTGAAAAATTTGATAAGAATGAATATGGTGCTGACACGTGGCACTCTCATTTACCCTTTTATTAGAGTAGGAAGATTTTTCAACTTTGATTATGTTTATAAGTAACAGGTGTATCTTATGTTACTTAGTATTTTATTTAGTTTTTTGAGTCTTCTAGTGATTACGGCCATCGGGTTATACGAACATATATTGTTGGAACGGACTGGCTTTATGAAATCCTTTTGCATTCGCTCTTGTCTCCGACTATAAAATATTGTTTGTGTAACCTTAGCTTATCAACCGTTGCTACTTTTGTGTGAATAATTTATCATTGTTTCGTTACATTCAACTCAAATATTATATTATTATTCATTTAGTTTTTGTCATCGACCTTATTAGTTGATGACATGTGTTCTGAGTTAAGAACGAGTCAAAAAACTAGATAACTGGATCATTGTCAAATAATTTAACTGATGATTCTGATATGATTTTTCGCCTGCTAGACCCCTACGTGCCCTTTACTGTTCACAAATACGTGATACACCTAACAGACCCCTAAGTGTCCTCTAAGTGGCGCATGCGTTCACAAAGACGTCTTTGTTTCAGATCAAAAGTTGATGTCTACAAATTGTCACATATCATTTATGTGAGATGGAGCTAAGAGAGGAGGGGACGCTCTCAAGTAAGTTATACGAACATAAATCTCGGCTACATTGAATTCAGATGACTCATCATGTTTTCGACGCTTCAACGGAAACTTAACTAAGAATAACGAAAATATAAAAAAAAATAATAAATAAATAAAAAAAATAAAATGAAAGACTATAAATTGGAGAAAAAGAATTGATAAGTGAATGGCAATTGGCAAAATAGGTCCTTGTTCAATAAATTTGTTTCATTCAACCACTTCGACTTGTAAACGCCTAAACGGCTAAACCCAGTTGTTTAAACTTCAATTCCAAATTTTCTGTCCTTATGGTACTTTTGTTGGAAATTATTTAATTATTTGATAAGTTAGTTTAGTTATTATGTCTTAATATTTACCAATAAGCCTTATTGATAAGTTCTAGTAATTATCAATAATTGCTCTTTAATCCCTCTTTGAAATATTTTGATGGATGATATTATAACTATAAATAGCGGGCTTATGATTCTAATTCTTTTTTATGCCCACTTAATCAATCACAACGCACATGTTTCTCTCATCTAAGTTTTGGAGAGAGTATGAAGAACATCATTCATGAAATCTACATCACAACTTGAGCATTCAAAGAAGATTAGAGAGAATTTTTACATACAATATCATCATTAAGAACATGATCAAATCTTCTAACAAGTAAGTTCTATTTTCATAAATCTTTTATGTTAAAATTAATCAACATGTGCTCATGAGAGAATGAAGCCGTCTTGAAATATTCATATTGGGCATTCAAAGGAGATTATAGAGAATTTTTACATATGATATCATTATCAAGAACATGATCAAATCCTCTAACAAGTAAGTTCTATTTTCATAAATCTTATTTATGTTGAAATTAATCTAACAACTTTTAGTGTTTTGGATATTAAGATATTGAGTTTAGAATATAAAGATTTAACGTTAGATTGTTACGTTTAACTAAATATCAAAACGACAAGCAAACAGTTAAAAAAGTGACAATATCCGTAAATAATTTTAACAAGAAATAAATTTTGTAATATATATATATATATATAATTACTATTTAATATTTATGTAACTTACTTTCATTTTCTATTTTAAAAGATGGAAAACATTTGATTTTCCTTCACAAGGACACAACCCCTTTCAAAATTCAAATTACAAACCTATATTCAAGCCCAATGCTCCAAAAGGCAAAAGCCACTACATGTTTGAGCCCAATTTCCGTTAAGCTTAATCTCGCCTTTCTATAGCAACGACCGATGCAGCCTTTAGGCATTCTGGTCCTAGGCCCATTCCCATGTTTTTATTATCTCTGGACCGGCGTAAATGAGAGTAAGTTAAGCTTACTTTGGCTCTTCGACTTAAAAAGCTCGATCTAAGTTCGTTTCAAGAAACTCAAGCCTGACTCGTGTTTAACGCTACAAATTCAAGCTCAGCTTAGGTTTTAGTTGAAGTTCAAGCTCGACTTGTTTATTATTTATTTATTATCTATCTTTGGATGTCTATATTAACTATTTTTTTACTTTCTTATTTTAAATTATATATTAAAATAATATGTAAATTCTATTTTTTATTACAGTTTTATGTTATATTATAGAAACTAGTAACGCGCATATTTTGGCTCAAACTAATCTAGTATTATGAACAAAGTCTATGACTTAAAATTAAATATGTGTTCAGCTCACTATTCGAGATTTTACGACCTAATCTTGTGTAGGTCACGAACATTCATTTACCACTCTTTTTCTAGCACGGTGTAACGGGTCAAGTCGTATGTGATCTACTCATGATCAGCTCATTAAAAACTAAAACTGAGTCAAGCTTAAATGAAATTGAGCTTATATTATTGTTCGTTTAATAAATATTCTTGGCCTCGAGTTTCACATATCGCACTTGACATTCGCATACTTGAAGGATCCAGTTGTTTGTGTAATTTTATTATATAATATTTACTAATATAGGGGAATGATCAAATGAGAACTCTTTTTTTTTTGCGAAAACTCTAGGAACCAATATGAGCAACTAGTTTTCAATGGTAACATGGTAAATAGTATAAACATAATATAAAAAATTATAAAACAAAAAATAAGATGAAAATAAAAAAAATAAATACACAAAAATGTTTCTCTCGTTTCCCTCTTTCATAAAAAAAAAAAAAAAATTTAAAAAAATAAGAAATTCTTTTTACACATGTGTAAAACCAGATTTACACATATGTATAACAGGATTTTACATATGTGTAAATAACAGGTAGGTGATTTTTTTTTAAAAAATATATATCAATATGGTAGGCGTTGGAAAGATAAAAAATACTGAATTTTATGGTGCAATTTTTTTGAAAAAATAATATCGTGAAAAAAAGTTATGAATGTTTTTAAAAAAAGGTGGAAATGGCATGTGAGTTGCATGTGACTTAATTTGTGTGGCTGATATTGGTTCCTAGAGTTCTTACAAAATAGAGTGGTTCTCAAGATAACCATACCCTACTAATATATGTAGCACTAGGTTAGAACCCCGTGTAATACACGAGTTGTTAAAATTTAAAGCTATACTCTTCGCAATAGGGATTTTCTTATTACATATTTATGAAATATCATACATTTTTTAACTATATTTATTTTAAAAAATAAAATACTTAACAAAAATAATTATAGAAATAATTTAACATGGGAGAGACAAAAGATTAAAAAACAATTAAAGAAGATTTATATAATTAATATGAGAGAGAGGCGAGAAAAAATATTAAGGAGACATAGAAGATTTACACGTGTCACTTAATATTTTTATTTATTAGTATAGATTACAAATAGTAAAAGAATATATATTAAACAAATTAGTAAATAAAAAATGAATTGAGCCTGTGCGATCTCGAGCTATAGAAAGAGAGTTCTAAACGAGCCAATTCCAAGCTCGAACTCTTTTATGTCAAACAAATTGTGCTCAAACTCATCTCAACCCATATTTACAGTTAAAATTGTTATGTACATTGGTATTATATTATTTATCTAGTGAATCCCAATAAACTTGAATAGCATCTAGTTAATGTTACATAAACGAGTTTTATCAGACTCATCAACCAGCCTACAACACTCTTGTTCCAAAATTTCACAGAAGACAACCCTTTTATGATTCTAAACCAAGCTAAGAAATGAGGTATGAACTACTATTTCTACCTCATTATCACATAATGCGAGGACATACAACTGACATTGTTCGATCATCTCCGTGAGCTGGCCTCCCAAAATGTTTAGCTGTGAAAGATTAAACCCAAATCTCCAATAAAAAACCTAAACATCCTACCACAGGACCGTCTTTCATGGGATTATTTTTCATTTGAAAACACTTAATTATACATCATTTGAAATTAAAGAACATCTTGAAACTACTTACTTTTAATTATTGCACAACATAATAATATATTGAATGTTTGAAAATTGATGTTTCTTATCAAACTTGATATAACTTGATAGCAGTAATCAGACTACATCTGTCTATAACGACATTCATACACATGGCCCACTCTTCTCAATAAGTGAACCAATAATTCAATAGTGCAGTCACACAAAAACACATTCTATAAACAAATGTGTCGCTTTCCTATGTAATTTGTCGCTACTTTATTCATATTCTACAAAACATTTCATTGCACAGAGTATTCGTGTCATAACTTATATGCGGTTAAATGTAAGTATTTCTAAAAGTTATAGTCTGTTGAAAATATTAAAAACTTATTGACCACATATGATTCGCAGTGAAAATGATCCGAATAATTTGCCCTCACAGGGCAGGCGGGTGCAACCTCGAGTTTGGAACATAGAGGTGCAAATTAAATCAGGGAAACCATAAATGTTTAGTGAAACCAAAGGATTTGTAACTTAATGGTATCAATTTATTTAGTAAGGTGTCCCTTCACATGTGGTTATGGATTCAAGTCTTATAATAGACGGGTAATGTAAAAAGGTCGTTTTAAAAAAACAAATAACAGTTTAGCGGAAATATGAACAAGTTGATCCAACACGTAGGTATTAGATACCAATGATCTCTTGGCCTAGTGGTTAAGGGGGAGGTGGGAGGCTTTGCCTCTCTTGGAGGTCCAAGGTTCAAACCTTGGCATTGACGAATATTACTAACTTGGTGATACTAACTACTAACCACTAATTAGCCGTTCAAAAAAAAAACATAGGTATTAGATATTGTATACTTGGATTAAACGCATTGTATATATCGTCATGAATACCATAAATGATTATATGTTTCTGTGTTTCTTTGTAAATTAAACAACACACAAAGGGTTGTATATAAAGAAAACCTAACCATGATATAAAGCAGTAATTGCAAGCTGATTTTATTGATTTTTATAAAACCCGAGTTGTTTGGTATGAAAGACTGTTATTTCAGCATAATCTAAATATATAATAGAAAAAGAAAATAATTAAATGTTATTTATCCTAGCTGTTAATTTGATTATTTAAATTTGAGTGACGAGTGTTCAAATAAAGAACATCACACGACAAACACGTTTAATCGGAAATCAAAATATGCTTGTAACGATTATTCTTGAGTAACATATCTTCTTGGGATTGAGATGTGTAGTGAAATTAATCGTTGACTAAAATTTTAAAATACAAATTGGTTTAATAAATTAGTTTTGCTTTTTATGAACACTTAGCAGGTGTTGTAAAGATATTGTTTACTAAAACTAGTAAAGCTAATTATTTGTTTATTACAGTTAATAGGTTTACATTAAAAGCTTTATGTTATTTACTTTAAATGGCATGTTCAAAATTGATTATTTTACGAGAAAATCTTTAAATTTGTCACTTTTGTCATGTCTAATGTATGTTATATCAAATATTAATAATATTTAAAAAGAAAAAGAAACCTAAAATCTCTAGTCATCTAATACGTGATTGTATTACGAATCCGATGTTGTCTGTGTCGCATATTTATGTCGTTCTTAATTATTTTTAATATTTTTACTTTAATAAAAATGTAACTAAAGAGGAAATGTGGCAATTACAACATTTCTTCTCACTAATATTTGCTCATTTCTCTCTCTTATTAAATAATCTATTAATTGCTAATGATATTATTTTATTATTTTTTAGATTAAAATAGTTTTAATAAATTAAAAAAAGATCTTTTTATGAATATTATTTTTAAAGAAATAATTTTTTATAAAACATCAAACTTTTTCTAAGATATGAAATATTTTAAAATTGGTGCTTTTAAAAATTAAAATTTTTATAAACAAAAAATAATTAAATTTGAGAGTTACAAAAAGATAGTTTTTAAAAATTTTATTTATTTAAAACGTTTGTTTTGAAACAAAATGTTTAAGATTTTTTTTGAAAAAAACAAAAAAAGTTTTTAAAACAAAATATTAAAAAATTAATATTAATATTTTATTATTTATAGTCTTTATTTATACGTAATTTTAATCATATCTTATCTTAAAATATTGTTTTATAATTAATAAATTTCCATTCTATTTAATATTTTACTTATTCAACCCGTGATACACGGTTTATTAAAGCTAGTGTTATATGTAAAACCACCGTCATATATTAGCTTTTGCTATATATTAAAATTTTCCCGTGCTAAAATTATGTCTTTATCTAGATAAACCCAATAGAATGTCTTCGAAAGAAAAAACTTAGTGGATCAAAATTCCCTATAATATAAGTTTTTGGGTGGCACCAATTCTTTTTCTACATTTTTAGAGTGGCGACAATCAACTTTTAGCATTTTAAAAGTAGGGGTGTGCAATAAACTATAATAACCGAAGAGTAATCGAAATAATCAGTGAAACCGAACAAAAAAACCGAAACCAATAAGAAATCAACGGTTTTTTTATAACTGATTTTTTCGGTTTGGTTTTGGTTTTGCTTGTAACAAAAACTGAAAAAATCAAACCGAAACCATATAAACCAAACTTGTAAATTAATAGATGTATTTATATATCTATATTAATAAAAGAAGGTTTTTGTATGCCACTTGTTATAATTTTAGAGCTCCTAAATTTTATTTTCCTGCTTTTCTCTTCTAATAAATATCACATTAAATACAAATGATATTATTTAATTCTTTTCGTATTGAAATTATTTTTTATTACATTAAAAAATAGATCTTTCTATAAATGCAATTTGTAAAGAAATAATTTTTTTTACAATAAGAAATTTTTTCACAAAAAAATATCAAACTTTTAAAAAAACACAATATATTTTAAAACATGTGGCTTTTAAAAAATAAAATTCTTATAAAAAAAATAATTAAATTTTAAAAGTTATAATGAAGAAATTATTAAAAATAACATTTTTTTAAAAAAAAACGGTTTGTTTTAAAACAATTTGTTTTAAAACAATTTGTTTCAAAACAACTTTTTTTGAAAAAAACAAAAAAAATTAAACAAAAGTTTAAAAAATGATATCGTCATTTTCTCATTTGTACGTAATGTCAATCATATCTTATATCAAAAGATCGTTTTATAATTTTTAATTTATATTAATAACTATATAATACGTTGTTTATTCAACCCGTGTAAATACACGGGGTACTAACCTATTATACTTATAAACGTGATTAGCTTATTAGTTACATATTCAACTTATGTTATATAATTTTTTTTATTTAGGTTACAAAAATAATCTTTGAACTTTTTTTGTTTGAATTGATAGATTAAAATGTTTTATTGAATTTTTGTACTGTATTTTATGAATTGCAATTAATATAATGTCAAGTAATTTATAAGTATATAGATTATATTTAAATATCAATAAAATAATGTAAGCCTAAAATTTTTAGTTTAAATTAATTAATCTGAACCAATTTTTTCTTTAAAAACTTCAAGCCCAAATGGTAAAAAAAAAAAAAAAAAAAAAAAAAAAAACGAAACCAAAGTGAAAACCGAAAATAAAAATCGAAAAAACCGAAACCGAATGGTTTTAGTAATCTAAAACTAAGATATCGGTTTTTGGTTTCGATTTTATGTTAAAACCGAACCAAACCGACCTATACACGCTCCTATTTGAAAAAGTACAAAAACTCGCCAAAGTTACAAAATTGCTACCATTTTCATGTTTTCCTCTTATTTTTTACTAAAGTTACCATACAAATCCTTTAGTTTGGTTTGGATTTTTAACAACCTTAGAATTAATGCACATACTTGCATATTAATGATCTCACAAGTAGTTAGATGACTCTTATAAATTACTCATTAGTCATTTACTTAGCCAGTCTATTTTTTCACCGGTTTCGTTTCCACCGACCCGATTTTTGCCCCATGTTAAGAAAATTCATGTATCCGTCACTGCTTAAGGGAGTTCGAGTTTGAGCTAGGCTTGTTCTGAGCTTTAATTTTTAAGCTCAAGCACGGCTCGTCTAGTACTTCTCTCAAGCTTGGGTTTTTTTATTATTCAGTTATTATCTTTTAATATTTTATATTTAACTTTCTACGTATTTATAATTATATATTTCATATACAACTTTATACACAATATTTTCTTTGTTTTTATTATTTAAATAATAAATATACAAGTAAAAAGTTCGTTTAGGCTCACAAGTCGCCTCAAACTCGATATGTGAAACTTTCTAGACCCCTTGATTAACTAAACTTTTTTTTAGGCTTGAGCTTGATTAGGCTCGACTAGAGGTGGCAAAATGGGTGGGGTGGGTTGGATTGGTTGCCGGGTCTAGATGGGTTTGGGTTAAAATGGGTTGAAGTTAGGATGGACAATTATAAAAAAAAGGTTAGGATGGTTTGGGTCAAGATAGGTTCAGGTCAGGATGGGTTGATGCTAAAATTTATCATTAGTCTCATTGTATTTATTTGCAACAAACTTACAAGCATTAGAAAGTTGATTTCAAATCAAATAAGCTTATTCTTATTAACAAACAAAAAGAATTTATGTAAACCCAATTGCATGAATTCATTTCATATAAGTTTTATCATGCATAACTCTAGCTCGACACGTAACATGTGTATATATATATATATAGATAGATATATATAAGTTAGCATCATTTCATCAATTAGGTTTATTCTTCATTCACAACACTAACCCCTTCGTTGCCGCCCCTCCATCGCCGCCCGTCCGCCGTCACCCATCTGCCGCCGCTCATCATTGCCGCTTCATTGCCACAAACTCCTGAACATACTTACCCAAATCATATATGTTTACAGATATATGTATATTGCTATAGTCAAAACAGGTTTGGCCCAACCGAGTTTTTTTGCGTATCGGGGTTGAGGCGAAACCGGGTATGAACCCGGGTCGGGTTCACCCTCTTGAAAACTCTACCCGTTATCCTCGGGTAGGGTATGGTCGGGTCCGATACCGGGTTTAATTTTTTTTTTCTTCTTTTATTTTCTTGTGTGTGTCCCCAATACCGGATGGTATTCTTTCTTTTGTTCTTAATCACCCATCTTGACCCATGATTGATTTTCTTAACCACCCATCCTAACCCATAAATATGTATATGTTTGAATTTCTCAATCCACTCTGGACCCTTTAGATATTTTCTTTGACCCATTCTTACCCATTTAAGTTTTAAAACAACTCAAAATTACCCAAAATGAATTCTTTGGACTTGTTTTGCCAGGTCTAGGCTCGACTAGCTTCTTGTTTTCTAGTCGATTTAATCTCAAGTAACTTGCGAACGGCTCGACTCATTTACGCTCTTAATTTTCACATGCTACATGATTTCCAACCCGAATGCTAAAAATAGCGTCTCATACGTGAGCGAAGAGTCGCATTTAACATAATCACACACATTATTTTCCTAACTCTTTGTCTTATAAAACAACTATTATTCAGACAGCGACCACATGCCATCACAAAACGTGAAAAACCCACCTTTCGTCTTCAATCGATCGGATCTTTGAATAATGCCGTCGCACATTTCACCTTCATATATTCACACTCACACCACCTCAATACTTCACCATTTTCAATCATCGTCCCTATTCACCACCACCATCTGCAAACAATATGCAGAGCGTAAAGGCCGGAAGCCGGCCGCCGTGGGTGGGCTTCGCGGCGGCGGTGTGGGTGGGGATCGCCGCCGGAAACTCCTACTGCTTCCCTCTGTACTCACATTCTCTGAAATCGGTTTTAGGGTTTACGCAACAGCAGCTTACGGTGCTGGGTGTGGCTAATGATTTAGGGGAAAACACGGGGATTCTTCCGGGCATTGCGTGTAACTATTTTCCGCCGTGGGTTGTGCTGCTTGTTGGGGTTGTTTCTTCTTTCTTTGGGTATGGTGTCATCTGGCTTGCGATCACGGAGTCTGTTCGTGATTTGCCGTATTGGGTTGTGAGTAATTCTTCCGGCCTGAATCTTTTGTTTTTTTTTTTGGTGATTTGTTCAGAAAGTTGGTATCTTGTGGTTTGAATTGTTCGTAAGTGATTAGAGATTTGATTTTGCTTCAATATGTCAGCGAGCGAGAAGATGCTAGGTTGAGATTATTGATTGGATTTGATGCAATTGAACACATGCACTTATCACTTATGATCTTGAATTTGATTAGAGCATTCATGTTTAATTTCTTATCTACGTACATCTAATTATGCTAAAAAATATTATTTTTATTTAATTAAATAATATTTTTATATTTTCACTTACAATCATTTTAAAAAACATTAAAAAGTTTTTAAGGGTTAAACAATATTTCTTCAATTTACATATAAAGAGTAAAATTTTCTCTCACAACTATTTCATATAATATAAGGACTACACTCACATAAATATAAGAAACAGGATGTGACCAGGGGCGGACCTAAAGTTATGCAACCGTCCCATTTTTGCCTCCCATGAAAATTTTTCGTGGGTACGCCACTGGATGTGAATGCTCTTAGGGTTAAGTTAATCGCATTTGTGGGATCTCACTTGATCTAATGATTAGGAGTGCAAATGAGTCCAGCAGTTGTCCTGCTTGCCAGCTACTCGAGATTAAATCGATAAAATGCTTGAAACGAGCCGAGTCTTATCGAGCCCGAGTCTAAGCCTTAAAAAAAGCTTATTAAATTATTGAGTCCGAGCTTGAGCTTCACATATCACTTTCAAGTCGGCTCGCAAGGTCAAGCGATATTTTTATTTATATGTTTTCTATTTAATTTGTTAAATATATATTTATATAGATAGAGTTATATATAAAATTATGATAAAACAATTAAATAATATGTATTATCAATTATGTTCATATATATAATTAAATATAAAAGTATATAAATAAAATAATTGAATAACAAACGAGGCAAGCACGATCATAGCTCGAGCTTTAAAAGTTGTTTTAATGAAGTGAGTTCGAGCTCTCTTAAGTCAAAACGAGCTGAGCTCGATCCTAAATAAACTCGTGCTTAGCTCAGCTCGTTTGCACCCTACCAATGATTTTGTATCTGATCATCACTTTCATAATGCAATGACAAACAATGAAACACTCTGTTAAGTTTCTTGATTGGTGTTTGCAGTTATGGGTTGCACTCGTGCTTGCGGCTAATAGTAGTGCATGGCTGGGGACCGCAGTGATCGTTACCAACTTAAGAAACTTCCCGCTGAGTCGGGGCACCGTTGCTGGCCTTCTAAAGGGCTACATTGCCTTAAGTGCTGCAGTTTTCACTGAAGTATCCATCATGTTGTTTAACGGGTCAGCTTCAGCTATCGTGCTAGTGTTCACCCTCGGTATACCTGTTATATGTCTCGCCTTGATGTACTATGTTCGCCCATGTACACCCGCTTTTGAGCCCGACCCATCAGAAAACGTTCACTTTATGTTCACCCAAGGAACTAGCCTCTTACTCGCGGTCTTTCTTTTAACAACCACGATACTAAAGAACTCCTTAGATCTGAATAAAACGATTTCCTACACGTTTATAGCGATCATGGTGGTTTTCTTACTGTCACCCCTTGCGATTCCAATCAAAATGACCCTGTTTCCAGCCCGTAAAACAAATATTCGGTCCATTCGGTCTGCAGAGAGTTTAGACTCGAAAACTGGCCCGTTGTTAACACCGTCATCTTCAAACACGACTCTTACGAGTTCTAATGAGGATGAAGATGCTTCTTTTGTGAATATGCTTCTTGCGGTTGGAGAAGGGGCGGTTAAAAGCAAGAAAAGAAGGCCTAGAAGAGGTGAAGACTTTAGTTTTCGTGAAGCTATCGTGAAAGCAGATTTTTGGCTTTTATGGACCACTTACTTTCTTGGCATCGGGTCGGGGGTCACGGTGTTGAACAACTTGGCCCAAATCGCGGGCTCACTCGGGTTTAAGGATACGTCGACGCTGATGAGTTTATTCAGTTTTTGCAATTTTCTTGGCCGGCTAGGTGGTGGTGCTGTTTCCGAATACTTTGTGAGGTAATCTTTATTATCCATAATGATTCATGTCCTGGGCCAAAGGTGGTTATTGGGCTCGGCTCGAAAAGCCTGATATGTTCGGGCCCAGTCCATAAGCGGCATATCGCTTATAATATTTGATCAAGAGCCCATTAGATCTGGTCCTGAGCTAAGCTTGATCACATTGTTGTGTACTTTTGTAGTAATCTCAAATTCTTAATATCCATTATGATCCATGTTCTGGGCCATGGCTCGTCTTGGGTTAGTGGGCTTGGGCGGTAAAGCCTGGTCCAAATCTGGTTCCAAATTAGTCCATTTTTTCCAGTGAAGGATAAAGGACCGGCCCAAAATCAGTATCTTTAGGCCCAGACCCTGTACACCTCTAATGTTTTTGTATATTGTACTAGGCTATAATCCCGTGTAATACACGGGCTAAATAAGTCTACCGTTATATGGTTAATAATATAAAAAGATATGTCATAAATATTGTGTATTATACGGATTGAATAAATCCATGTTTTACACATTTAAAAATTTGAAATGAACATCTTTAAAATTTTAATTATGGATAGTTATTAATTATTGAATAACTAATATAACATTTATAATTAAGAGGAGAGATAAGCGGGAAAACCAATTATTAGATGGCTTAGAATGGTGACAAGTGTTCGAATTTATTTTTATTTATTAGTATAGAGATGTGTTTATGCAGGTTAAATGCAACCCCAAGGACATTTTGGACGATGATAACACAAATTATCATGGTGTTAACATATCTTTTATACGCGTCGGCTCTAGATGGAACACTATATGCTGCAACCGCGTTACTTGGAACATGTTATGGTCTTCAAATCGCGATTATGATATCGACATCTTCTGAGCTTTTTGGGTTGAAAAACTTTGGGATATTTTTTAATTTTATGCAGCTAGGAAACCCTCTCGGAGCGCTTTTGTTTTCTGGTATGCTCGCGGGTTACATTTATGACACTGAAGCGGCTAAACAAGGCGGGTCTACTTGCATGGGTCCTGCTTGTTATCGGCTCACCTTTCTTGTTCTTGCTTGTGTATGTGGTTTAGGGACCATTTTGAGCTTGATTTTGACCATTAGAATTCGCCCCGTTTATCAAACGCTATATGCTGGTGGTTCTTTTCGCTTGCCTCAAAGCTCGGTTCATTAATTTGACGACCAGGTTGATGACGACGACAACAATGATGAGTGAACAGTCGACTATATGATAATGTTGATGATGATGACGACGACTGTGTTGAGATCTATTAGTTTGTTGTACATGTGTATAATACATGATTATTGTGAGGTCTATATGTTTTGAGAGCTTATGAACACTTGTTATGTAAAAACAATATTTTTATCATGATTCTTTGTATGAAAAGCATCCCGAATCGATATGCTTAGAGTTAAATCTCATTCGAGGGTGTGTTCCGAGTCGTGTACTAGCATTATAATGAACTAAGCCTTTTATACCAACTATTATTGTTTGATATACAATTTTTGTTATAGTATCTTTTTGATATAACATTCATTATGATCTAGTATCTTTTTGTGGACAGAACATAACGATCTAAAATTTGTAGAGTGTGTTAAATGGGTTACGATGACAAAATTAAAGATAAAAATAAAAATCGGCCTGTTCATAAATTAAAAAATAATTCAAATCTACCTATTTACAATACAAAGAACATAGTTGACATAGAACAAGTATTGATCTTGTTAGGATTTTATAAGATTAGGAAACAAAAACATCATAGTTGATACAGGTGTTGTTTGAAGGTTATTGAAAGGGTCAAATGGTGACATCAAAATCAATGGTTTTCACCCCAAACGGTCGGTTGGTAATGTTACCCATGGGTGGCTCCCACCACCATCATCATAACCATAGTCCAAAGTCCAAACACATGGTTGGGTCAGACACAAGTGCACCACGTCCTGTGGCTAAGGTGGGCCTAGTCCTTTTCAATAATAAAAGACATTTATACCCAACAATAATTTCATAGAGTTAAAACTTAAAATAGTTGTTTTTTCTATGCGTGACATTGCGTGAGGTCGAGGTAGCAATGCTAACCCATTTGTTTTCAATTGGGTTGGTTTGGGTTTAAATTATAAATGTATGGGTTAAGATGGGTTAGTTAGCATATTAAATGGGTTAAGATGGGCAATTATAAAGTTGAGGAGAAAAAAAACGGGTTAAGATGGGTGGTGTTAAATACCCCAACGTGTCAAGATGGGTCATTATAAGGTTTAGTTTTATTTAAACCATTCTTCACATCCTTCATTCTTTCTACCATATATCCAATCCCATGCAAAAATTATCATCAATAAACTATCTACCCTTTTGATTCAATACCTCAATTACCATTTCATTTTCAAAATTTAGACTTTTGACCCATTCAGACCCGAACATATTTTAATCCAAACTCAACCTAACCCTAACCCATCTTGACCCATTTTTAAATTTACCCGTTCTGACCCGAACCTGTTCTGACCCGTTACACTGTCCGACCCAACCCGCCTGTTTTGCCAGGTATAGGTTGAGGGGTCTGCTTGGTTAAGATTGAATAATGTGAATATACACAAATCATATGTCAAACATATTCACCATATAACCCCAAAATGACCCACGTAATATGTTTATCTAAATAGGTTGATAGGTTCTAAATAAACTAACAAGCAGTCAATAGGTTGCAATCAAATGGTAAACGAGTTTGATAAGTCGTAAGTTGGTTTACGAATTGTAATGAAGTTTTAAATAGGTTAAACAGACAATAAAAACCGTATGTGTCGTTGCTTAGTGATAAAAGTCAAAAGCTCTTTAAAGTAAACGTAAATATAAACCATATACGAAGTTGTTTACGGTTAGTTTAAAAATATAATATATGTTTTTCGATAAAAAAAGGTAATAAATTGACTGACAAGTTAAAGTTATAACTTGTATATTAAACTTTTATTTTAATTTTACAAAGCTTGATAAATCAAACAAATGAACTTATTTAATTCATGATCATGGGTTACCATATTTTTTTCTTAAACTCAAAGTTCTTTTATATTAAATGGATCAAAAATAAAGTAAAAGAAAATATGGAAACGAAAATTTACTACAAAGCTACTAAGGAGGTGTTTACAATTTATTATTATAAAACCGCTTATGCTTTTTAAAATAGCTAGAATAAATCATGCGGGGTGATGATAGTTATTTTATAAAACTAACCATTAACGTCACTAGACTACGAGACCACAATCAAAATAGTTGAAATAGTTGGCATCATATAATCCTTTTTGAATAATTAATTACTTAAAACTGATCATTACACCTTAACATAATCAGAAAATAATAAACAATCTTAATTTATCAAAACCGGATAAAAAGTTTTACTATGTAATCAATCTCTAATAAAGACCCTTAATTAAGTGGGCTTTAAATTCTGAAACATAGCATCCCATTTGATCCCCTCAACACTTCCACCGGACCAATATTCACCACCACCACCTCCGCCATCTCTGCCGCCATCGCCACCGTCGACCTCATCATCACTATACAGATTGTCTCTATACTTGCCACCATCCTCCTTACTTTCATCCTGCCGGAGATCGTAAACCAACGATCCCGAAAAGCTATTAACTTTAGCACTAGTGGATCGAACCACCGGCCGGTAGCCATTGCTGATCAAAAGTGTTGCAGACCCTTGTTTGCTCATCACCAATCTGTTAATGATGCAAATATGTATTAGGTACTTAACGTTTGTTGTATTTTTACATATATAATATCAAGGCAAATTGAATTTTTAATCCAAATAATCAATTTAACAGATGACACGTCTAACTTATAATATTCACTTTCGTTATGAAATACATTAATCCTACTCATCTTTATAGATTTACACTAATTTTTTCTCACAACAATGATTGTTAATTTGTTAACGTACATTCCTTGTAAGTGAAAGTACTGGGTATGAATTAAATGTGAATAAAGTCTAATTATATAATGATTATACGAGTAAGATATCTTATTTTTCGAATATTTATTAAGTGATTAACATTTGCTATATTTTGATATAGCACTAAGGCAAATTAACTTTATAAGTTAATCCATTGACTAATTATAACCCAACAATTTAACTAATGACACTTTTAATTTTCACTTACGTTAATAAAGGCCGCAATCTCACTTATCATCATAGATTTATAATTTTTCATCATAGATTTATAATAAAAGTGAAAATTAGATGTGTGATAGATTAAATGGTGAGTGTAAATTGTAAATTACTATCATATAAAAGCCATATATTATTATTAAAATTCAGTTTTTCAAAATTAATGGATGTGTATACCTGTTACTCCTCTTCACCAAGGCCCCTTTCCATCTCGAGCTATAACTCCTTGATCTCTTGACCATAACCATAGCCGAATCATTCCGGTGCACCAATGTGTGAACACATCGAGCCAATGTCTTCTTGGTTTTCTTGATGGTTGCAACCAATCTAGCCATCGGGTGCGAACCAGATGACTTTCTAGCGAGCTTGAGAATCTCGAGCCGGTGTTTGGCTATGGAGATTCCCATGCTCTGAAGGAATTCATGGTTGAAATACGAAATGTCGTCTTCTTCGAGTTGATTGCGGGAGAAAGCTACTGCATATTCATGAATGAATGGAGGGTCAAGGTGAGTTTTTGATAGCCATGAAAACCAGTCCATGGGTGCTTGTGTGTTTATGTGTTGCTTTGAGTGGAAGCTAGATAATGTAGTTATAACTTATATAAAGTAGTCAAATATAAAGAAAATATCTAAAAGGATATATAGATACATTGGTGTTAGCTTGTAATTAAAAAAATGATATTTGGAAAAAGTAAATAAGAAGTTGACTTCTTTTACGTGAAAATGAAATGTTTTATTAACTAATTGATAGAGAAATGATTTAATAATTAATTGATTGTACGTAATATGTTATTATTATATATTAATGATTATAAAACTATATATTTTAAGTTTTAACAACCCACACGAAGGTATGATATGAATTTCCATTTGGTGGTTGAGATTAGAAGAAAATGGAGTTTGTGGGGGCCAAAGTATGAATTGGGAGAGTTCAGTGAATACTAAGAAATCTTTCATTGCAAATTCTGGCGCTAATCAAGGAATAATATTTAAAACTAGTGCCTTTTTTCTTAAAAATTATTAAAAATAATGTAATAAAATTTTTAATATGTCTGGTTCATTGATGTGAAAGGGGCCTTTGATCATGTTTCGTCATGGTACAAAACCATGGTCTAGACCATCTCCAACTACGTCACTCATGGGCATCCATGAAGAGAGAAGGGGGACGTGACTCGGGATGTAAAGGAGAGAGGAAGTAGGGGAGAGGAGGCATTCGTGAAACCCTAGGCATGACAAACAAACCAAGTTGAGTTAGAAGTGAGCGTTTCTTTTCATAGATGATACTTCATGCATGTCATTTCTTGTCTAAAAGTTTGTTGTATGGTATGCATAATTGCATATTATTATATAAATAATCATACCTGATTACAAATACGTGACAATTGACACGTAAATATATATTTATATACCCGTCTCATACATTTCACATTGTTTTCCTATATTAGTAACAAAACCGCAAAAATAAATATTAATTACATACAAAAAGGTTAAAATATTGGATGTTTGAGACATACACCTCATCTTCATGAATTGCATTTGGACAAAGAGTGATAAAAACACGACATTGTGTCCCATTCCATGTGAAGAGAGACAGTGACACGTCCATACTCCTGACTCTTCATATTTCATAAACCTGTTTTTTTTCTTTCTAGAAACAAACACATACTTTCAATCATGGCTTCTTATTCATGCAAATGCATTAATAATTATATAATTCAACATATAAGTAAATATAATAACTCAACTGTGTTTTCAATTTGGGGTATTTGTTGGCTTCATATGTTTGTATCTTTCATAATATTTTGGTACCATCGACTTCCAAATTCAAGAACCAATTATCATTTTTTTAGAGTTATTGGATTTTAATAATCTTACCTTTTATTTATTGGCCGAGATTAATCCCAACTCATGAAAAGTCTACAAACACTCCCAACTTTGAGCTTATTTTTCTTTAATGGTCCCTTACTAACTGACAGTTAACAATGTTAGTTTTTTAATTAAAACCACGAATTTCAATAAATATTAACTTTGAGCTTCTTTTTATGTGATTAAAGTGTAGGATGTTGAGTATTATAACCACGGATTAGTATAACGATATTGTTACATATTCATAATCGAATGTACATGTTGGATGTGTTCATCAAGTATATATGAACATTACCAACTCTACGAATTTGTATATCTTGTGTTTTAAGTACATGTGTTAATTAATCTCGCTTAACTATCTTGGTTTGGGTTAGGGTTGTTTAAAAACCATTGAGTTAATCGAAACGTCTAAACAGAAGAAAATTTCAATTAGACAGGTTCGGAGCTTATACGGCGGCTCATAGTTAGAAAAACATTATTTGAAAATTTGATATATGATTTGAAACTTGAAATCAGTCAGAATTATTTTTTGTATTTGGAATATGCAATTATGCATAGTATAATTCATGAATCAACTTTAGTATTTTAAAATTTTAATACAAACTTGCTTATTAAAAAAAGTAAATTGAATTTTAATAATCTAAATTATTGCCTTCTGTCAATATTAACCCTAACTAACAAATTGATCGGTATTAATCCTAATATTGTGACACCAGTCATGATCTTACTTTTTATAAGTTAAAAATGAGTATAAACATTGTTCTCTTGTCTTGATTATATGCATCAATATAAAACTTATAGTTGTGATTTTCTAATTATTAAGAGCAACCCCTCGTATGATATAGTTGCAAATGAGGTCAGTCAGATTCCTACTATGAGATACAAGCACTTAGGGGCTGTTTGATTTGCTTCTGACCCTGTTAAAATGTCTGACCCACTGACCAGGTCAGACATTTTGGCCGGTCAGCGTGTTTGATTTCCACTCTTATGCGTCTGACCCGGTCCGACACCACTGACCCATGCATATTTTCCCTCTTACCCGGTCAGTTTTGGAACAATATCTTATCCGGTCAACATCTTCTGACCGAAAAAGTGAAATCAAACAGCCCATTAATTGGGCGCAGAAACCATCTTTTTTAGCATGTATCATAATCATTCGTGTTCTCACATTTTAATAAGTTACGAAGGTTGCAAAATGCCACTAACATAAATAGTTGGTCCATACACTACAAACATCTTGGATCACTCTAGCTCGTCTAAACTTTATGCTTTAAATAACAAGCTAATTATTTATGCTATTATTTTCACCTCATGTAAGAAAACAATTACTATATGCGTTCATGTCGTGTATGAGCTTATTATGTCAGTGAAAGTAAGTTTATTAATGTTACATGAGGTAAAAGTAGATACACAAGTGGTACTTCACACACAACATATTATTAGTTTAACTAACAAGATTAAGAAATTGGATTCACGTATCGCTTGGCTATAAGCATAAATATAGCTTAATATAGCATGGAGGTATAACGAGAAAAATGACTAGTTTCATATTTTAGAAAAATTAATGTTATAATGAGATTTATATAGAGTATGATTGTATTTACTTTCTTTTAGTTTTACTTTATCCATGTCACTTTAACTATGGTAATTAAAAGTTTAATTATTTAGAATGATTTTGAAAGATATATATAAATGGGTTTGGTAAAAACAAAATATTTTTATAAACTAATGAATGGTTGTAGTATAAATGATACATACAATAGCTAAACGTGTGTAAAATAAACTTTTAAGTTGGTCATATTGTTACATTTTGATGTAAGTTTTCACAATAACAAGATTTATCAATAAAAACACTAGTCAAATTTTGTGCTGAAAATAATATATTAATCCAAGATTCAACTTAATAACCTAATTTGCAATTTACACAAAGAACATACAAAAGCTCATTCACTTGATCCATCTTGCATACCATAAATGTTACCAAATACTCCAACGAGGCTAACAATGATTGCTAGAACCAACATCAACCAGCATAACAATCGCTCTCGGCTACTAAGACCAAGCGGTCCACTACGGCCTAATCGTAGTGCAATAAGTGCTGGGAACGTAAACCCTAATGACACAGCAGTGGTAGCACCCGTAAACTTAAATGCAGTCCATATACTCGGGATCATGATTGATGCCAAATAAAGAATCCCCAAAATCGCGCACGTTAACCCTAAACACCGATTCTTGCTCTCCGTTAGTGGCACCGCGCCACTAAAAGCCAATGCATCAATAGTTTGCCTTAACGAAAAGTGTATCACTGGAAACACGAGAATCAAGTGAAAAATGTAACCCACGCGGACGATGAAATTTAGCGTTGTACTAAACCGAATCCCGAGAGGCTTATCGAAATTCGTAAGCACGTCGCCTTCGGTGTTCTTCCCGAAAAGAAGATAACCCGATACCGCGGTCAACGCATAGATCATGATACAAATTACCGTCGTTATCCTCCCAACTTTGTTCATTTTTCTAGGCGAACGCCCCTCGAGCTCGTTGTAGATCGGCTGAATATTAAAGTGACAAACGTATGCATTCGACATGACTGGGATTATAACCAAAAGCTCAATTATCGCCTTTTTCGAGCTTATGTCGGGAATTAGTCTAGGAGGTGCGGTTTTACCCTCGATCAACATGATAGACGCGACAACACAAGTGATTGTCACGAAAAGAACTGCAAGAACCACAGAAGCAGCCGATGTCATACTCAATGATTCAATCCTGTCTAACGAGCAAAGTGGTGCAAGAAACACGATTAACATGATCAACATCACGAGCTTTCGATTGTCCCAAAACCCGTTACCGAACCATTGTTCCAAAACCCCCGCATGGCGATTTGAACCCGACATTACATCACCCATGATGATCAAATAAGCCACAAGAACACCCGCATTGTTCACAATAATAAAGATTTCAGATAAGATTCTCGCCGGTGAACCTAATGCATGTTGCACTACCTCTCCATAAGACATCGCTTTGCATTGAACCGTAAACCGAATAAGCAACTCAACACTAATTTCTGCTAAAATACCCATCAAACAAATCATAACAATCCCCATGATTAAACCTAAAACTTTCATCGTGGCGGGTAATGCCATGATCCCCGCCCCGATTATCGTTGTGGTTAGATTAAACACCGCCCCGTAGACCCCGGAATTCGATCTTTTTGAATAATCATCGTCGTCGTCTTCGTCGTCAATCTTGCCCGTAACGGCTGCTTCTTCTTTATTCCCCATGCTACGCGATATGGGTATGAATCATTATCCCGTAATCCGGATCAAATACATGAAATTTGATAAGATTAAGGTGAAATACGATAGAAATTTGATGTAAAAGGTTGATGATTTTGTGGAATCAAGAAAGATATTGATGAGTTTGTTGATTGTATTAAGGGTTAATGAGTCAACGGATTCATGGAACCTAAATCTAGGGTCAAGATTTTTTCTATTTGTGGTGTGGTATATTGTTGACTTTTGACTTTTAATTGATGGTAATGGGCTGTGAATCTAAATTACATGACCCGGCCCATGTTACTGTGCGTAAATGAACCCATGGCTAGCCCACTTACTCTATTTAAGTTTCAAATTAATCAATCTGCATTGCCTTAAAATTTTCTCACATGACATGAACATAACATCATAGTTATACGTCTGAGTTCTGTGTGAATGGGTTCCAGTTACTTTTTAGTTGAATGTGTTAACAAATTAATTTAAACGGGTCAGGTTTAGGTCGACTTGCGAATTTGTGAGTTGGCTTGTTTAACTAGTATAGTTATATAACTATTTTCCAAAAGTTGTAATAACTATATTTATTACTATCAATGTAGAGAGAGACTTTTCATAGTTAACCATCATAAATTATATTCATTAAAGACTAGTGGGATGATAGACAAAGTACACAGTATATAAGACAACTTTACAGACAACTAAATATAATAAGTCTCACAGTAAAATGGGAAGTAGAAAAGAATAACTATGACAAAATGTATATGTAACCGTCCATCGCTTAGAACTCCAAGATCGTTTTAAACTGATGGCTTTCACAACCTTGATTCGAAGCAGTATATCATCTAAAGTATCTATTGTACTACCCACAAATAAACTTGAAATCTTCCATCTCTACTTATGTGTATGAGTGAGAATTTCTAACATAAAACGAACATAACATGAAATTTGTAACTTTTGATTTATATAAACATGTCATGTTTGGGTTTGTGACATTTAATCTCATATTTGTATCTTAAAAATATGTTTTACGTCATTGATGGGGTATTTTACACCAAAATTTAAAATATAGAAGAGAAATGAAAGCGAGGGTTTTATAGTTTAAACATAATTAAATTATATGTATTTATGCAATATTTGAGATATCTAATACCGCCTATCTTTATTGTAAACTTATTATTTTATAGATTTTATATGCAAGAAAAATAAATACAATTTCGAGTCAAACAAGTAAAAGGAGTTGGTTGCGACAGTGCGACGTGAGTATGAGCAATGTTCTTTGAATAGTGGTTGGTTACAACTTACAACCTTTCAAGCAACAAGTACAAGCTTCTGTAGCATTGTTTGGTTTTTTTTCCTTAAAGGCGTAACTTTATGTTAAATGAAAACTAAAGTGAAAATGGAACCAAATGAGTGCTTAGCTTAACGTTATGCGCTCACCTTCTCAAAACAATTAATTCAAATCCCCCGTGTGGTCCATCTTTGTTTTATTTTATTTTAGGGAAAGTGTCGCAGAATAGTAACCAAGTTTTAAAAGTGTTTTAATTTAATCACTCATGTATGTTTTTCTCAAATTGGACCACTAAACGATCAAATCGAGTTATAATCGAATTTTCTTATATCAAGAAAGTAACAGTGGAGAAGACGTGGGGGTTAGAATTTTCAATATATAAAATTATATTAAAAAAATAAAAAAACATGTTAATTAAGAAAAAAATAAAAAAAAATTACCTAAAATTTATGTCAATGTTCCATATCAGCATCAAAAGATAGAAAAAAATATTTTATAACTGAAACAAAAAGTATAACATGCTAAAAAACATGTTAAGGCTTTTAATTTACCTATATATAAAAAAAGAGTGCCATGAACAGTATATGGGGGCATTTTCGGTATTTTCATTTTCGCTCGGGACTCGTGCCTCTTCTTTAAAGTTCCCGAGGTGTTAGGTGGTGGCGGTGTGACCGTCTCGGTGTTCGCCGGAGGTGCGAATGGCGACGGTGGCAGCTGCGATTTCGCTGCCTTAAGTTATCTCCGATAGGGCTGAGCGGCGACCAGGGTTCCGGTGCCTCTAGCCTTGGTCGCCGGCCATTTGGTGTGTCGCCCTTTTCGAGCCATTTTCCCCTTTCTCGATGTCATAGTTGCTGGAGTTTTAGAGAGAGAGGGGGGCTTTCTGCTGGTGGCTTATCGCTGCTACTACCATCATTCACCACCGGAGAACACCACCGTTCACCACCCGACTTTATCTTCTTGATTTCCACCAAACGTCGAAGAACACCGGGCTTCATTGATGGCGATGTGGGTTTGTGGTTTTTCGTGAAGCTTGCGGTGGTAGTGGTGGTGGTGGTCAATCCCGTGACCATGCTGATTTTTGGTGCTAGCGGTAGTAGTGGAGGTGACCGTGATGGTCTGTAATGGTAGATCTAGGTTGTAACAGGGCTGATGATGATGTCAGCTCCGCCTCTCTTTATGGTTTAGGTAAAATCGGTGTCATTGCGCCGACATCACTGTAGAAGACGGCTGTTACCGGCCGTCTTCGGTGTCATCTCGGTGCACCAGCGTTGGATATGTGTCGGCCTCTCCGGACGTTGTTGTAGAAGGCGGCTGTTGTCGATGAAGACGAGTTTTGGTTTGTCTGAGACGTTGCCAAGGTGCTTATAATTGTGAGTTTGCATTGAGGGTTCCGTTATTGATAGGCGATGACGATACAAGAAAATTGTTAGTTCGTTGTTATTGCGTGGTGAACGTATATGTTCGCAGCTACAACGAATTGCTGTTTATCCGAGCCTGTAGGTGTCTTTTGTTGATTTGCATCTTTATATTATATAGTTTGTTTCTGTTATTGCTTATTGGGTTCTATTGATTCTAGGGTTTTGTTTAATTCCACATGATCACTTTTAACTTCAATGATGTTTAATTAGATTTTTATCGTTTGTTTTATCGACTTTCAATTCTCTTTGTTTATTTTTTCATTGAGCCAAAGATGAATCAATGTTTATGCAATGTTATTACAGTTTTGAACACGAAAATGATATCTTTGAGGTTTACAATTGCCTCCCTTATTTTAAGAAGAGCAGAGAGCTATAGTTTGCCTATTGACATCAACCTCATTGTATTTTAGTTTTGACTTTTGAAATAAGACCTTTTGATCTCAAAGTGAATTTGAACTATTAGCTTTCTAACAAACAGTTGATAATTGAAGTATTGAATAAATGTTTATTTTAGAAAATTATGAAATTCAATTGTTAAGTGTATTAGGTAAAATCACTACTGAAGGTCGAAATCAGACTTGAAGATCCGAGGTAAATCAATTTCTTAAAACTTGAGATGTATCTATACATGAAACGCCACATTTATTATGTAATTATATCTTATCAACAATGTTTTAGATTCTGTATATAAATGAAATTTCTTAATTGCAGGATGCATTTTGTTATTAACAGGAAGGAATTCAACCATGAATTTTATTAATTCATGTTGACTATGATTTTGTAGGTGTTAAGCTAATAGTCCTTTATGTTTCGGTTTCAAGGCTTCATTGCCTTTCATATTTCTTGGTCTTAAGTTTTGCTGTCTATTTTTAAATTTCATGGAATATGCTTTGTGAAATATATTGTGTTTAATCATCTCATATGCAATTTTTGTATACCCGAAGCCAGAAAAGGAAGTCACGCCGCAACGCGCGTGGAATAATAACTAGTTTATATAAAATATAAAAACTGAGTGATTTAATTGGGACACTTTTAAAACTTGAGTTACCTAATTGGAACACTTTTAAAAATTGGTTGTTATTTTACAAAGTTACCTCTTTATTTTATTTTAAGTTTGTTATTTGTTTTAATTTTCTTTTAGTTTTTTTTAGTTGTAATTTTATTACTCGTTATGTTTTTGTTATCATTGCAGCGTGTTTTCTTTTATTAAACTTTGATGTTGGTTTGGTTCTACACTTAGGGCGCAAGCTTGGGTTTGTGAATGGTAATCCCTCTCGTTTAGTGCCTGTCACGTGACATGTTCTATTTTCTGCTTCTTTTATTTGGCATTTGCTTGTTTTTATATATAAACTAGTTTTAGTAAACCCGTGTATTACACGGGTTGAACAAATAAAATATTAAATATAATAAAATTTTATTAAGTATAAAATGATATTTTTTCCAAAAAAATAAAATATTTTGTTTTAAAACAAACCGTATTAAAAAATATCATTTTTAAAAAGATTATTATAATTTTTAATTTTAATTATTTTTTGTTTATAAAAAATTACTTTTTAAAAATACTAATTCTAAAAATTTTTGATGTATTATAAAAATTTCTTATTTTATAAAAATTATTTTTTAGAAATAACATTAATAAGATCTTTTATTTTAAATTTATGAAAAAACTATTTTTATTCTAAAAAAAGTTAAATAATATAATTGGTAATTAAGGTAATTATTTAATTGGAGAGAGAAGCGGGAAAATGTTGGTGAGAATGAATATGATGATGACATGTGTCACTCCAAGTTACTCTTTTATTAGAATAGAAAGATAATTTTCACCTGTTAATAAAACTTGCCGTCAAACGGATGGTTAGAGCTTGGTTTTAGGTCTCGACCCTTCTTCCAACTTGTTCCATTCCTATTTTAATTTTCTTTTGCTATCTTAGAAATTTTTTTAAATAGTTTCTATGTCTCGTGACGTTTTCGACTACTAATGCAACTTGATTTTTTCTTATTAGAATTTCCATATGACTGTTATTTAAAATGGCTCATGATTCCTCTCACATCAACACCCCAACCATAATGCTTGGGTTTAAAACCACTCTACTAGTTTTACGTACAATCTTTGATTGTGAACTATATAACTAGGCTCATAAAAAAGTTGAACGTTCAATTAACAATTCGTGAATTGTTCGAGAAGAAGTTCGTATATGTTCACTCGTTAAATAAATGAATGAAAATGAACAAAAACTTATATTAGTAAAGTTAAACAAACAAACATATGTAGAATCCGCGTTCATTCATTTATGTTCGTGAATGTTCGATAATGTATTCATTTACGTTCGTTTGTATTTATTTATTTAAAGAACTTATTTTTTATAACTTTATTTTAGGAGTGTTAAATTTATAAAAAATACAAAAACCTAGTTATATTATATGCTTCTGCTAACATTCCTCATTTGTTTAATTTCAACTTAAGTTTATGTTATAGCTTAACAAACTTTTTAATTTGTGTGTAATTATGCTTATGATAATTATATCAACTATATCAAATAATTATATTAAACTATTATAAAAGGTTGACAATTTTATTTTATGTTCACGAACATTTATTTGTGTTTTCTTGTATTTGTTTGTGTTTATTTATGTTCAGTAAATATGCATGAACAGTCCATTAAAATTTATTTTTTTAATTAACGAACACGAAAACAAATCTCGTTCGTTAAATGTTCGTGAACAATTTATGAACGGTTCATTTTTTTAATGAAGGAATGTCGTTCAGCTGATTTAAAGTCCTATATATAACTTTACAATCAAATTTTCATCCTTTTCTTATTTAACATTAACTATGTATTTTTTTAAACCTAAAATACACTACATTTAGATTTGCAAGTCAAATAAAAATGTTTACAATAAACTGACAGGTAAACGAGCAATAAGTTACGTCACGATCTTCTTTTGAATGGCAACCCTAATTCGATTAAAAACAAATCTTTGAAAACTAAAAGCTGACAAATTATTATGTGCGACCTGCTAAACTCTGTATAACATGCTGTCTCATAATTTTTAAAAATACCCCTTAAATATACACAACAAATAAAAAAACATTACTATAAACGTTTTAGATCAGAACGTCGGACCCATCTTGTCATCTTGAAGCGAGTCGATAAGGATCGTTACCCTAAAAGTTATAAGGAAATTAATATGGGGCGCGTGGGTCACACAGCGCGTGAGCGCGTAGGTACAGTCAAAATGTCAGAGAAACGTGCATACAAAACAAATGCGTCACTTTCTTGAAAATGGGTCCCACCTCATTTATGTAAATCAGTCGTGTTCACCACGAGCACGGTATCATTTCTTTAATCTCGTCATTATATCGCGAGATTATGAACGTTTACGATATTTTAATAATTTAAAGTTTAGGGCAGTGAGCCGAATGACATGACTGGCAACCCACCTTAACTTAATATTATTTTTCAAAGTGGCCTTGTTGTTGGGGTTTATTACGATAGTGCCACTTGATGCGTTTATCGGTCAAACTCAACCCACTAATTCAAATTTTGTCCTTTTTTATTTTATATTCCGTTGTTTGCTACGTGGGTTTTTGTAGATTGTAACTATAGCATGTGATATATTTTATGCTAAATATAATAATATTAATAATTTAGATTAAAATAAAATGTGTGTGGATTTATAGTATTTCATTTCATTCCGAATTAAATTTTACAATAAATTGCAGTGAAACGAGCAACAACCCACGTTGTAATTTTTTTTTATAGCAAAATCAATCCTATTAAAAGTAAAATTTTGAAACTTAAAAGTTAACAAATTATCTTGCACAACCCGCTGAACACTATTTTTATGTATTTAAATAGTATTTAACGGATTAAAATGCAAATGACTTTTCTAAAGAGTTTATTTATTTATAAACAAAGCTATACTTATATATAGAAATCACACTTGCTATGTGAGAGAGCATTCACAATCCATCTTTCATTCATATCCTTATAATTACACTAAATATCAGTATTTTTTCTTTCTACTTTTCAATTAAATAATATTTTTTCATACCTTTATCATTACATTTTCTTTCTTAGCCACTCACAACCACTTTAAAAAAATTAAAAAATTTATGGGGGTTGTATCATGTTTCCCCAAATATGAGGAAACACGATACAATCCTCATATATTTTCTACCATTTTCACTCACCATCACTCACAATCATCCCCCATAATATAAGTCACCTACTCACATATATATGTGGAACGACCTGAGAATACTCTGATTACCCCATTTTAAAGAAAAAAAATTCATGAAACCCATGTTTTGTTGCATGCACGTAAACCAACCTCATTTTTTAAAAAACAAATTACGCATTTATATATTTCACATATTTACTTCTATTTGTTCAATCATATGCACTTTGTTTTATTATTACAACCACAGACGGGGAAAGTATTGCTCCAACCTCAGCATCACCATGTTATCAGTTGTGACCACCGCACCCTTTACCTCCTTTTATGTCTTCAGAGTTGTGTGGCAAAGTATCCTCACACAAACTGATTTGATGCGGCGTTGTGACCAGAGCCAGTATAGCGTCAACCAGACATGACTTATGTCACCTCGCCCGCACCACGCAGTGGGATCGTTACATACGATCGGCACCTAAAATCACTAATCGGTCAGCACAAGTCAAAATCGGGAATAATCGGCCCTAGTCGGCTCTTAATAGGCCATTACTCGGCGTTTTATCATGATACGGCGGGATTTCGGCGAACTCAAAAAATTCTGATGGAAATTTGAAAATTCCAGTCAGATATGTTTGTATATATATTAAACTAAACATTTGTATAATATTTACACTAAAAATGTATGTGTATATATAATACTGAAAATTATATATACAAATCCCAAACCGATTAATCCTAATTACTCCTGATTAATCGCTAGTTGGTACCTTACCGTACGACTAACGCCTAGTGATTTTTACAACACTGGTAAATAATATTTTTTAATTTTTAACTAACTACAAAAGCTTTATACTTTAAAGTTTCGCCACAAAAGTTGTTTAAATTTTTGAATATTGAATACTATGGTTTTCATGTTTTCTATGATTTGGCCATGAACGCTTTGTACTTTTGTTAAAGACTTATGAACCACTGAAATGTATGAGAACTATTTTATACCTCACTGATATGAGCAACAGATAAAGAGCTTAATTCAAATGAGCTTTTTCACACTAAACTGGTATTTTAGGATGATTTTTAAGGTTTAACAATGATACACTATTTTTTAGGGTCATTTAAACTATTTCTAACCTTGTTTAAATTTAATGGTCTCTAAAAAGTATTTGATTTTTATCACTAAACTATCAATACAAATAATATTTTATTTTTTAGTAAAAATGTAGTATTGAAAATTATTATCAAATGCACTCCCCTCTTTAAGGATTGTTTTAGGATGCCTATGAGATTTGTTTTTCATTTTCCTATGAATGGATATTTTCATATCAAGTTATTGGATTTATTTACTATATAATCATGCCTCAATTTAAAATCTGTATATTATCCACGTTCCTTTGTAGTGTAAACTGCATATTAACATATTTAAATTACTTTATGAGAAAAGGTGATATGTATTGACTAAAATTGCCTTGATATAGTGCTTATAATTATACAAGCAATAATGATTATTAGCTGAAGTAGTTGAGTTAAGGTACCTAAAGATTTCATAATAATAAAACGATTTATTGGGTTCACGTCTAGGGATGAGCATAGTCGGTTTGGTTCGGTTTTAGCCTAAAACCGAAATCAAAAACTAATATTTCGGTTTCTAGGTTTTTAAAACCGTTCGGTTTCGGTTTTTTTCAGTTTTTGGTTTTCGGTTTTCATTTCGGTTTCGATTAGGTTTCTTTCGGTTTTACCATTTGGACTTCATTATTTTGAAGTAATGAATTTAAGATAAAAACTTTGGCCTTACATTATTTTGTTGATCTCTAAATATAATCTATATATTCTTATAAAATAGTTGACATTAATTATTAAATGCAATCCATAAAATATAAAAAAAAATTCAATAAAACATTTTAATCTATTAATTCAAACAAAAAAAAGTTTAAAGATTATTCTTGAAACCTAAATACTCAATCTTTTATAGATAACATAAGTTAAACAACTAACTAATAGTCTAATAATGTTTATAAATGTATGATTACACATCTAAATTTACAAATTTGGTTGTATGATTTCGGCTCGATTTTTTCGGTTTTTGTTACAAGCAAAACCAAAACCAAACAAAAAAAATTCGGTTTTTAAAAAATCATCAAACAAAACCATTGGTTTCTTAGCGGTTTTGGTTTTTTCGGTTCGGTTGCGTCGGTTATTTTGGCTACAGTTCGGTTATTTCGGTTTCTTGCACACCCTTAAGTCGTCTCATATGTGACAAAAAATGAGGATTTCAGGTTTGATCAGGGGGTTTTTTCGCCTAAGGTGAGTTTTCTGCTGATGGTGGTCTCAATCTCGTACTCGAGATGTGAAGATGATCGGGTGGACTAGTGGACCGTGCGGTTTAAAAAGAAAACTTTACAAGCTTACCTTATGCCTTCATATAAGAGAATTTGTAGTAGGTTTTTTATATATTTGTGAGTATCTTTTTACATTATATGAAATGATATTCAGTTGAAAATAAGAGAGAAAAAATAATTATTTTTAAGATAATAATAAGGTTGGTGATAAACTACGTTAATGTATAACAATAGACTACAAACAAGAAAAGGATAAATGTGTAGATATAAAAAGTTGTTTTATATGTTTTAACCGGTTTTGGTCGAGTACAATTGCTTAGAGCATTCACAACCCGTTCTGTAAAAACATATGAGTATATATGGAAAGGTTTTACGTGATTATGAGTGAAAGAGAAAGAAATGTTACTGTTCAGTCTGTAAATTTAAAAAAATACTGTTCAACCTTCATAATTTTTTTAATATTTTAAAAAGTGATTGTGAGTGGAAAAGAAAGAAAAGTTGATGATAAAGGTATAAAAAATATTATTTAATTGAATGAGTAAAAGAAAAAATAATGATTTTTAATGTAATTATATGAATAAGGGTAAAAAATAGGTTGTGAATACTCTTAAAAAATATCAAAACCCTTTTTCTCGATCTACTCAGAATTGAAATAAAATGCTAATAAATTTCACTACTAACAATATAAGGTTGTTCAACAAGCTAGTTCGAGTTAGGCTAACATAAATTCTGGTTTGAATCGGTAGTAATACGAGTTAAACTATCTCAACGTGATGCTTCCAATCAAGTTAAAAAATTAGCTCGTATGTCTGTTTTAGAAGTCTTAAGCTAAATGATACGAACCAAAGATAGAATTATCCGGCCTAAATCATCTCGAGAGTCGAATAAATCCAACTTGAAGTAATATAAAAAAACATAATAGTACTTTTAGAATCAAATATCAAATATTTATTAATATAGGTGTACTAAAATGATCATGTTTTTCTAGTTGAAGTTCAAGCCAACATGAACCTGAATATTTTACATAAATCCGAACATGACCAAAACCCAATAAACATATTAGGCGTTGATCCCGATCACGACACAAAATTTACTGGTTAACACAAACACAACCTGTTTAACCCAGATTTTATAAATTTTATATTTTTTTTCACGTAGGATTACTTCATAATTACTATTTTACAACGAAAAATTTAAATTTATATAAACAATTATATTTTAAGTACAATTTTTTTTGTAAATCTATCTTTGAAGTCTTAAAGTTTGGAACAAAACACACAACTTGTTACATTTATGGTATAAAGCATGTTTAGAAAATAAAATAAAAAAGAAATGAGTAATTAAACGGGTCTCATAAACCCGTCAAGTTGACACGAAAGCAATCAATATAGCTAAACGGGTTCATATGTTCGGGCCAAAATTAACAAGAACTCATCTATACCAAACCAAAATACAAAAATTTGGTGTTAGTTTTATATCATATTTGAAGTGGATATATTTTAAATTGAAGTAATATAAAAGCAATTATGTAAAAGAATAAATATTTTTTTAATAAAAAGTAGATGGTAATAATTTACGCATGGCTGGCATCAACCTCATTTGTTCCTACTACTGTCACCATAGAATTTCATATCAATGTCACGTGATCTATTCCATTTTATCTTCTCGTCATTTTCTCGTTATATCTCATGGCGACATAATTTACAATAAAGACACACGTAAAGTGAAGCAATTTTCGAGGGGAGGAAATACATCATAAAATACAAATGAATGGACGAGAAAAAGCGCCTTTTTAATTCCTATTTTATCCTTTTAAAAAACGCACAAAAATAAATTAAAATATATTAAATGTTTATTTTAAAATATATGTGATGCTTTAGGTAAATAAGTAGAAACGCATAAAACTTAGGACGTGTGAGATTGTCAGTGACTTATTTAATTTTTTTTTTTGCTTTTTTTTGTTTTGGGGGGGGGGGGGGGGGGGGGGGGGTTGTTTTATGAGTGGGAGCTAGCTCGCTCACTTTTGTCTCTTTACATGGTATGTCGTATTGTTACCACAATACCATATATCTAGTGTTTTAGATATGATATTATAAATTATTTTTGTATTATTTGATTTTAATAATTTTAACTTTTATTTGTTGCTCGTGATTAATTCTAACTCATGAAATGTTAATAGTCACTCTCAACTTTGACTTTATTTTTCTCCAACGATCTCTTACTAACTGAGAGTTAACACCCGTTAGTTCTTTTTGATGAAATGTGGCTAACTTTGAATCATCTTTCAACTCCATCGCCGCCCAACTTCCATCAGATCCATTTTTTGTTGTCAATCGTGACCTAAAATTTATATTCAATGAGTCAAATGGTTCAGATTAGAAGGTCGAAATTGACGGGTTTCATGGTACAAAATTTTTAGATTGATGGATGCGATGGTAGATTTTAATCTTATTTTTAGTGTTTAGGCCATATAAGCAGTTTACGTCATCAATAGATAAGATCTGTAGATCTAAAAAATCTGTTAAAGTTTAATTATAATTGGTTGATATTAAAGCGTTACCTTATCTTAAAAGGAAATATGTAAATTTATATTATGTAATTCTTTTTCTATTATTCAATAAGATTCCATACCTTTTTTTTAATATGGAAATATAATTTTCTTAAATGAAAAGTTGTTATCGTGAGTGAAAGGATATTCTTACTTAGATGAATATAATAATAGGCGGAAATTACATGATCGCCAGTGGACCTAATATTTTGTTCGATAGCAATCACGTTGAATTATTGTACCCCTCCATCACTATTTTCATTTTCAAACATTGAAATTAGTCGTTATTGCAATTTATTTTGTATTTGCTAACACACACATAACATTAGGGACGTTTGTTTTTCAAAGGTACTAACTTACTCCCAAATCCAACTAATATGCCTGTTACAGATTCTAAACCTTAAACATTCAAGGAAAGAAGCAGTAATTACGCATCCGGGTAGTATGCATTGAGCCAAATGTTTGGACCGTTTGGTGTCTGGATGGTTTATATCGTAACAAAAATATGTTAAAAACTATGATAATCACATAATATAGCTATTTCTTTTGATTTAGATATGATACAGTCTTACATAACCATCTATTCCACTAATTTCATTAAACCATTAATGCATTACATTACATGGTTGTCACATTTCTTAATGAAACAATTAGTTCTAAGAATAAATTAAAGCTCACATATATAATTAGAGAGATAGAGATTAGAGAGGGAATGATATTTGAATACTTTTATCACTTGGCTTGCAATGAAAATACAAACTAGTTGATTTAAGATATTAATCATAATATAAAATTTTTTATATTAATTTATATGCAAATTGTAATATTCTATTTCTTTTCCTTGTCAACCATCAAATTATGTTATAAAATCTGAACGGGGAAAGAAAGAAAATATAAAATTATATCTGTAAATTAGAGTTTAGCAATCAATAACAAATATTAAATAATAATAGTATGTTTTTTGTAATGAAAAAAATTAATATTCTTGTCTATTAATTATTTTTAATTTTAAATGTCATATTATTATATAAAAATAATTTGATTGTCAAACCAATGTAAACAAAGCGTTAAAAGTGGACAAAATATGCGTTCACAAGATGAAAGAACACCAATGAATTTTACATTTATAAGACACATCCATTGAAATTTATTATAACAAATATAAAAAATATGTTGGTTTACCCTTTTTACTCTTAATAATAGTAGTATAATACTAAGTTCGTCCTTCTATAAATGTCTACTTCTAATGTTTTTCAGTATTTATTAGATTTCTTATTGTGTAATCTTTCTACTCTAGTAAAAGGGTAAATAGTGGTGCCATGTGTCAGCATCACATTTATTCTTATCAAACTTTTCCCGCTTCTCTCTCCTATTAAATAATTATATTAATTACTAATAATATTATTTATTTATTTTACATTATAATTAGTTTTATAATAAATTAAGAAATAGAACTTTTTATTAGTGTTATTTCTATAGAGATAGTTTTTTATAAAAAAAAATTCTGAAAAATCAAACTATTTTTACGTAATATTTGAAAATTGGTTTCTTTAAAGTAAATTTTTATAAAACAAAAATAATTAAAATAGGGAGATATAGTAAGGAAAATTTTAAATGAAAACTTTTTAAAATGTTATTTAAAACAAAATGTTTAATTTATCTTTGAAAATTTTTTTTTAAAAAGTTCATATTATTGTTTTATTACTTATAGTTATTACCCATATATAATTTCAATCATATCATGTCTTACTCTATCGTTTTATAATTAATAATTTTTATTTTATTTAATATTTTATTTATTCAACCCGTGTAATACGCGAGTTTACAAAAGCTATTTAATCATTATATTTTATCAACTATATATTACTAAAGTGATAAAAATTAAAATCAATATATAATGGTTATATATGAAGTAATTACACTTTCCGAAAACTAGTAAAGCTTAAAATTGGTTTTGTTTCAAATGTAGAATCATTGGATAAAGAATAAAGAGGAATAAAGCTAAACTCAAGAATCAAACAACCAACATAAGGGCCCTAGAATAACAACTTTCGCATCGGTGTTTTGTTCATGCTTGGTTGTCTTACTCAACTAATTTTTTAATATGACTCATTATTTGTTTCATTTGCTTGTTTTGTTTTAATGGTTATTATTTATAACGAAATAACTAAAAGAAAAAGTTTTAAACATATTTAAATGTCAATATTGTCCAACCTCAATAAAAGCAATAATATGTGTGAAAGTGATATGTTTTCTTTAAACAAATAATTCATTTCTTTTGAAATAAGGAACAAGGTATATTTCAATTTATTGAAGTGTTTTTTTTAAACATGGGTATGTAGTGGGTTCAAAGTGTAATAGACCAGGCCAAAAACAGAACCTGAAAATAAGTTAGATAGTAAATGCGACATGTGATAACAAATAGTTAGTCGGTATCAAGCTGGTCTAGTTTTAATCGAGCAATATATTCATGATTTAAAACGGTGTAGACTAATCTATGCATAGTGGATCGACGTTCCCATTCTTTCATACATTGCATTTGGTAGCCTAAACTGGTTCAAGCAAAATAAATAATTGCAAGTAAATAAACGATATGTGTATAACATACTTTTTAAATTCAAATAATGAAACATGAGGAAAGTTATGTCAAACCAACTACACCACATGGAGCGGACTTAAACATGTGGCACCAGGGTCACTTAACCCATTGTTGATAGTTGAGTATAGTTATTTTAAGTGTGATATATAACACCAAAAAGTGTTCCGCCTTAGAGGTTTAGGTTTTTAAAATATGATGTCTATATATAACTTGTGCAATTAAATTAAAAGACGACAGTCAGACACATATTGTAATGCTTAATCTCATCTAGCTTGAATCGAGTGACTATCCTTCACATGCATGCACATTTTATGTTTTTAATTTTCTCACACTTTCTATGTGTAGTTTTTTTTTCATGAAGAAGTCTATTGTTTTATTTTTTCTAGACCTTTTCTTTATTTTTATTTTTCCTTCTTTATTAACTATTTTACAATCAACCAGTTTTGTCTTAATACTTTTTTAAAAGTAACTAGAAATTTACGTGGGATGTGATGAAGTGTCTTTTTAACGTTGAGTCATTAATCTCTTAAGAGAAACTAAGAAAGAAGTTTAATCATATGCTAATACTTATAACTACGTGGAATGTGCCGAAGAGTCTTTTTAACGTCGAGTCATTAATCTCCTAAGAAAAATTAAGAAAGAAATTTAATCATATGCTAATACTTATAACTTGTATATCGAAGAAAAATAGCAGGCACTATCTTTTTTGTAATTGCATTTTTTTTATAAAACCTAAATACGCTTTCTTTCAATAAAACAAGAAGTTTAGTAGTTTATACACTTTTGTTTTCTAATAAAAAATGTATTATGGTCGTTGGAAACAATAAATAAAGAATCTAACATAACTTAAGTGGAAATTGAAATCACGTTAAAAATTTATGCTAACTTATGAACAAAATCAAAAGACATGCATCTGCATCAAAAACCCAGAATAATTTGAGAACTTAATCATATTAAAAGAAAAAAAAGTCAGTGAACCAACCTAATAAAAAATTTAAGTCATTAACCATGGTCATAAGAGATATAACAGGCCTTCAAGACATGGTCAAAAGGAGAATTGTTCATGGAGTTCCCTCAGGGTTTGGACATAAATTGAATGTGCATGTTTAACAAATATGATCAGTGTTGTCCATGTTTGATCGGTTTAGATACAGATCCTAACATACTATAATACCAGATACTAATCGTTTAAGCCTCAAACTGCCCGGTGTTTACCGGAATCCTTAATGTTAGAGTGTCAGCCGTCAGCCGTCATTGCACGCACCCCTCTCAAAACATATTCTAAACAACCTAAAAATTCTCTATTTAGATATTTATTTTAAAAATTTTCTTGTGAGTGACATCTAGATTTTTTTTAAATATTTTAATCTACTTATAAAATATATTCTCTAGAAGTAAGTGGATCGATGATCAGAATTTTAGAGAAGCTTTTAGAGCTATACTGAAAAACATTAAAAACCTATATATAGCACTTGTATAAATATTGTATTTATTTTATGCATTTCTAATGATGAGTAATGTAGTTTTATTATATATTTAAAACTTAATTTGGTTTTATCTTGTTATTATGTGACCCAACCAGATTGAACCTTTATCATGAATCTCGATCATAATTGAAAAAAAAAACTTAATAATTAATAATATATAACCCCTAAAATTTTTTGACCATTGCTACTATGATTATGTAAACTAAAAGTATTGTTTTGACACTTTATAATCATAACTAAAAAGGGGTTGGTGCGCTCAGATGTGGCGTTTAACGAGTCACGATCCATGTAGCTTTAATTGTTGGCTCATAGTAATCCTATATATTATTTCACAATTTAATAGTTGACTTTTTCGGTTTAATAAAATTTAATTTCACAATAATAGTTGACCGTTATGGATTTAGTGAATTGTTGTTTTAGAAAACTTGAAGTTATACTTGTCAATTTTTGGTTTGAAAATTATGATGGTCAAGCATATTCAATACAAGTTCAATTATTCATCTAAAAGAACTTTTGGAAATAACTCGTATAGAAGTTATTGTTTACAATTTTTTTAAGTTAACAGGTAACCGTTATTTACTTTTATTTTTAAAATTGATTTGTTTGTATTGTGTTAAATATTTTAGTTTAATTGAATTGACTAATAACCAATATAATAATAATAATATCAATCAAACAAGTCAGTAGATGCGAAGCCCATACTTGTTTAAGCTTATTGTGATATTCGATGTTGAAAATCTCTTTAGGGGCGAAGCTCATAATCAATGAGGATTCCAAGGAGGCAATGCCCCCTTGGCGAGGGTCTGGGGTAATGTCCCTCGTAGCGGGGTTCAAAGGGGAGAGCCACTGATTTTTTTAATTTAATTTCACATGTGAAATTCAAGTGGACAAGGGCGTATTTTTAATCATTATGAATTGAAAAATGAAAACTGGAAAACGACATTTTTCAACCCCTCTCCCGAAATCGATTTTTTTTTAAATTTGGTCAATCTCGAATTTTCTTCTTTTGGTTCACAAAATACATACAAGATTCATACTTTGATCTTGATCAATATCTGAGTTGTATCTAATTGAGATATTTGGGTGAACCATCAAATAATTTTAATCTAAAAGTGATCACACGACTCTTAGATTATCCATGCTTCAATTTCAAATTCTTTACATTTTGTATTTGTTAAAACAATAAAGATGATTTATAAACATAATATTCATAAGCATAAATGCATATTACATAACTTAAAAGGAATAAAAATTAAAAAACCAACTCAGCTTACACTGTTAGTTCAAGTTTCAAACCATCCGGTGGACGTTCTATTGGAAAAAATTGTTAAAAAAAAGCTTTTTAACAAAATAGAAAATTGAGTTTTTCTTAATTTTGGACATAAATAAATGTAAATAACATTAGTTAATATATATGATAGTTATTATGTTTGGATTATGCTAATTTGAGAGCTTAATAGAAAAACGATCCGGTTTAAAACGGAATTAAGAGAAATAACACATTGATGCTTAAAAATGGATGTTTAAATAAATAAAATTGTCAAATTTCATTTAATAAGAACTTTTTACTATCAACATCTTAACAACCTTCTTGATCATACATCTTCTTGAAGTATACAATTCGGGTTTCTAGTTCCACCTTGGCAATACAAAGTGCTTCGGGGTAAAATTGTAAGTTTTAAAACTTGAGGGTGAAATTTTATTGGTGACAAAAGCCATCGACGTTACTAAATGTGGTCGTATAAATTATTTTAATAAAAGTGCTTTTTCTCTATTCTATGAATAGTATTTGCACACTTCAACAAAATTCTCAAATCATGAACCATGGGTTGGACCGCATAAACCTCTGCCGGCCGATTTGCTACAATTTGAACGGTTCAATTGATTTCAACGGTTTATTAGCTTTATAAGAAAGTTTCTTTTAAAGAGAGCAAAATCTCCTTCAAACATGAAACAAACACTGTCATACATCTAAATATTTTACTTATCTAAAATAGTAATTTTTTTTAATCCTTTTATGGTATTCTGTAAAAGATAAATTAAAAACTACTACTAAAGATTTTGATTAAAATAATCTAATTAAGTTAAAGTATATAAAAAAATTTAGTTAAGATGTACTTCTTGTAATAATGGCTTTTATTGAATTAATAATTAATAATTGTTGTTGAATGTGAAAAAAGAAATCATTTTAATCTTTCATGTAAACGAAAACATAAAGTTAAATTTATTTAGTTGTATTGATTGTTGACACCTCTTAGGTTTTGTACCCAATTTGCGATGTCTCAACATAGACTACACAACATATACATCTTGATTTTATGCTAGTTAGCCAACAAATCTCGCCAATTATTTGGACATAGTGTGGGTGCCTCATATGCAGTGTAAGTCGATAGAGAAGCTTTCATAGATTCCATTTTGACATCAAATTTCACTGGATAAAAGGGATGCAATGATCGATGGCGGTAGTTATGATCTATGATCTAGAGTTGAGGCGTTTGTAGATTTAGAATTAATAAAATGTTCATTGGATTGAAGGTTTCAGTTCATAAAACATGTGAAGATAACAAAACTTTGAGGTTCTTATGGGTCAAAATAAACCTAAGTTGCCTCTCCTAAATTGAGCGCACATATGAGGGAGCCCACAGGCCCCACACCACATCAAGTGATAAGGCGTCTAAAAAGTTTCTTAACAAACTCATGTTCAAAACGTATGTAAATAAATATTTTAAATGATCTTTACCTTTAAAAATAGATTGTTGGTTCTATAGCAATTTTTAACATTATTTAAACAAAAATTAAATTTGAAAATGCATAGATATAATTAATATATTTTTAGATATATGAACCTACTTTATATAGAAATCAAAATAATGTTTGTTTCGTATATAAGAAAAAAGACATGTATCTTGTATTTAAAGAGTTTTACAGAAAAAAGAAAGAAGCCAATGCGAATATGACAAATATGCAGTGGGCCAGTGTGTCACTTTCATAGTTGGAGGAAATATTCAACCAATGATACACATCTCACTATCAACTATCAAAACAAAACCCTTGTAGGTCCCTACCCCCATGTATTCATTATTCAAAAATTTTTAGTTAACTTATTTGACTTGGTATAATTTTCAGTTGTTTTTAATTTGTTGTTTAAATTGTAAAAAAAGGAAACATATAACAATAATAAAACAAAGGAGATACGAGTCAACTTATTGAATCACGAGCTGTAGATTAGTCAAAAGATTAGTTTCTAGCTTGGTTGGAAATATTGTATCGAGTTTCCTTAACTCGTATTATTATTGACTCTAGCCTGTGTTACTGCCATCTCGTCGTAGACTCGCCCATTAAACTACCCTAACCGAAAATACATTAAGTTTGAGCATAGATTATAGCTTATTTTATAAAGAATCTCAAGTCCGATACTTCATGTACCATGCTTAACTAGGCTCATAATTTCTCAAACTTGAGCATACAGTATAAACAATTAGTGTAATTTATAAGGAATAATATAGACTTTAGAAACAATTAAGTTGAATAACTACATAGGGTGAATGTGAAAACTACTCACATGTCAAGCTTTAAATATAGAGTTTAGAACAAAAGAAGGCTACACCCATAGATATATCTAATTTATAAGAAATGCACGTCAAGATTCTATTAAAAATTTTTAACAGTGTGAAAAGGTTACTGGTTTTTTTGCCCATGCCTAGCTAGAAAACCCAACATTGTTTTAGGCGAAACAGAACGGCATATAGTGGGGGGACGTGATGATTTAACAACACCATAATTTTTTGGCAATAATGGTTAATGAGAGAGTAGAGAGTGAGGGTTAATTTACATATTTTTAATTTTTAGTTTTATTTTATTTAAAAGTAGTTTAGAAACTCGTGTAATATATGAGTTGAATAAAAATTAATACATAATATTTATTTATTAATATTTAAAAGTTATAAAATAATTTTTTAAGATAAAATATGATTGAAATTATGTATAATTAACTAGGTTAGGTAATAAATAATAACAATATTGTTTTGAACTTTCGTCTTTAGTAAACCCTTGCTTAAAAAATTATTTTTAAAAACACTCTAATTTTTTTAGAAAATACTTATTTTAAACAATATAGTTTTTTTAAAGTTTTTTGTATTAAAAAGCTTCATATTTCGTAAAAACTTGATTTAAAAAAAATGTGTTTTACAATTTGAAAAGTATATATCATTAAATGATTAATTTTTATTCTAGTAACAATACATGTTCAAATTCTAGATTAAGCCTAAGTGGACAGTATTATAAAATATCATGTGATTTCTATACATTTTGGTTTATTATTACAGATTTTTTTTTATTAGAGTGGAGGGGGTGAGTTGTATATACGCTACTATGCAATAGCTACATTAGCATATACCAAAGCTATGCACCTGTATGACATGATACTAATTGGCCTCTTTATAATAGACCTACTCCACTCAAATGAAATCTAAGACAAGAAGATTTAAGAATTAAAAACCCTTTCATGTTAACATAAATACAAATGGAGTTAACCACGTGGATTAAAATTTAAAACCGCAACGTGTCTCAAAAATATAAAAGAAGAATTCGTGTTGGAAAGGTTATTTTGACTAAGCCATATACACGATAACAATATTTTATTTAAAAGTTTTATATTGACTTGATAAATTCGTGCATAAAATATACTAATTTTGTAAAATGAGGGAATAAATTTATGAGACCTGTCCAAACCCACCTGTACTGTATAAAAAGACACTTTTTAAAATATTCTTCTTCTATTTTTTTTTTCAAATCCATTCACTTATATAAACATTAAAAGGTAGCTGCTTCCACTAATTTTATAGATTTTTATTATATTTTGAATTAATTAAATTGATAACTAAAGGATGTGACATAATGGTATCAATGTGTAGAAAACATGTCGTCCCCAAATGATCGAGGATTTAAATCACATGATAGTCAAAAAAACATATATAAAATAGTAGGATTAGCATATGAATGAGTTACTCATTTTAAAAATAATAAATTGATATACAGAAGGTTGTTAACATCATAGGAGCAGGAGAAAATAAAAAGTTCATTTTGCTTAAAAAACCTAAGAAACAAAACATTCCATTGAATTTTTTAATCTATCACTAATAAAAGGCTAATATTCAAGTGGTAAATATAAAAAATATGAATGAGTATATTTGAAATATATATTTTTGTTAGACTTTTTGTAATTTCTTCTATTTTTTTTACACGTTGATAACTTTTTCATATAATATAATTATTTTGAAAGGATTACATCATAAAATTAAGCATTTTTCTCTTTAATTTGAGTATAGTATTTCTATATTTTTTCTAGAAAAAAAACTACAATGTATAAAATTATGCTGTTTTATACGAAATTGTGTTGTTTTTCATAAAACAATACATAAATAGTAAAACAACACACGTCATGAATAAAACAATACACAGTTTACAACAAAAAAAAACCAAATTTATGTGGTGAAATACCGTAATATTATACAAACACTACTAAAAATACATATTTTATGATTAAATAATATAAAAACAACACAAAAAGATAAAACATCACTATATATTTTAAGTAGTATAAATAACAAATTAGCACGACAAAATATTAAAGACAACACAATAAAAAAGCACAACAAAATGATATAAAAAACAAACACAACAAAACAATACATTTCTTTTTAAACTTTTTAGGCAAAATGAATTTTTAACACGCCCTAACATCATAAACCTGATATATATGTTATCTTTTATAAAAAAGAAACTACTCGACATAATTCTAACATATTCATGTCCCAATAGACATCTAAAGAACAAGAAAAAGATTTTGAACCAAACTTTGCTCTAGTGAAGTTTCTAAGCATGTCTATGTATGTGAAAACAATTAAATTAATAATTTATTACACTTTAGCGCCAGGCAACTATAACAACTTTGTTTGTGTTTTTTTAAGATGTACATAGACTTTAGTATTGATAAAATTATGTCACTAGATATTTACATGAATATTTTTTTAAAAAAAAATCAAACTACTAACTATTAGTCATTATTAATCTCAACTAATAATTTGACAAATGATAATCCAAACTTTTAATTTTGTTACCAACAACGGTCGAAGTTTAACAAATCGTTAACTTCATTTATTTATGATAACATGACATGTGACGTGGTAATTACATGACAATGACTTTGAATTTTTCAATTTAGTTTCTCTAAAAGATCAATGTTTTGAAGGTATTTAATCATATGTCGTATGTTTTCCTCCAATTTATTTAACTGATTGTGTTTTTTCAATTAATTTTCGTCTCTTCCAAATTCTAATCATTTTATAAAAGGTAAGTTTTCAATCAATTTCGTATGTTCGTATCACGTGTTCTGATTTGTAATTGCTTTTGCTTTTTCAGCTTGATCAACATACTTTTATATGATTTTTTGTTTAATAAGTATCATTTGTTCCATGACATGTCACACGTCATGTAATTAAAATACATGAAATTAACGATATGTTAAACTGTGATTATTATTGGCAACAAAAATGAAGGTTAAAATTGCTACTAATTAAATTGTTAGTTCGAATTAATATTGACTAATAGTTAGTTTTGATTATTAAAATTTAATTTTCATACATTAAAATAGAAAAATATGATGGACGTGCCCAGAGGTTTTTAGGATATTAAGTTTATTAAAAAAGAATAATTTGTATGTTCTTATACAGTAATGACTGATTTATAGTTCGAAAGAGTTTTCTAAGTATTTTATGTAACTATTTTTAAAATGACTATTTATACACAATCTATGTATAATCTTAAACTACATCATTTGTCAAGGTAATGGCTTTTCAAATTTAAAGCCTCTTGTACTCCTAAAAAGCAAAGCAAATGACTAGTATTTTACATAATTAAATATCTTTTTAGACATTGATAGAATAATCAAAAAGCAAGTGTGACCTAACCCCAACGTAGCTCAATTTCTCATCGACGATATATTCCCAATTTATCATATCGTATATAAATCTTCTTGTCGGGGACAAAACCTCAAACCCCAATAAACGGTGGCACTTTCGTAATAAAAACCAAAACTCCACCCTTTTAACAACCCTCGACTTTATGACACCTTGTTATCTTTTAAAAGAGATCACAAAAACAAAAACAAAAACAAAAACAAAAACAAAAAAAACAAAAAATAACATAAATTTTGCTTTTATCTGCTGCATCGAAGCTACACCATCCATCAAATCTCAGCCGTCCATCTTCTCAATCTCACAGATGAATCGGGACCAGTACAAATTTAACGGATAAGAGTTCCCGATACCGTAGGCCGCGAAGTGGCAAATCTTTATTCTCGTTCAAGCCAAGCTGAAGTACAGCTGTCAGCTCGTCATTCCGAGCCGGCTTCATGGGACCCACCGTGTATGCACTTATCAGTTTTCTAATCCCTACTTATCTATAAGCAATTGCTCATATTGGGTGATAAGTGAACTTACTTATCATCCTCTTCTATAAAAAACCCTCTTTCTGCAAATAATAATATCGTAGTTTTATTTTCTCCCACGATAGGATAGAGAGAGAAAGTGAAGAGTGAGAGCAAACACACACTCTATATATGCATATATATAATATAATATATTATTATATATATTGAGCCGACCTATATCTATAAATCTATATATAGAGAGATGTAAGAGAGAGGAGAGAGAGGCCTGTAATTTCTTCGTTTTCTTCATCAATCGATCTTGCTGAGGTGCTTTCTTTGAGCTCTTTCTGTGGTTTAATGGTGGATTATTATTATTAGTTTTATTTATTATTATTTTTTATACTTTTAATATCTGTAATTATCTTGCTTCATCTGCTTCACCTTTTCCATTTGTGAACCACTTTTGCTTTCTTTCGCATCTTCGATTCCAGTGGTTTAAAGCAGCTTTATTTTCTCTGATCCACCAAAAAAAAAAAATTAATATTTTCATTTCTTGAAATATTATTTTTTAAAAATTTCATCTTTTATTGATTCTTGCTGATATATGTTGGTGCATGCTCATCCAATCCAGGAGATGAAAATTTAATTTTTATTTTTTTAAACTGTTTTTTGTGTGGTCTGTTTAGATTTCAAGCTCAAGTTCATGGGGATCTAGTTTCTGGGTGTGTTTTTATTTATTAATTTATTATATTATATTTTTATTTTTAATATTCTGTTTTTTTTTTAAATATAAATTCCCAAATTTTTGTTTCGAGTAATTAATCATTTGGGTTTTACAGATCTGCTTTATTTGAAGGCTTCTAATTGTTCTACGAATTTAGCGACGGTGGAGTTGCAATGTCGTCGCTAAGCAGAGAGCTTGTGTTCTTGATCTTGCAGTTTCTTGATGAAGAAAAGTTTAAAGAGACAGTTCACAAGTAAGTATACTGTATTTCTTAGGTTTTTTATGTTAGTTTGTTAGATTAAAAGATTTTGTATTGTAATTGTTTGATTTTGATGTTTAATTGTCTCATTTTGTATGATTCATTGTGTGATTTTGATGTTTATTTTTATGATAGACTTGAACAAGAGTCAGGGTTTTTCTTTAATATGAAGTATTTTGAAGATGAAGTTCATAATGGGAATTGGGATGAAGTTGAGAAATACCTTTCTGGTTTCACTAAAGTGGATGATAATCGGTATTCGATGAAAATATTCTTCGAAATTCGAAAACAGAAGTATCTTGAAGCATTGGATAAGTGAGTCATTAAGTTAATCAAGCTTAATTTTGAGCAAATTAATGTTCTTGATTACTAAAGTGCTCTTGAATTTGGTTGATGCATGATATTTCTGTGATAGGCATGATCGATCCAAAGCCGTGGAGATTCTGGTTAAGGATCTTAAAGTGTTTGCATCATTTAATGAGGAGTTGTTTAAGGAGATTACTCAATTATTAACTTTGGAGAATTTTAGGTATGTTAAACAAGATCATTAATCTTTCAAATTCGACGATAATGGTTTTTGATTGCTTGTTTGGGTTGCATTTTAGGGAAAATGAGCAACTTTCTAAATATGGAGATACTAAATCAGCTAGAGCTATAATGTTGGTTGAGCTCAAGAAGCTTATTGAAGCAAATCCCTTGTTTCGTGACAAATTGCAATTTCCTAATCTGAAGAACTCGAGGCTTCGGACTCTTATAAACCAAAGGTTACATTTTGTCTGCATTTGCATCATCAACGTGTTCGAATGTGCAAAAATGATTATATGATAATAAGCCTTTAGTGTTTGAGTAACTTATTGTGTTGTTATTTAGTGGTCACATAATTAGTTTGATGCTAATCGCATATATCGTTGTGTTATCCATTATTTAATACGGTTGTAAACATTTTAAGCAGCATAAGCGTATACAAACACTATCCAATACACCTTGTTTTGTTACAGCTGATTATCTGATTTTGATTATTCAATATAGTTTGATCGTTTTGGAGCACATCCAAACACCCCTTATAATGTTAAATGTTGTTAACATCCTCATGGCTTATATATGTCATAATTTACAATGTTCATGTGTATTGTAGCTTGAATTGGCAGCATCAGCTTTGTAAAACACCTAGGCCAAATCCAGATATCAAAACTCTGTTTGTAGACCACTCATGTGGCCAACCAAACGGTGCACGCGCTCCATCACCTGCGAACAATCCACTTCTTGGATCTTTACCGAAAGCTGGAGGCTTTCCTCCTTTAGGGGCACACGGGGTTTGTCTTTATACTGCTTTTCATTGTAATTACTCGATTTCTTGATTTTCTTTGACTGACTGGCATCTCTTTTCTGTTATGTGCCAAGCCATTTCAACCTACACAAGCTCAAGTTCCAACTCCCCTCGCGGGTTGGATGTCTAATCCGCCTGCAGTAGCTCACCCAGCGGTTTCTGGCAGCGCGATCGGGCTTGGCGGGCCGTCTATTCCTTCTGCGTTGAAGCATCCACGGACCCCACCAACCAACCCTTCTTTGGATTTCCCGTCTGGTGATTCTGATCATGTAAGCAAAAGAACAAGGGCCATGGGGTTAACAGATGAGGTGATTTGATTTTCCAGATTACTTTTAACTGATCTGGTGATTATGAACTTTTTAACTGACTACACTTATCAAACAAAAGGTTAAAATTCTTCTTAGACTTCTAGAACATGAGTGTGAGATTTATGATTTCGTGATTGGCTTATTACACAGGTCAACCTTCCGGTCAATGTTTTGCCCATGTCGTTCCCAGGGCATAGTGGTCATAGTCAAGCTTTTAACCCATCCGATGACCTCCCGAAAACTGTTGCAAGGAATTTGAACCAGGGTTCATCTCCTATGAGCATGGATTTTCATCCTATACAACAAACATTACTCTTAGGTAAGTTAGTCAAACATTATCTTTTTTTCTTGTTTAATCTTCTTTTGTATCGACTGATTTAAGGTTTGATAAATCCAATGTATCAGTTGGAACAAATGTGGGGGACATTGGACTGTGGGAAGTCGGTTCAAGAGATAAACTTGTTCTTAAAAACTTCAAAGTTTGGGATCTTAGTTCATGTTCAATGTCTTTGCAGGTATGTTTATGCTTAATGAATCACTTACTATTTTTGAAATACTATATGCCTTATCATTTTGCTGATTTTAGGCTGCTCTCGTAAAAGATCCTGGAGTGTCTGTAAATCGTGTAATTTGGAGTCCAGATGGTTCGTTGTTTGGTAAGTCTTGCTAAGCTAATTGTAGCAAAACATGTGAACTCGATTGAGAGTTAATCGTTTATTGGTCGAAATGGTTTCATCTTAGAGTGCGAGTCAACATGAGCCATGGGTTGTCAGTCGAATGCTAATTTATTTATATTAGATCCTTTATAGATAACTAATGCGTAATTTAAGCTTATAGAAACAATAGTATTACAATAATAATCTTAACATTTGAATAAAAAAGTTTAGAAAGTTTTATGCATTAAAAAGATTTTCAACCTTATATGATTTCAGCTTTTTTCTATATGACCCTTTGGAGATAAAAACTCAACACAAATCAACCAATTCATAAGTAAATGGATAGAAAATGACGCATTGAATAACTTTATCGACGCAGGAGTTGCTTATTCAAGGCACATTGTACAAATATATTCATATCATGGAAGTGATGATGTGAGACAACATATAGAGGTATGTGTAATTCCATTCTGTTGACTTTGACTTCTCTGTCCTTGTAAATGTTAAATATTAAATAGCTTTGGCTTATTTTTTATAGATTGATGCTCATGTTGGTGGAGTAAATGATCTTGCGTTCTCTAGTCCGAATAAGCAGCTTTGTGTGATTACTTGTGGTGATGATAAGACCATCAAGGTTTGTTTAAAATATTTTCCTGGTCAACCATATGCGATAATGCACATTTATACATTTATATTATTGATGTCTTATTGTATTGTGGTTATAGGTTTGGGATGCAGCAACGGGTGCAAAACAGTACACTTTTGAAGGTCATGATGCTCCTGTTTATTCCGTATGCCCTCACTACAAAGAAAACATTCAGGTAAAAATAACAGATCTTGAAAATAAAACTTTGTACTGTTATATTGTGGAAAAAATATATTATACGAAAATTGGTACATGTTTTGTAGTTACAAAAATTATGAAAAATCCTGGTTGAAAATTTTGTACCTGCCACTAATATTTCTGCTATTTCGTTTGACGTCAGTTCATATTTTCAACGGCTCTTGATGGGAAAATAAAAGCATGGTTATATGATAACATGGGTTCGCGGGTTGATTATGAGGCCCCGGGACGTTGGTGCACAACCATGGCATATAGTGCTGATGGAACAAGGTTAATTGCAACCAGATTGATCACCCAATGACATTTATTAATGGTGAAAAAGAGGGTGGTTGGGCAAGTTGGGTAACGGGTCAAAATGAAAATTTCAATATGGATCGGGTCAGTCGGGTTTGGGTTGACTGGAAACCTTATTTGTTTAAAGTTCCTAAATTCTTTATAAATACTTAGTATATCAAATGTGATTACAAACACTATTATTTCAAGATAGTCTGATTTTCCGAATATTATCACCTATGAGGTTTATGCATTATAAATACACTTTGGACAAACTTTGACCCGTTAGGATAAAATATTACTTGAATTGATGTATACAAGTAAATGGGCTGATCAAGATGTTCGAAGTTTGTAACTTTCTTGCTGTTTTGGTGATTATTCCAGGCTTTTTTCATGCGGGACGAGCAAAGAAGGGGAGTCACACATAGTAGAATGGAACGAAAGTGAAGGAGCTGTAAAAAGAACCTATATTGGATTTCGTAAGCGATCTTTAGGCGTTGTGCAATTTGATACAACTAAAAACCGCTTTTTGGCAGCCGGTGATGATTTCGCTATTAAATATTGGGATATGGATAATGTTCAGCTTTTAACAAGTGTTGATGCTGATGGAGGTCTTCCGGTAAATAATGTTCTTTTTATTTTGAAAAACAAATTTTGAGAATTACTGAATCTAATTTGCCAATGACTCTAAAATGAAGGCGAGCCCACGTATCAGATTTAACAAAGATGGTACTTTGTTAGCTGTTTCTGCTAATGAAAATGGAATTAAAATATTAGCCAATTCAGATGGTCTTCGGTTACTAAGAACTTTTGAAAATCTTTCTTATGATGCTGCTGCAAGAGCTCCTGAACCATCAAAGGTAACTGATAGTACAGTTAGTTTATCTTCTTTTTTTCTTTTTTCCTTCATAATACGTTATTTATGATATTTGTATTATAATATCCAGCCCGCGTTAAACACAATAACGGCTGCTGTCGCCGCTAGTGGGGCTGCACTAGCAGATAGGGTGGCATCTGTTGGTTCTATATCGGGAATGGTGAGTTAGAAGAGAATTTATTGGTTTTTATTACAGGGCTATTTTTTGCAATAGTAAACATGATATATTGTTATGGTAGAATGGAGATACCAGAAGCATGGTGGATGTGAAACCAAGAATCACTGAAGAAACAAATGACAAGTCAAAGGTTTGGAAACTCACCGAAATAAGTGAATCTTCTCAGTGTCGATCACTGAAACTTCCGGAAAACATGAGAGTAACAAAGGTATGTTGTTTTTTATGATACGATATTTGTTAATGGTTATGTTTTTTTGAGCATAACCTGGAAAAAGTTTTGTAGTGTAGAAACTTTTTTTTGTCGTTGTAGTATATCTGAAATAGGATTTGTTATGGTGCTGCATACATTTTTGAAAATCCTAGATAAGTTGTTTGCGATGTAAAATTAATTCACGTTTTGAGGTAATATGACCATATCATTTCCTTTAGAGGTGGCAAAATGGGCAGGCTAGACGGTTCGAAACATATAAGTTTTTGTAATGGTAAAAAATGAGGACCCAAAACACTATTTGTCCATAAATCTGAACTTTTTATAGAAACTTACTTTTTCAAAAATAATTACATAAATTAAATGAAATCAATAATGATCTAACTTATTTGAAAAAAATGATTTGGGATGTTTATGCATTAAAAGTACAGTCTGGGCGGCTTTGGATCCTTTGACTGTATATTAGCTAACTTTTTTCTTATTTGACCAGTTTAACCTGTTAGATAAAAGTATAACATGAATTGATTTGTTTATTAATAACTGGGCTAAAATTGCCACCTCTGGAACCTATTGACTCATTTGTCAGGATATATGATCAGTTTTCTTATCATTTTCTTGTTGGCATGGGGAATCAATCTTGTTAAATCAGTTATTATTTGTTTTTGATTATGCAGATATCAAGATTAATATATACAAATTCAGGAAATGCTATTTTGGCGTTAGCGTCAAATGCTATTCATCTGTTGTGGAAATGGCAACGTAGCGAGCGCAATTCAAATGGAAAGGTAAGAGGGCTGCTACTTTGACTTGAATAAAAGTTTGATAGTCAAGGTCAACGTTTAAAACAAGGTCAAACTTGTTTCTGCAGGCAACAGCCAGTGTGGCCCCTCAACTATGGCAACCTACAAGCGGGATTTTGATGACAAACGATGTAGCTGAAACTAACCCTGAAGAATTGGTATCCTGCTTTGCATTGTCCAAAAATGATTCTTATGTAATGTCAGCTTCTGGAGGAAAGATTTCTTTATTCAACATGATGACATTCAAGGTAATGTTGACTCAATTTTTGGCATTAAGTTTTAATGCAATTAATTCAAGATTTGAAAAGATTACTTATCCAAATGAAAGTTTAAACAAATGATTCTTTAATTTGATGTTTGTATAAAACTATGTTTGACATTAACAGTCAACTGTCATGCAGACAATGACAACTTTTATACCTCCACCGCCAGCAGCTACTTTTCTTGCTTTCCATCCTCAAGACAACAATATAATTGCTATTGGTATGGATGATTCAACCATCCAAATATATAATGTCCGTATTGATGAGGTAAATCAACTTCACTAATAACTATCACATGGTTTGGAGTTGGGTAATGAGCCAAGCAGTAAATTTTTGTACGGGTTTGGTTGGGTTGACCGAAACTCAGTTTGTCAAAAAGTTTTCTTTTTTTAATATACAAATTGCGTGTCAAATATTAGTACAATATTTATATTATCTCAGCAATGATTATAATATTTAGAATAACTTAAGATGTTTTAAGCTACACTTTGGCTGACTTTTTGAGTTGGCAAAAGGGTGGGTCGGGTGAGTTGGAAACGGGCCATAGAGTTAATTGTTTCTTTTTATAAACAATTAGCGTGTCAAATATAATTACAAGAATTGTATTGCTTATGTAGTAATCTGACTTTGAATATAACGAATCAAGATGTTTGTGCGTTAAAAGTACACTTTGGAGGACTTACCAACTCTTTTCCTTTTAAGCTATTTTTTATTTTATTTTATATGTTTAACCCATTAAAGATTCTTGGTTGATCTTTCTTTCTTGACTATGCTAATATACTATTTTTTGTGTTTAGGTCAAAAGCAAGCTTAAAGGGCACTCCAAAAGAATTACGGGTCTTGCCTTTTCTCACGTGCTTAACGTTTTAGTCTCATCAGGGGCAGATGCTCAGGTTAGTGTGGTCAATAACCATCAAAGAACCTCAATAATTTGCAATCAAGATTCTTAATTTTAGTTTCTTGATTTGCTTATTTACTTAATTCTGCAGCTTTGTGTATGGAGTTCTGATGGATGGGAGAAACAAAAGGCAAGATACTTGCAACTTCCACCGGGAAGACCACCAACGGCACAATCAGACACCCGTGTGCAATTTCATCATGATCAAATCCATTTTCTTGTTGTACATGATACACAGCTTGCTATTTATGAAACAACAAAACTTGAATGTGTAAAGCAGGTAAATAACGATTCTTCTTTCGATCTATAGGTCACAAAATAGGGCGATTGAGTAACAGGTCAAATCAGGTTGGGTCTGGGCAGGTTAAGCCGAAACACTTTTATCTACTTTTGAATATCATTTCTATAAAAGTGTGTATAATATGATTACAAAATTTTTCTTGTCAAACTAGCCTAAGTTACCACGGGAAATCAAATCTTTGGAAGCTTTGATGGTTTTTTATGGACTAAAAGAAGATCATTAAGTAAAATGGAAATTTGACCAAAATGGGTAACCTCTTTTTGGCAATTATCCCTTAAAAGCACAATTTGACAGACTTTTGACCTGTTTGACCTTTTCCATTTAAGCTTTTTCTTAACTTAAATTGACTCATTTATAAGTGGGTCAAAATTATCACCTCTAATTTCTTTTGGGCAAACTTGGGTCTCTGAATCTTGCTTTCTTCAGTGGCTGGTACGTGAATCTTTTGCCCCGATATCACACGCGATGCTTTCATGTGATAGTCAGCTCGTGTATGCAAGTTTCTTGGATGCAACTGTGTGCGTGTTTACAGCTTCTAATCTTCGTTTACACTGTCGAATCAATCCTTCTGCATATCTAAGTCCAAGTGTCCCAAGGTAAAAATATTCATAAAGATTCATCAAAATAGTTTCTTTTGTGCAAGTTTCAAACTTTTTGGTCAAAATGCTTTATTTTTTGGGCAACCTTCAGACTTGTGGTCAAAATGTTTTATTCTTGTCTAACATAACTTATACTTCCAATTTTGTTAAATGAGACAATGTACTACTTGAATAGGTGAAAATGTTGAGTTGTCAGCTAGCATGCCATCTTTTATTGTTGAATGTGGTGTTGACATACTTGCCATGTCAGCATTATTAAACAATAAGATGTCATATAATCAACAGTTGCCACGTCACCATGCCAACTCAGCGTTTTGAACCTATTCAGCCGTTTCTCGTGTTTGGAATAAAAGTGAAAGTAGATTGTTGGTTAGACAAAAATACCCAAAAAAGATCTATAAACATGCATCAAGATGCTTTTTTTTTTTTTTTTTTTGTGTAAAAATCTAAAATTTTGATGTTTTCTAGCAATCCAAATGTGCATCCCTTGGTCATTGCCGCACATCCACAAGAACCGAATCAGTTTGCATTGGGGTTGTCAGACGGGGCGGTGCATGTCTTTGAGCCGCTTGAATCAGAAGGCAAATGGGGAGTCCCACCACCGGCCGAAAATGGTTCAACAAGTAATGTAGCGGCTACACCGGCTGGTGGCCCGAGTGCTGAACAAGCCCAGAGATAACCGAGTTGTTTTCGTGGCATGCGTTTTTGCTGGTGCAGGAAAAAGATGTAATTTAGTTGGTGACATGTAGATCTAACTAATTCTGTTTGTGTAAAGTACTAGGTTTGATGTTTCAGATTCTTATGTGAGATGGTGCAAGTGCAAGAATGTACCAAAGCATGTGAAAAAGATATCATCCAATGTTTAAACAAAGTGTAAAAACATGTCACAAATGGAGCTTGAATCTTTGATCATATGTTGTTCTTGAAATCCATCTTTAACATGTTTTCAGATTCTTGTTCTTGAATACTACCAAACCTATGACAATATCAAACTACCAAGATGCTTCGATTGATGAATTAATATCTGAGCTATGACTAAGGGTGTTAGACATTTGATTTACGGGATGGCGGGTTGAATATGATGATAGTGCATTCCGTGTTGATAAACGCGTGAAATTTTTTCTTTCATGTTAATGCTTTGAAGTTATATATTTGTGATAGAAAAATTAGTGTAAATTATAATTACGTTTAAATAGCTATTTTCTTTTAACTTTTATATTTTTGGCTACTTGAACATTTTAAGTTAAAATATTACTTTTTTTTGAAGTTACAGAAATGCGTTTAACAAGAATCAATTAAAATTAAACCTAGATCCGTGAATTTTATATAAGTTTTACATTCTTAGCTATGATAGTCCATCAAAATTAAGTTTAGGTAGCATGCAAGTATTGGTACAACCTCGAGGTACCAAGCCAAGCATCAATTTTACCAAGGCATACTAGAGTAATGTTTTTTGTCTCAAATGCTTGAGAGTTTAAATCCTATAATGAACAAATAATGTAGATTTAAGAGCCAACATAAAGAGCATGTGAGTTTTCCATTAAAAAAATACGCAAATGCTAAGTAATTTTGTAGATAGGGCATGCGGTTACAAGAAAAAGATTATAAGGACCAGAATCGTATAATAATAAATATTTAAGTGATCGTATTTGTACTTTATTAATATTGTGGGTTAAAATGTATAAAACACCTGTAAATATTGAAGTAGTATCAAAACCCCAAAAGAAAAATTAATAGTTCGTCTAGCATCTCCTCACCGGCGATCGAACCCATCTTCCCGGCGGTGGCAACTCCGGCAACCACCCCCCGGCGGCGTACTCGTCGGAACTGACCTCCGGTCATCTTCAAGTCATATTCTCCGGCGACCTTTTCTCTACCAATACCAAGTAATCCTCAAATTCTAAACCCTAATTTCACTACTTTTCGTATATAAATTTCGAATCTCAAATCGATTATCAGTTGCTCGAGCATTTCAATCGCATATTTATAGAAAATTGTTTGCTTACGGCTGATTATGAACCTTTGGATTTCTGTAATTCATGATTGTTATCACAATTGTGGATCGATGTAGGAATCTGTAATTACGATATGAGATCTAAATTCACATATAGAACATATCGATGGATTGATTGATGTACAGTTTGCAGATTAGTGAAGCATTTATGAGATAATTTGAATGATTTATGTACAGTTTGCAGATTAGTGAAGCATGAGATCATCTATTGCTAAACTGATTGATTTATGATGTAGTTTCTGCTGTAATGTGGATTGGATTAGCTCTGTTGTTTACAATTTTTGTGTTTTGTGTGTGGCAATCAGGTTTATAGAGGTAGGTCAAAATGCTGCAGAATGTACCTCACCAGATGATACAATCACCAGCTAGATTAGGGCTCCCTAACCCTAATTCACCATCTCTACAAACTTCCACCCCACCAAAGTACCCGACACAGATCCCGCAATCACATCAACCGAATTTGCACCCGAATTTGTTAACCACGCCCACCTCGTTAACCCTGCTACCTCTCCTTCCTCCGTTATCGAGGGCTCAATCTATCCTCTTAAGAATGGCTTCCCTTACAACAAGACTTTTTGAAGTGTCCCCTAATCAAGCTCAGTGGCTTAGTACGTTTCGTGGGTCGTTTCCTACGTTTCTCTCGACCCAAAACTTATCTTCAACAGATTCGAACCCTGCAACATCAAAAGAAATCATTTCCCTCTTTTCAACCCTTCAGTCTCAGCTCTTTGAGGCGGTTACTGAACTTCAGGAAATTCTTGATCTTCAAGATGCTAAACAGAAAGTTACCCGTGAGATTCGGTCTAAAGATTCTGCAATTCTGGCTTTTGCTAACAAACTTAAAGAAGCTGAACGTATTCTTGATATTTTAGTTGATGATTATTCAGATTACCGCCAGTCGAAAAGATCAAGAGTTGATGATGGGGGAGAGAGCTCGTCTACTACAACAGTTGCAACTCGGTTAAATTTATCTGATATTTTATCATACGCGCATAGGATAAGCTACACAACGTTTGCTCCTCCTGAATTTGGGGCAGGGACAGCTCCCCTTCGTGGGGCCCTGCCGCCTGCTCCACAGGAGGAGCAAATGCGTGCTTCTATGTTATACGCTTTTGCTGACTTGGATGTTGGGCTACCAAAATCCGTTGACAACAAAGAGAAATTTATTGAACCCCTTTCTGAAAACCAAACCGACCCTAACTCGCGTGCTAATATGGCAATTAAGGATATGCTTCCTCCAAATATTGTAGTACCATCAGGATGGAAGCCCGGGATGCCTGTACAGTTGCCGACTGATCTACCAATCCTGCCACCAGCAGGCTGGAAGCCCGGGGACCCGGTTGCTTTGCCACCATTGGAATCTCTTTCGGTTCCTCCTAGGATTGAGGAACAACAACCACAGCCGGTTCATGTTCCTCCATTTGCAAAGGGCCCACAACCTATACAGGTGCGCCATGTTCAACTGGATATCGATGATGAGAGTACCAGCGAATACACCACTGATGATACATCTGATGACGAAGATTGACAACAAGCGCGTCTTATTAAGGTGATTGTTCTAAACTGCATGCTTACTTATTTGGTAGTGTATGCAATGTATTATGAATCTTCTAAGTTAGTTGATAATCTCTTGTATTCAAAGTATTTTGGTATTAGATTTTGGTATTTCCTGCTTTCTGTTTTTGTTAGCTCTTAAGAAGTTCAATTAAGGCCCACTGATTAAGTTGCTAGCATAGGTCGTTCAGTTTTGATTATTCGGTTACCTTGATGAGATTACTCATTTTGATAATTTGACCCACACATGTTCAACCTCTTACCCAAACTGCCTGACCTGTTTGTAGACATTTTTAAATTGTTGCAACGTCTCCATTCCGCCTTCCTCCAAAGATTTGATCCACCATCTAACATAGATTACTGATGTTACAAAGATCAGAAACTGAAGATCAAATATGAAATCTAATCCTATATTTAACTGGTTTGATTTGGTGTACATTTTTGGATATCTGAATAATCACAATCTTCTAATAACTGATTTAACAAGGGTAGGGCAACCGCCTCAAGAAAGTCAATCATTGTTTAAGATAGTCTCATCTCTAAGCCATGGTGTAAATTAGTTTGCAGTAATGTAAGATTAGGATAGATTTGTCGTCCATATAAAAAGGTAAATAACCAGCTAGATAAGCCCATTTGAAACGGTGATACTGATTGAACTGGCAAATTGGATTTCAAATTTTTCCATTTCAAAATATCATTTACTACTTCAAGTTTCATATTTTGTTTATTTTAGACTTCATATTTAATTAACATAGCAAATCCAAACCAAAAATATTGTTTTTTATTAACTAGTTAATCACCAGCCGCGCTTCGCTGCGACGGTGTAAGCCTGATCACCAAACAACCCCGAGCTCACAACCAACACATCCACCGACATCACCATTGTCAAACCAAAATCTCGCAAACAAAAGGAACCAAAAAAAAAAATACTAAGTAACTCAAATCTGTGTTCATCACCATTGATATAAACAAATCAAATTCCGGGACGAAAAAAGAATTAAATATTCGTCTCAGATCTACAATCATCATTGTCAGTGTAAAGCAAAACATTGACAAACAGCATCGTTAACACCATAAGCACAACCTCAGTGGACAAAAGAAAGAAAGCACAACTCAGACCCACATTCATCATCATTGTTGCAAAAGAAAGAGGCTCAGAGGCAGCCACGGCTTTAACCGGAGTTACCACGCCAAATAGTGTCGTACCATCATCGCCAGAGCACACCTCAAAGAGAAAACCCTAAACCAACCATCGTCGGAGACATGCAAGGGCCGAGGACTCCTCGACACGACTGTTTCCATCTCCAATCGACCCAGATCTACCATCATCATCGTCATTGCAAAATAAAGACACCTCTGATGCCTCCACGGCTGCAACCGGAGTTGCCTCGCCAAGTGGATGGCCACCATCATCGGGTCTCAAAACGAAAACCCTAGGAAAGATGGAGAGGGCGAAGGGGCACTATAGAGAAGCCAAACCCTCTCTGAGCAGTGGGTTTAAGCTCGTCTGGGTATCGCGGGGATCCCAAGACCTAACAGTGATATACAACCGTGGACCTGCCGGAAGTAGAAGAAGAGAGAAACCCAACGGAAGGGTGGTGGCGCTGCGGTGGCGGTGCAACGGCCGTGCCGTGCCGGCGGCCACCCAAACCGACCATCTCTTTCCCCAACCCGTCATCTCTCTCTCTCTCTCTATCAAAACCACCGCGGTGGTTGGGTTTAAATAGTGAGAAACCCAAAAAGATGAAAACACCCGTCGCAGACAAACCAAAACGACGAGAAGACCCCATGTTACTGTTCATGATGTTTCTTTTTTCATAGGAAGGGTGGCGGTGCAACGGTGGTGGCTTGCCGGCGGCCACCCAATCAGTGCATCTATCCCCCCAAACCCGCCATCTCTCTCTCTATCAAAACCACCGGCGGTGGTTGGGTTTAAATAGTGAGAAGCCCAAAAAGACGAAAACAACCCTCACGGACAAACCAAAAAGACGAGAATACCCCATGTTACTGTTCATGAGGTTTCTTTTTTCATAGTATAGAATTGCACATGTTTTTAACTTTTATATTATCTATAAATATTATCTAGTTTTTGAAACAGATCCTTCCAGTCTTACTAGTAAATTGATAAGATGGTTGATTTGATTACCGATTCGGTTATGAAAATATTATGTATCTTAACCAAGTTATAAGCTATCTCAAACCTAGCCACATGAAAGTGCGACTTTGGACATCAGGTTCTACCTCTAAAGCTTCGGTGAGTTCTTTGATCAGTCATAGCCATATGCATTTTCGTAATCCACATGACCTAATCACAAGTTCGATCTCATATTTGAATCACCTTTTTATAGTAACTGATATGTTGTAAACTTGGCACCTTTGATCGCACTTTCACTCTTTCAGAATTATAACCACCTTGATTCATGGTTGTAGAAAATATTGGTAATTACTAATTGCTATCATTTGTATATATCGATGTCGCATAGCAGAATTATAAATAATAAAAAGAAACTCTTGAGAGAAAATTTTTAATATAATATCCAGCCTATATTCGACCGGTCGAGTCAAATTTTGGAAAAGTGAATTCGGCAACACAATTATGAAATTGATTTCCGAAATAAATGCATAGATTACTTAAAAAATATCTACACCTCTTTTATATAAAATGAAATAAATTAAAACTCGTAAAATTAAGGAAAAACCTTTGAGTCTGAGCTCGAGGCTTTAAATGATGGACTACGAGTCTGGGAAGTAGGACAAACCTCCTCAGGTCGTTTGCCATGTGATTTGATTCGTAAAGATAATATAACTTACAAGATTGGTAATTTTTAATAAAGACAAAAAGTTATACATATTTTAAGTTGAACTATTTTCTAGCTTGTTGAATCAACGCCCAACTGATTCAAGTATCTAACATCTACATCTACTTAGTTTCATTTCTTTACAAACTACATCCTACAAGTTACCTTGGTGCATGGTTATGTTTGAAATGAAGTAGTTGTGAAATATGGGGGAACTTGTCTTTGTAGGAGGTGGGTAGAAACAAAGAGTTGTATACAAGCGGTAGCATTTCTTACTATTCACACACGATGAACTTTATAGCGTTGGTGGTGGAAAATGCGATACATTAATGACGAACTTTATAGCTATTAGTCATACATTTTTATAATCACACAACCCGAAAGTAGTGGCATCTGCAACAACTTGCCAGCAACGGCAACTTTCAACTGCCCAACAACAAAAGCCGTCAAGTCAAGCAGTAGGAACTTTTATTGTTCACTAAAACGTGAAACACAAAGTGCGTCATCAAAGCGTCATATTGCGCCTATTGTCCAGCCAAACAAGTTTCGCATGCTTAGCGGTTCAATCAGTATCACCGTTTCAAATGTTGAATATAATATGCTGTCATGAATTCCATTTGATTCTTGTTTTTTTTTTTTTTTTTATCATTTATAATTTCGAATATCCCCAAGAGGTATGCTATAGGTAACGTGTCTCTCATTTATTCCGTTATATAAAGATTGAGTATTTAAATCCTGCAAGGTGTAAGTATATATGATTTATAAGAGTAAATTAAGAGTGCTAAAAAGATATTAAAAAACGTTATCACAAATGTAAAAATTAAAATATTTAAACGAAAATTAATATATTATTAAATTAAACAATCTTTTATATGTACTGTAAACTTGACAGGTCCTTTTAAATCCTAAAAAAACATCTTAGGAATCAAATAACTACATAAACAATGTGTAAATTCCTTAAATATAAAGATCCAACAACAAGAAAATTAATTAAAGCGGATAAAGTTGCGAAAACACTTGGGTTCAAAACCGTCAATCCGGATGTTGAAATTGGGGCCCAAGGGTTGGGCCAAACAGCCTATCGCTGTTTGTCACTATATTCGGCCCATTTAAACATCACCGTCCATTAATTATTAGTAATTTAATTGGGCTCTTGGTGGTTGTTTCTTTGGTGTGTTTTGCAACTGTTAACTGTGTATATTCAATGGATTGTGGTTTTTTGTTCACGTGCTTTTTATTTGTTGTAGGCTTGTAGCAAGAACGATGACTCGCGCATTATTTAACAATGTTTGTCGCAATTTTGGTCAAGTGATTTCTGTCGCAAATAGTTTAGCGATAAATCATTGCGACAATCATCTTCTGTCAAGGCTTTTGGCAACCACTTTAGCTCGCAAAAACATACTCTTTGTAGGAGTAAAAGAAATCCTAGATAACCCAAAATGATATCTAGTATCGGTTATGACTCATTCTTCAATAATCGAGCTGATTTGGGTAAACAAATTTGCATATGCATTTGTCTGGGTCAACTCAAATTAGACGCTCTGTTCAAATGCATCACTATTATAAAACTTGCTGACTTAAAAGGGTTCAAATAAGTCATCACTACCCATACCCATTGCTTGTAACCACCACTTACTCGTCCGCGTAACATCACTGCCACAGCTCCGTCGCCACCGCCGCCTCTGCCATCACTGCAACCATTGCAACCATCCAATGGCACCTCCACCACCAGTCATTGCCACCTCCACCACCAACAAGCAATGGCCACCACCAACATCGTCACCTCCTCCACATCCGTTTTTAGTAGCAACTATGAAAAAAGTACGGCGGGTGAATACATTGTTATATTTTTTTTCTCTAAAACAACTCATTTCAACCAGAACACATATTGGTAAAAACCCGTTTTTACCCAAACTAAATGGATTGATAGTTTTCTTAAACGGATCGTTTTGACCCAAGCTCATTTTGCTCATAGCCCGTTTGACCTGAATCCAGTTTGACTAGTCACCCGACCCAACCCATTTCAATGAAATATGACGTTCAAGAAAAAGAGATAGATAACATGACTCAAAATGCCGACTAAAACAGTTAAACATGTAAAGTTCATTATGCAGACGTAATTATTATCTATTTGAATACATACTTAGTTTCTTTCCAGATGACTGTTTATACTTACATATTAAATTAAAGTATTTTTAAAATTCCCCTGGCAGAGCAAGTCAACACGACTAGTTTATCATAACATGACATGTTTTTTAGCGTTTTACACCAGTATTAGTTAAATCCAAACTAGAGTTTTTATACCTAATACGGAGTTTTAGTTTTTCTAACATAATTTCATATATTTTGAGTTTTTATACCTAATACGGAGTTTTAGTTTTTCTAACATAATTTCATATATTTTAGCTCAAATTCAATGTATCGATTTGTAGATATTTTTAAATAAAAATCAGCATGAACATGAAAAAGGTACGTAATGATCTTCTAGAAGACGAGAAGATACGATGTGATATGAAGCCCATATTTGGTTTTATTAGGTGTATTTATCATTAATTTTATGTTATCCTAAGTTATCACATGTTTGTTTTCACTTTCAGTTAAATTTTATAAACCCACTTGTTAGTCGCTTTGACCATTTTGGTACAACCACATGACCAAATTACCGGCTTTATTTTGTAATCATATAATTATTGATTCGGATTTCTTATTAACAAATAATATTCTTTTGTTTTTATTTAACATGTAATAAATGTCGTTGTCTCAAAATAGATCTGTTTTTTGTTCTTTGTAATTAATCGTGTTTGATAAAAATCCTTCAATTATGTTTATAATGTAGGTTAGTACATGTGTATACTCCGGTATATATATGTACAATTGACCATTGTTTTTATTCTTTTGATCAGTCAAGTGTGTACACTGATGCATATTGAATCGTTACTATGATCCTTGCCGATGTACGTCTCGGTTTTGTTTTTCTTATCGGTAATAATCTCATGGTCCTTAACATGTCAACGTGATTTTTTTGTTCTAGTACTAAAGTTGAATATGAGCATATTATAAAGGTTGTTGTTAAATCAGCATCGCTTCACAATCTTGTTATATGTATATGACAAAAAAAAATATATAATTATAATAAATGAAAATTGTGGTAGAAAGAATCATGTGTTAATAAATTGCGAATTGGCATCAAAAAACCAACCACCGCCTCAGAGGTTTAGAAATTGTATTTGAGTACGATTGCATGATTAAATCTTTGATTGTATTTTAATTGGCTTGGATCTTGACTTGTTCAAAACTCAAATGTGATTTTAATATGGTTAGAATACAATTTATTTTTATCATATAATGATGAAATAATCACGCAATATATATTTACACTTGTGTGATAACTATCATGCAGTCAGTGCCTGAAACAGAAATATTTATTACTGGTGTCACAAATTTCGGTCTACGTTTGTTTATATGGAGGTACCTTTACTGGTTCACATCATCAAAATGTTTATTTGTTGGATCGGGTCGGGTCATTAAAAAAATTCCCCAAAGGGACACCATAGTGATAAAATGGTTATTCCAATATTGTGGGTTCAAGACTTATTGAATGCATGTGTGGTGATTTTAAAGTAGGGTAGGTGTTAGAGTAGAGAGTTTGTGTCCGTCAATAAAAAAATAATAATTAATAAGCGGTTAGAAGCGATTAAGAAATTATAGCGCATAATCATTATTTCAAACATCACCAACGACGATTACTATAAGCATGTTGTATAGATTATAAATCTTGAGTTTGTCATGTAAGTAAATATGTTCTACTTCTCTTTATGAAAAAGAAAAATAACTGCATTGTAGAAAAAGAAATCCAAAATTTCATTTAGTGATTAAAATATAATCAATATTGAAGTAGAATCATATGCATATCATGATTCTTAGATTTCCTTAAAATGAAAAAGGTAAAAGAAAAAACATACAATTATAGAGATTTGAACCTAAAAATTGATGTCTCAAAGAACGTGCTGGAGTGTCATAAACATTTGGGCAAACTACAATTCTTCTCGTATTCACACGAATTATATTATGAGGTCAACTCTAAAAAATAAATGTGATCATTTGAAAGTCCCATACAATACTCACCACATAAAATGCAAAATTTAGGGATCACTTGACATCTTTTCTAGCTTATTACTTTCGTCCCCGCACGCAGTGTTAGAATTACCACGCACAATAGTGAAATTATCACGTAAAACAAGTATTATAATTTCGCAAATTTGATCTGGAACACACGTTGGGAAGGTCAACGGCCCAGATCATTCCGTACAAGTTGTACGCAAAATGGACTTTATATAGTAAGAGTCACTACTATTTTAAACCGAGAACATTTGATAAAATATTAATTTCACATAACTTCGGATGCCTTCAAATTGATGTTATGTGAAATCAACATCACGTATATTGAATGCATGAAAGAGCATGAACCATGCTCAAGCCTATTTTTGGGTTATTAGCTCTAGCCTTTTTCTTTCTTTGTATTTTCTACTTTTGATTTATTTGTTTTTAACGCATTTTGCGGATGTAATTTCTAAAGGAGAGAAGCTATAATTATTCATCATTAGCATAAGGCCCTAAAGATCATGTTTCAACACATATATATAAAGCCATCCTCCAATTTCATGAGTAACTGACCGAAATATCATCATTAGCTTTAACCCGTCATAACTCTAAACAGTTTTTTGAACTTTTAATAGTGAAAAGGCTTGGGAAAAGGTCTTTCAATTGAGTATAACTATACCAGTTAATTTTATGACAATAAACCATATGGAAACATCTTAGAAACATATTAAGATCGAAAATGTTACGATGATCCCATTTACTCATAATAAAAATCATCTGTAAACATAATATGTAAGAGAACTGGACCACGTGAGAGAGTGACACACCTTAGAAAAGACTTGAACATGTGGTTGAAGGCAAGGTTGTTGATAGGCCCTTCATAACAATAAACAAAAATGACGAGTAAGGGAGTCTCGCAATTTTCCAAAAAAAGCAATTTAAAACATTATAAAAATCTAAAATTAAATATTTACAAATTAAAGAACAATTACTTAAAGCTTACAATTTTTAAAATTATAAAATTACTAGCAATTAAAAATTATTCATTTTATAATTTTAATTTATTTTATAAAAGTATTAAATGTTTAAAATATCAAGAAAATAGGAAACTAATCCTATCCTATCCTATCCTATATTATCTTATCCTATCCTACTTTCTACTACTCTAATAAAAAAGTAAAAAAATTACCACGTGTCATCATATGGTGTCTTTTCAATTTTATTTTCCCGCCTAAAGTTATTATCAAATTTAAACAATTAATTAATACCTTTGTTATGTTTTATTTCATTTTAGGTAACTCAATTAAATTTCATTTGAATCAAATCTAATATGTTAGGCAACTAAATTAATATTTCGTTTTAGTTTTTATTTACAAACTTTTTTATTCAAAATTTTGTTATTTGTCAATATTATTGTCAAATCATTTATATTTGAATTTTATATTAAAATAATTTTATAGGTAGAAAAGATCTAATTAAAAAAACTTCAATCATCTTCCTATTCTAATTAAAAAGTAACTACAGGCCATACATGACAACACAATATTTACACTCACTAAAATTTTTCAACTTATCTCTAAATAACTAATCATATTAATTAGTAATAATATTAATTATTTTTTTAAATTTAAATAGTTTTTAATAAATTAAGAAATAGATCTATTTATCAATGCTCTTTATAGAGAAATAATTTTTATAGAATAAATCTTTTTTAAATATCAAAATTATAATAAAAAAATATAAAATTTTTTAAAAAGTAAAATTTTTATAAATAAAAAGTAATTAAAATTAGAAGTTATAATAAGAAAGTTTTAGAAAATGATGTTTTTTTAAAATCTTTGTTTTGATTCAAATTTTCATTTTATTTATAATAAGAAAAATTTCAATAATATCTTATATTAAAATATTGATTTATAATTAATAAATTTTTATTATATTTAATATTTTATTTATTCAACACGTGTAATACACGAGTTAACTAAAGCTAGTTACTAATACAACAAAAATGTAATCAACTCTTATAAACACCAAATGGCCGTTAAACAAACAATCACTTAAATTCTTAAAGTTCGGTGACCCGGTTTACGAATGAATGAAAAAATATGTTGTTTGAACCTCATTTAAAAACTATATATACATAAGTTGTGAGTATTTTGTTGATTAGTTTTCTTTTGTTATATCGAGAATCGAACCCTCTTTTTTTATTAATAAAAAAAAAGTACCAATTTCACTTCAATTGAGTTTATTATTACAAACAACCAACGTCATTGTAACAAATAAATAATTAATAGAACAAGTAACGACTGTGAATTTAATCAATTATAACGTATGGGCCAGAAAAGAAAGTCAAACCTGAAATTCACATTTTGGTTTTATGTAGTTTGGACTTTAGCTTATTTGCAGTGGAAACCAGTTCGTGGATGCTCTTATTTCAACCACTTATTTTTAATTTATTTTTTTATTTTTTCAAATCGACTAACTTATACAAACTTGACTCCGATTCTGGAAACTCCCCCTCTTATTAGGCATCTTGATACCGCTAAAATATGAGCATTTTGGTGTCCAAATTAAATGCTAACTATTTACAAATTTTAACATCACGTTACATCTACGTTTCAAAATACACAATGTGGTTTACGATTATAGATACGAGAAAACATGCTATAACATTTTTTCACATAATTTATTGAACTAGTTTTCTATCCCGAACACTCGTTGCGCGCGAATGACAATATAAATTGCGGCTCAGATAAACATCTAGTTATTGTGTTCTTCCTATCATAGCCATTTTGCGTGATGAATGAGATAAATCGGGCCTGAGATAAAAACACATTAATATGTCTTCGAGAGTTCGTCGTGATTACAAACATTCGGTTTATCACGCCATGACAAAATGAAGCAATTCTTTTTTTTTTTTTTTTATATATCATCACCGCCTATCAAGTGAAATCCAACCAAGGTTTGCATTAAATGGGTTCAATAATCGTCAACCAGATAGCACATATATAAGCAACTCGGTAATGTCTTAGACGAATCAAAAACCCGTCATCATATACGTAGCATAAGTGTGAACATTGAGTAAACAAAAATCTAGTCGTAATATGAAATCAGGGCATAGGCAACATCAGAAACGGAAAAGTGGTACAAATCAATAAGAAAACAACACAGAAAATCTAACTGTCATGGAGTGAGGTTGGAACAGAGCCAATGCCGGCCGACCGGCATGACATTGGTTAGAACGGGTAATGATCGTCCTCTTCATGCACCGTCGTCGACGTCATCACTCCCGTCGACCCTACCTAAACCATAATAGGAGGCGGAGCTGGCATCGTCCCCACCTCAACCGCAATCCAGATTTACCTCAACCGTAGACGGGGAGACGGAACGACGGCCCACTGCATCGGATCATGTCTGCTAACTCTACCTCAACCATAAATAGTAGGCCAAGTTAGGCCACGTCTCCACTGCCATCGCAACCATATCATCACGACCGTCGTAGCCATCGCTACCAGCAAATCTCACAGAGATGTTTTATGTAAACGAAAGAACATCAAAACCTAATATAATCATTATAAACTATTAGCATGCTTGCAAAGAAGAGTTGTAAAAACACAAAAAGAGATGCACTGCCACCACAAACATCACAGACCAGCATAGTGACTAGACCGACCACCGCTGCCATCGCCGTTGGCAAAATCACAAAAGCCTCAAAAAAACCCTTATAAAAGGGGATGGAGGCACAAAAAGAGACGAACGTAATCCCACCGCAACCATAATCGTCACAAACCATCATGGTGACCGAACCAACCACCACCGCCTTCGCCATTGGCAAAATCACAGAGAGGTTCCGTCTAGAAGGAAAAACAAAACCTGAAAATGCGTTAGGTCTACGATGATGATTTCTATTGGGTTGAAAACTAATACAGAAACATTATTAAACAACTAATATTATTACTATTAATTTATATATCTTCATCTTCATAATCTAATAAAACAGTAACTAATAAATCCAAAATACGCTTCTCTATCCTATTAAATAATTAAAATAATTATTAATAATATTATTTAATTACTTTTTTAATTAAAAATAGTTTTAATAAATTAAAAAATTCATATTTTTATTAATTTTATTTCTACAGAAATAAATTTTTATAGAATAAATAATTTTTCTAAAACATCAGGAATTTTTTAAAAATAAAAACATTTTAAAACATCAGAATTTTTTAAAAATAAAAACAATTTAAAACATTTTATAAATAAGATTTTTTCTAAAACATCAAATTCTTTTAAAATATAAAGTATTTATAAATTGGCATTTTTAAAAAGTAAAATTATGTTATAAAAACTAAAATTTTTGGAGTTATAATATAGAAATTTTAAAAATGATATTTTTTTAAAACAATTTGCTTTAAATGATTTTTATTTTTTTTTTTGGAAAAGACAAAAGTATTTTAAAAATAAAAGTTTAAAAAAATTGATATTATTGTTTTATTACTTATAATATTACTCATATGTAATTTAAATTTAATCTTATCTTAAAATATTATTTTATAATTAATCAATTTTATTTTATTTAATATTTTGTTTATTAAACATGTGCAATATAGAGTTAATAAAGCTAGTGCTTTAATATAGTGGTTATAGATGATAATAATTAGATAGTGATAAATGCTAATATGTTTTAATATTATTCTAATAAAGCAACTCTTAGTTTCTCTAGTTAAAAATCTAGCAAGGTTTTATATCTCATTTCATTTTGAAACATTATAGATGTTAAAAAAATTAAAAATAAATATATCTTTATATTAATAAATAAAAAAACAGAGGAAACTTGTCACTCTTATGTGCAATCCTAACTTTTTTTTCACTTTTATCTCTTATTAGTTACACAAATTTCTTTCATTGTTTTTATATTTTGTGTTTATCACCTTCTCTCCTATTGAATAATAATGATTTTTATAACTATTTTTTAAAATGTTTTTAATATAAAAAATAGGTTGTTTATATAATATTTATATAAATTGAAATTTATTTTTATTATTTTTGTAAAACATTTTAAAAAATACATATATAAGGGTTTCATAATTTATTTAAAAAGTTATATAATATATCATAAATATGTAATGTAAATTCTAATTTATATGACACGTATAATAGACAGGGTTTTAACTTAATAAAGATTTACAACTATATTCAAATTGACTTAAATGGGTTAGTTAAGAAACTTGATTATTAGATGGTGAATTTTAAAGGTTATAAATAAAGGTTTCTAACTATATGCATATAATGAAACTTTAAATGGTTCTATGGTAAAAATATTCTATTTATTAGAAAGAGAATAATAGTGTGACATTGTGAGAATTATGGATGGAACAATGATAAAAGCACCATAGTATCTTTTATAATATTTAATAAACATTCTTTGATCTTTTTTTTAAAGTTAGATAAATATTAATATGCTTTTCATTCAATGAAAATGATGGTACAAAAAAAAAAAAAAAATTGTTTTATGTTAAATTGTCAATTAATGGGCCTTGAATCAGGGTATTCAGGAAGAACAGGTTGTTCAACCCTCTCACATGGCATCATTAAATTAGTTCACCATTTAGTATTGAATTATATGTAAGACTATTTTTTTCATCAACTTTATTTGAAAAATCATAATTTTAAGATAAAATTATATAAATAGTCCCTGTGTTTAATCAAATTGTATATTTGCTCCTTAAACTTTATAAATTACAAAGATAGTTTAAACTTTTGTGTAATCATTGTATTTTTGGTCCCTAGCATTAAATTCATTTATTTTTTATGTATTTTGTAAAATTTAAACTAACTTTTAAATTTAATATTAGGGACCAAAAGTGTAACGCCCATATAAAAGTTTGGACTAACTTTGTACTTTTGTAAAACTTGTGGATCAAATTTGCAATTACTACCCAAAAGTTTGGACTAAATTTGTAATTTTCAAAGTTTAGGAATCAATCATGCAATTTGATCAAACCATAAGTACCATTTATGCAATTTTCTCTTTGTTTAACACTAAGCTATAGATTAGGTCTTAAACTTAGATGTTACGCTTCCATATGTTAAATACAAGTGGCCTAAACTATTAAAAATGCTTTCAATTTTAATGGCTATCAATTTTTTTTTTACGAAAATTATACGATCTTGCTTCAAATGATAATATTATATTAATTTGGTTTATTTATCCGTATCCTAACCGCAATCGCACTTCAACTCTCTCATGATGAAACTTACGACTAAAAACAACCTCTACCTCAAACCAGAATATTTGTACTCTGAGCGATACTCGAACTGACAACTTTCCATTAAGAAAACCACCGAGACACCACTGCGGCACATGGCCAATAGTGGATATCTCTCTATCATTATACTCGTTTAATAATTTGTGTTTATTTTAACTAGAAAACAAACGCAAATATTAAGGAATGTTTAGTGATTAGAATATGATTACATACTTTCATCTTTTATCATTATTATTATCATTATTTTTTAGATGATGTTATATTTAAAAGACTCATTATTTTACAAGAGGTAAATTGACATAATTACGAGTAATAAGACACAATAATAAGCATGAAAGACTAAATGACGAGTTGAGAAGACACAATGAGTTGGAAAAACAAAAATGATTAAACCTACAAGCTAAAAACCCAAAAGCTAAAATCATAGGGCTTGGCAAGCCGGTTCCAACATCATTGAAATAAGTTCAATCGAAGTTCGTTTGATCTGCTTTACGAGTGGCTAAAATATCATTTTTTAGGTTTTTATTATGATAAACAATCTTTTACTTGTACCTTACAATTATTTTTATAAAGATTTTATATGGACTCATTTACTTTTACTAATGACAACCAAATTCTTTAAGCATTTCAATAGTTAAAAGTTGAATAAGATGAACATATTTAAATATTTCATTGATAACACGAGGGAAATGAAAACTAAAAGTATACGACAAAATACATGGTAATATATATATTTAAGGATTGTGACATCCCTAATTAATATATCTTTTACATTGTAATCATGTTCCTTGCACACATACACATACTAGTGAAGCAGGATTGTTAAAACGACAAAATCTAGATGAAACTAAAAAAGTTGATAAAACCCAAGAAGAATTCATGCATGTTGTTGATATATGCATGCGATGTTAGTGAACCGCAGTAACGTTAAATGTAAAGACACAATATAGATGAAACTAAAAACAAACCATAAATACATATGGTTTACGGAGATACACTTTTTAATACAAGATTGTGATCACTTAGATGATGTGTTTAATATTCACTACATGCAATATAAGGTTAGAATGTTAGATACGCCAACAAAAGGTAGATACACAAGTAGGTGTCACATAATATAAGGTTACATGACTGTAGATGTTTAATTAATCATTAATCATTAAAAAATAATTAAGTTAATTTTATGATTTTTGTCTTCTATAAATTAAGGTTGTTATGATGTGCACTTTTTCTTTAGAAAGTATCACTTTAACATTTTTATATAACTTTGTGAGTGTGACACATTAAAGTTGTTTGGTGCTACGTCGACATTTACAAAGAAAATAACATGGTGTCACTTTCCCAAAAGGCGAAAGGGTCGACCCTACTTTTGGGTTGTTAGCTGTAACCCTTTTTCTTCTTGCTAAATTTAACATTTTATTTTATATTTTTTTCAATCCTATATTTAAATGAGTAATTCAAAGTAAATGTAATATTTGGACTCAAACTAAATTGAATGTGATAATCATCAAGGTTTTGTTAAATGGAGATGGGTGTAGTGGTCAATAAATTAAAAATTAGAACTATTTTTTCATTTAAAGTAAAAGTTGTGAGTTTAAGTCTTGAAATGTTAATTTTTGGATCATCTAAATGTTGCATATTGTATCCGAGTTTTTTTCCAAAATGGTGTAGTTGAAAAAATTATTTATCAAAATAGTGTAGTTGGTAAAATATTTACCAAAATAGTGTAATTTTAAAATTTTATTGTTTCTCACTCCTATTTTCATTGGCTACTTAAAAGGAAATTTTATTTATAATGTTATATAATACATTTAGGGATAATATCTTTAAATTTTTAGAAATGTTTATTTACGAACCTTTTTTTTTATAGTTTTCTAGAAATAGTTTCTAATTTCTTTCTAACAGTATAAGAACAGTGTTTTTAAATGTTTGATTATTGTATTAAAATATAATTTTTTTGGTTTCTTTTAACTTATTTAAATTGAAATGTAATTGTTTTCGTTTCTTTTGTTCTTTTACAGTTTATAAATAAGGTTTTTCCAGATTTTTCCTATTTTTACTCTGATGACATTTTGTTAATAATTTAATATATTTAATTTTATAACTATATAAATATTATACATATAATTAAAAATTATCTCTCGCATTTTCTTTTTCAAGGTTTTGAATTTAATTATTTTATAACTATGGAATAAGCTCAATTAAAAAAAACATTGCTAAAAATCTAAGATTATATTCGACTGTGGTGACTAATCGAATTAGGGATTACTTTGTACCATCCCATGAACATATCAAAGAAATTAGAATTTAATCCAGATTACCACAACTTAAGACTCCAAGTATGATCCCCTCACTAAAAGTATTACATAACATTTATAAAAAAAAAAAATCTTTTTTAAGTAACTTATTCTATAATTATCAAAATATTAAAATAAACAATTTATTGTAAACAAAACATTGAAAAAGAAAAGCCAAGAGATATTCTTGAATAATATGTATTTTATTTATATAGTTATGGAATATATTAAATTACTAACAAAATGTCACATGAGGAAAAGAAACGAAAAAAATCTGGAAAAGCATTACTATATAAGTGAAAAGAACAAAAGAAACTAAAACAATTACATATCGAGTTTAAAATTTTAAAAGAAACCAAAAAATATATATTTTAATACAATAATCAAACACCTAAAAACACTATTCTTCTACTTTTAGAAAGAAATTAGAAAGTATTTCATAAAAAAGAAGTTCCATAAAAAACATTTCTAAGAATTTAAAGATATTATCCCTAGAGGGATTATATAACATTATAAATAAAATTTCTTTTTAAATAGCCAATGAAAATAGGAGGAAGAAACAATAAAATTTCAAAACTACACTCTTTTGGTAAATATTTTACCAACTACACCATTTTGGTAAATAATTTTTTTAAATACATCATTTTGGGAAAAAACTCATTGTATCCTATATATTTAAGGTCTTGATGTTAAAAAAGTTAAATTAAGTTTAAGGTTGATTAAAATTGTTGGATTATTAAGTTGGGAGTAAACTTTAGCTATTGAACTTATAATTCTGAATTCACAAAAGAGACGTAAGCCTCTTGGACTCCTCTCTTGCCTTTTTAATTTTAAAAATAATACTAAACAATACAAATCTATTTTTGATTAATCGTTTATTTTCAATATTTATATTTTCTTTTATACTTGTGCTCGTTACTAATCTCTTTTACAATAAAATCACCTGAGTAATTGTTACAAACATGGGTGTGAACTGTGAAGTGTTAACGAGTTGATGGATCGGACCCAATACTATAGCTAAATAATACGACCATGAACATGACATGCGAACCTAGAAATCATTTCAGAGAACACGAACATGCCACAAATGTTCATGGGTTGATAGAATATGTCACTTTAATCTGATTTTTTAAATTTTATTTTTTTGCATGTTAATATTTGAAAATTATAATAAATATATGCATAAATTTGCACTAAAACTATAAAACATGATTAAGTTTTTTTAACTTTTAAAACTTGATACAAAATACTTAATCATTTTACGTTTTAAAATAGAATTACATTTTAAATTATTTCTAATAAATATATGGGTCCATCCGACACATATACCCTAAACCCAAACCTATTAACTCCATGTGTTTTTCTCTGTGATTTCATAAAATCACACGTATTCTTCCATTTTCAAAATTACACATCTGAAATATTGTGTAGCACTTTTAGTAGAGATGAGTTTGCATACCAATGATTCTTAACTTAATTGGTTAAGATATGGTATCCTAAAACTTCAGTAAAAATATGAGAGAATTTTGGGTTTAAGCCTCACATGTGATAAAAATCACCTATGTGAGTTTTCCTGTATCGGGTTCCGTACTCAACTAATGAAAATGATCGGATGGATCAGTACTTATCAGTGATCCAATTTGTTGTTAAAAAAATTGAATTTGCATGACTTAAAATTAGCGTAAAGTATAATCAATATCGTATTAAATACAATTAGAAATTCTATGCTATTAAAATTAAAATAATCTAATCTAAAAGATTATAAAAATTTAAATGCATTTCTACACAAATTTCCATTCAACCCGTTTACGTAGTTGACCTATGTCCTCGACCATCAGAATTTTTATATTTATTTACATTTGTTCTTGAAGTGTATAACTAATAAAAGACGCGTGTTTATAGATATAGACTGGAGTTGTCAAAACGAATTTTGATAAGAATACACGTCAATTTAGTTATAATTGACAGAAATGATATAAAATGAAATAAACAAATAAATTAAAAAACTGGTGGATATGAATATGAAAGGACAACTTGAATTATTAAATGTTAAATGTCTTTTTATAAATATGTGAATAACTTTATAGAGTAGCAACATAGTTTTCTTAATTCTTCAATAAATTCACTCAAAGTTATTGTCTTCATAAACTCATCAACTTTGACTAGTGTTTTAATCAAATGCAATTTATTTATAAATATTTATATTCAAAATTATACAAAAAATACGGCAAATATAAATCTTTGTTATTCTAAAAAACAAATTTCCCAATTTGATTTAAATTTTCCAATTATTTAATTTAGTTATTATTTTTTTAAGAAAATTCACCATTCCGTCCTACTCCAAGTTAATTGGAAAATAAATCACTTACTATTATTAAATATTAATATAAATTTCATCTGTATTACTTTATTATTTAAAACTAAATTTTATAAACATTTTAAATAATGCTAAAGTAAAATATTATTACTGATAAAACAATTTGAAATAGAGTCCACGATAAGCAAAAATAATGAGGGGTAATTTAACTTAACACTTTAATAAACTTATAGCATTTTTTAACAACAACATAATTACTTAAAAGATTTATTTTTCAAATAATCTCAAACAAAAAACCACTTTACACATAATTCAACACAAAATTCACTTTCAGCACCTTCGTCTTTTAACTCATCATACTCTCTAAATGTGACCGGAAAACCTCCAAGACGCCGGAAAACCTCACAATTCCGACGACACTACAGTCCTCTTCAATCACCCACACGTAGCTCACGCGATGCGCGATCGCCTGAATCATCACCGCCACCAGCGAGCTCCCCGGAAAACACACTATCGCCTCCGCCGTTCTCGTAATCCTCGCCGAGTAGCTGCTCGACCTGCTAAACCTCCCGGACTTCACCCTCGCCGGAGACTGCACCAATTCATCATCCGATGAAGAAGACGATAAATTACTGCTAATCGCCGGAATCCCAGATGAATAAACCGTAAATTCATCCAACATTCCGATCAGATTCCGCTCTTTCAGCCTCGTCTCCACCAATCGGATAATATCCTCCGGCGGCCCACCGCAGTCGATGTACGCCATCAAATCCCCGGCGGAGAGCGTGGCGATAGCCGCCGCGGCGGTCTCGTCGGAATAGGATAATGTGAAGGGGGAGATTTCTCCGATCAAGACTCCGTCGTCGTCGATTACGGCCACGGAGGTTTGGTCGGAGAGGGAGGCGGTGATGGCGTCCAATGCGGCGGATGCCGGAGAATGGTAGTTGACGGTACGGATGTCGGAATCGATGATTCCGAGGGACTCGACGGAATACGCTGCGGTTGGGGAAAACAGAGCGATTGAACTCAAGAGGAATCTGATTACGTCTTCTTGTGTTAACCAACAGAATTCAACACCGCCGGAGTGGATCGTCGGAGCAATTGATGACCCCTGAGGTGCAATCTGCTTCCGTTTTGAATCGATTGTTGTTCTGCTGCTTATCGGAACTACAAGATTCTGAGCTCCGTTGATGATCATATCAATTGCTTCCACCAAACTGCAAAACACAAAATTCCAATCAATCGCGATAAACGAGTTGTGGTTACGGGTCGTTGTTTACGAGTTGACTGGTTGACACAAACTAGAAAATTTTACATGAATCAGAACTTGATTGGAAAATTCTTTTAAACATGTAAATCCGAACACATCAAGAAAATTTACAAGCCGACCAGAACACAACCTATTTGACCAAAAATTTTATAAAATTCTTTTCACATATTAATACATTAAAATTACTATATAGCAAAAAGTACAAATAAATATAGAGCAAGCATATTTTAGTTATAAAATGTTATGTCAATTTCTATTAAACTTTTAAAAATTTGGAATATAATACTAAAACACTATAGTTTATGACATAAAAACATATAAAAAAAATAAAAAATAAGTTAAACGACTCAATCATAAACCTAGCTAAACAGTTTCACAAGTAATTTAACCCGTACCATAACCCGTTTATACCACACTCAAACTTATAAGTTTAAAGTTAGTTTTGTAAATTTTAAGTTAGTTTTATATCGTGTCAGAAATAAAAAAAAAGGAGGCGAATTGATTTAAAAAACTAAAAAGGTGAAAAGCGTACCATGTGGCGGGGTCCACGTGTCTGACGACGTTAGAATCCGGCGACAGCAGAACAGTCACCGGAGAATCAAGTGCGGTCGCCGGAGAAGAGATGTTATCTTCCTTAGAGAGGTAGCAGATGATGTCTACCATGGAGATTTTGCCGACGCAGCGGCAGGGGTTGATGATGGTGGGTGGTTGATCGGAGATGTGGTGGTGGTTGTGCTGGTGGTGGTTGCAGATCCAGAGGCTGATGTGGGTGTCGTCGGAGGACTTGAGCGCCGCTAGGGCGTGGCGGAGGGTGGCGGTGGTGGAGAGTGACTTCAACGGCGGTTTGCCGAGGCAGAGATCAGCAACCTCATGTGCCAATAAACGAGCTGCCATACACAGATTGAACTCAAAGGGCGGGTTTTGGTTGGTCTAAATGAGAGACTGAGAGACTGAGTGTAATTGTGGAGATTGATGTGTGATATGATGCATATATATATATATATATGCATATATATATATATATATATAAGACATACATGCATACATAGGTGCGTATATAAATAATTATAATTATAATAATATATACAGTGATGGTTATATGGTAAAGTGATAAACCGATCATAATAGCTTATGGGGCTTAATGATAGGTGGATGAAAAGATTATGTTGTTGCTTTTAAAAAGTTAAATATATCATAGAACAACTGAACAAGCAAATACCCCAACCCCCACTAGGTCACTAATGATTTTTTTTTTTTTTTTTTTTATATAAATACGAATTAAATACATCTATGTACTGAAAGATCTAGGATTTATGTGGAAAGGAAGCGTCATGAACGTCAAATGATGGGTTTGTTGTAGGTTTCTGGCACCATCGCTTGCAAGTTATGAGGATGCGAGGTTGAGGTCGTGTTGCATATCTAAAGAAAATGTTGATTTGAGAAGATTTCGTAGAGTTTTTAACGAGGTTGAATGAAAAACGTTGCTTGATATAGTGGGGGTTCATGACTAAAGATGGATGGCAGATGAATGATAACTATGTTGGTCGGCTTCTTAATAATTGGTTTAGATAAAACTATTTGAGTAAGTAGTAATGATAGTAATATTGATAAAATTTAGTATTAACTAAAAATTTATAATAAAAACAAATGAGTTTAACACTTTAACTCTAAAAGATGGCATTGATGCCTAAATGTATTGCCATGCGCATGGCCTTTTATGTGCAGTGGCGAATACAATATATTTTGGCGGGAGGGGTAAAATACGGGTCATTTAAAATGAATTGGGTAAAAGAGCTACAGGTCGGATCAAAATATCGGTCGGTTAAAAGACTAGCTCCTAAACTGGTGATAATTCATAAAGATAACACTACTTTTAAAAATAAATTCCATATATAACTACTTATATAAGCAAATAAATCTAATCTAATAAAGCAAAATCTCTAACTGTCACGTGACACTTTTCTAGCCACTTCACATAGGCTCCACTTGCACAATGTCCACATAACGTTCTCACATTTAATCTTTCAAATTAACCTTTAAAACGGGCAGATCTTTTAATTCGGACTTTCTATATTCGGAACTTCCACTAGGGCCATTTAAATGATAAACTGTAATCTTTTATTTTTTATCATTCATTAAATGAAATACTTAATGTAATAATCATTTTCATATTTACATATGGAAACTTTTTTTATACACCTTCCATATTTTACCCAAAAACTGTTTTAAATAAAAACCAAAAAAGGAAACTTACAAGCCAAAGGAAACTATGAAAGTGAGTGATGATGCTATTAACAAGAACTTAGGCCTTTACTTTATAAATATCTATGTTTTAACTATGTAAGTACTAATGATCCTTAGCCCAACTGGTTAAGGTGAGATGCTCATGACATTTAAATATTGTGAGTTTATGGGTTCAAGTCTTACTCTAGATAAAAATGCTCAGAGTTGAGACAGCGAGTTTTCTCAGCAATGGGTTTCCTCCTGAGGGGGTTGGGGGTGCGGTCTCGGCTGAAAAATGAATAGGTAGGCCCGATTAAGATAACATCTATTTTTCGAAGCAGGGTCGCACATTTGACGTTAAAAAAAACTATGCAAGTAAACTTATCTTGTAGTGGTGGGCCCCTCATGTGATGTAAAGGTGCTCCTATCTCATCTAAATGTGCCACATTTTAGTTAAATTTGAGCTTCAAACTACCAGATGATAACTTTTTTTCCACTTAAATCCGTCACTGTTTATGTGGACATGTAACACCCTTCGTAACAGGAGGTTTCTCACCTCAACGAACATGTCTTGCTGTTTAGGAGAGGGTGATTTTAAGGGGGAAGGAGAGAGAACGTAAGTATCATTTGTGAAATTTTTTTATTCATCGGGTGTTTTTTTTACCTCCAGTGAGTTACTAATGCTATGGTTACTATCATGATGCTACAAGTTACTACAACGTAGCATGTAACCTCTTGTCGTGCTATTAATTTTAGTTTTTGAATAATAATTTTTTTCTAAATGTTACAAACTTAAAATTTCAATCATTAGAAAGAAAATATCTTCATACCCTACGATTGACAAATCAATATGTTGAACCTTGAAGACACTTTTCTTACCTTTCACACCGTTTTTTTGTCCATGTTCGGCTTAGTTCAAAACAACCAACTGTGTTGACAATGTAAATGAACACAATGAAAGCAATTATATTCATTGAATAATGTTTTAGATTTGTTTTTTTATGTTTTTACTCATGGGTAGAATTACAACTTTTTAACCAGGATGTTATTTTTTGGTTTGAAACCAATCAAATCGAACCGAATTGCAATTTGGTTTTCGGATCAGTTTTAAAATGAAACCAAGTTTGTTGTGGTATTTTATTTTTAAAATTTAAACTCGGCTTAACAGAATAACCAGAATAACTTTTCTTTAAAGATTGTTTAACTCATATTTTATATGTAACCCACTAAATCAAATAAACCGAATAAAACACATTATACTTTGACGGAGAACCTAATAACCACAATTCATTTTTATTTTATTCAAACCTAAAACCAATCAAATTCGTATTCAATTGTCGGTTTTGTACTATTAGAATTCATTTTAGTTTTGTTTTCGGTTTCTACCAACAAAACTTTCAAACCAAATAAACCTAAAACAAAACCTATGAATTGAACACCCCTATTTAGCTATTAGTGTTTTGAAAGATGAAGACCATCGAAAATATTTACATCGGAAGGTTTGAATCCGAGTTTATTGGTAGATTCTTCAGACGTCTTTACCACTAAATCATCTTTTGATAACTTTTTAATTATCAATTAACTATAGGAACTTTTTATTCCATTTCAACTATTCTAGCAAGGACAATTTAACAATCAAACTACAAACTTCAAATTGTGTGCACATGCTAGAAAATTCAACTGTCACTTCACTATAGAAAACTTTTATGTCCAATCTTTTAATTTATTAAAGATTCCAACTACTTGGTCACGTTCTTTTCCTAGTGCCCTTATACTATGTCTATAACACATTGCATAAGAATAGAAACGCATCTTTACATCTTTATACTGACATATAAAGGTACAAAAATAAATCAAAAAATAATTTATATATTTTTTCAATATTTATAAGTGTTCACATGGTGTATAGTTGTCAACCGTACGTTTATAATGGAACAAATAAGAACACGACATGGTGTGTGGGTAGTATTGTCATTTACACGACATATATACGATGAACAACGTGAAAAGGGCATTAGCTTATCTTATATTTCACTAATCCGTATTCGTTTTTTGTTTTTATTTTGTCTTTTATAATCATTGCTACCTTCACATGTTCTCTATTGAACTCTTGGTTTGGCATATAATTATATATTAATAAAATTATAATTATAATCATTAAAATAAGAAATATAACTAAAATATGTTTGATTAGGATTTGATATATTATGATAATATAATTGCGGTTAGTGTTAGATGAGAATGGTTGTCATATAATAATGAGTCGTTTGGAAAGGGGTCATTGCATTTTATTGGTATGTTTGTTTTAAATATATGACTAGTTTCTTTAACTATACGGCACTTAAATTGAAAAAATATATAAATAAACATAACATTTAGTTTCATATGTTACATGTATGTTAAATTTTGTTATGTAATAAACTAGTATGACATCCACATTTTGCGGTGGTTTCGTCATTCATAGTGGTATATCTTCAAACGATAACACATATATGGTGTGGGTGGTCAAATTAGTAAAAACTAATATAACCAGTGGGTGTACCAATTAATGTAAACTCTAAACTTAATTAAAGGGAAAAACAAAAATAACCAAAAAAAAACAAAAATTCATTAAAAATATTCATATTACGTGGCGGGGCTAACGGTTTTTTCCTTTTACGTATAGCTATAAACCGTTGTTGTTTAATTTGTCGTGTGGATTTAAATTGAATTAAAGAAAGTAAAAGAATATAAAACAAAAATAAATAAAGAAAGAAAGAAAAACCAAAAGAATCTTAAATAAAGGAGGTGTTGCAAAAGCCAAGTGGTGAGCTTTGTTAAATTGTTGTTTAACAGTGTATATCTAAAGAGAATAATATTAAAAAAAAACCCATTATTAAACATGCATTATATATCGTATCTCAAGCATTAAATATTGTGCGCTACTGTACATCCGGTTGCAAAATGTGTGTGTGTGTGTGTATATATATATATATATATATATATATAATATTATTTATCTTTAATAGAAATTTCTATATTTATGTAAATAATAGCCTTGTTAGGCTCGTAGCTCTAGTCGGATTTGTTATATAACGCTCTTGTTTGTGCTCGTTTATCGAAAAAACTTTAATATTGTCTAGAGCTCCATTAACTCGTTTTATTCAAGATTTTAGAGAGCAAATTTTAAGTAAATCATATCCGGATAGCTTGGCTCTTTTACACAATCGTAAATTACTTCATATTTTATGTGTGTAATTTTATTTTAAGTTAGTACAAAAATTATTACATAAAGAGACTGCTTGTAGTTGGGATTATTTGAAATTGAACTTGAAATCTAAACATTTGGTTGGTTAACCGTTAACAAAAGCTTAAAGTCCAGTTGGCACTGTTATAAAAACTAGCATACATAATTTGTAAGAAACTTGTTTAAAATATATATTTTATTTTATTATAAGCAAAAAAAGTTGCATTTCGTTATATCATGTTCTACACCTCCCTTTGGCATAAGAGTTTTTTTTTATCGAATCTTCACTACATGATTACCCACTTGTACGGGTGTAAACGAGCCGAGCCGAGCCCGAGCTCGCTTAAGCTCGAGCTCGGCTCGTTTATAGTTTTATTTATAAAGCTCGAGCTCGGCTCGTCAGAAAATTTTCAAGCTCGAGCTCGGCTCGGGCTCGGGCTCGGCTCGGGCTCGGGCTCGGCTCGTTTATTGTTAAATTATTAAATTTTTATTTTTTTATAATTATTTATAATCATACTTTTTATATATAACATAATATATATTATTTAACTATTTTTTATCATAATAATATATTTAATAATATAATTTACGTAAATATGTATTTATATATATTTAATATGCAAATAAAAAACTATATAAATAAAAAGCTCGTTTAGGCTCGCGAGCCAGCTCGAGCTCGATTTCTGAAGATCGGGCTCGAGCTCGTTTAGTAAACGAGCAATAATCTAAGCTCGAGCTCGTTTAAGCTCGGCTCGATTCGAGCTTTTTTCGAGCCGATCCTGAGTAGCTTGCGAGTCGGCTTGGCTTGTTTACACCCCTACCCACTTGTTATATTCATTAATTTTTAGATCTAGTCTTTAGCATATTAGTGTGTTGTTTAGATCTCCTCTAAGCATTCGACTAATCAAGGGCAACTTTTAGATCTAGTCTCAGCATTCGGGGGTATACAAAAAGTCTAGAAAAACTAGAGGAAGTTTAATACAAAAAGCCTATTTTAAGTACAAAATGTATAAATAAATATTATGATTTACTTAACTGAAAAACAAATTGTCACTAAAATTACCAAGGATACACTGAAACATGTTCTTTTAATGTTATCATATTTTAAAGAGATTCCGCACTCACTCTATAAGCTCACCACTTCAACTAGGTTTTAATCCATAATTTTTTTCATCAGTATCTAATCTACTTTTATTAACTACTTCTTGCATTATCATACATACGAACCGTAAAGTTCAAACTCTTACCGGTTGTTAAAGAGAATTCACTATTTACCACCAGATAACCCATTAACCCATATATATAATAATGATTTAATGTACATACAAACATACAATAATGATTAATGAAAAATCCTGGATCGACATGACGAGTTCAATTTTATGGGCTTGAAGCCGATATTTGATCACACTTCTAACTTAAAAAGCCCATATATGTAGGCTTTTTTTTTCTGGGCTGGTCTAGTAACAGCTAAAAGGCTAATGGATCATATCCAAATGGGGTAAAGTTATCCCTTTGGGCTTTGGAGTTTGGACTAAACCCTCTGCCAACGTGAACACATCGCACATGGGTCACGTGAGTCTGACGTGGCGGTAGCTCACAGGTTAAAATAAATATATGACATCCTGTCGGTATTTGGATAAGATGTCACCTACTCACCAAACCTTATCTTATAAGCTCCGAAAATTGATAGTCCATTTGTTTCCATCATTTTTGAATAAACATATTAACATCTTTTATTTACCTACACTTCTCAAGAATACAAAACTGATCCTATAAACTTAAAAGAAAAAACAAAATATATCGAAAAAGTTTTTATAATTATTATACTATGTTAAAAAAAATCTATATTTTTATATATCACAAAAAAGGAACGTCGCCTGCGTCCACCAATTTTAGTGTTACCGTTACAAGCAATGAATCGTTTTAAAAGTTATATCTTGCCCCTCAAAATCAAAATTTTTTAAGATGAGCTAATCATTTTAAGTCAACTTACATTTAAACCATAAACGTCTCAATACATTTTATTTTTAAATCCATACATTGACATGTGGCGCACCCATATATAAGCGTCTTTGATTAACGTTTAAAAATATAAAGTTATATAGAATTTTCAATATAAAATTGTAACGTCTTAGTTTTATTCATGTTTTGATATTGGTTTCGTTCAGAACTGATTCTGGGTGATAATATACAAATTATCAAAATACAAAATGTGGAAGCAGTTCAAAGGAACTTTTAAAGTGAAATTTTCTTTATTTATTTTTCTTTTCTACACCTACACTTTTTATTTTATATGAGCGTGTTTTTCTCCTTGTCGCTATTAGACGAAAGCTTTTGAAAAATGTTCTGAAGTAGGACTTCAACATTATACTAATAATCATTTGTAAAGGTCGGTGGGATTATTTTGCTGTTTTTCTTTTTCAATGTTCTTTGTGCTTATTAATTCTCTCTCTCATTTTGTTCACAAATGCTTATGGACTTCATGTGGTGTGGCTGCTTGCTAATTACTTGAGGTCCATGGTTCGATTAAATTATTGAATACTTATTTGCTTTTCTTTCTTTGTAGAAATTAAATAACATTTATTGAATATTTATTCCCATTACTATGTACAGATGTACGCTTACCAGAGTTGGTTTGTAGGTGATTTAAGTTGTTTATTACACGGGTTTGATTTTTTTTTTACATTTTTTTTCTTTTTTCCTTTTGATTTTTCCTATGTTTTTTCTATTAAATTACAATTTTAAAATTCTTATACCGTAACGTACTTTCCGGTAAATTACATATATTAAATTCCGGTACCGTAACGTATGGGACATGATAATGTCTTCTATCTACGTTTCAGTTTGCAGTTCTATTAAATTACAATTTTAAAATTCTTATATCGTAACGTATTTTCCAGTAAATTACATATTTTAAATTCTTATACCGTAACTTATGGGACATAATAATGTTTTCTATTTACGTTTCTATTTGCATAACTGATCCGTCAAAACTTCATATATTTCTTTTAATAGTATGATCACACAGTAACACAAAAGTTTTAATCGTACTGCACCGCTACAACGCGTGGGTAATTTTGCCCGTTAACCTTAAAATAAAAAATACCAAGTTATTAGATAGAGCATCGCAATTCTAAAGAATTCAGTTAATTAACAATAACCATAAAAAAACAAGATATTAATAAATTTGATAAAATTTAGGCTTTCTAATTTTGGTATAAAATAACAAAAATTTTAAAATTCTCAAAGTTGAAAAAGTACTTGGAAGCTTATCCATATCATCATCCCCGTCATCACCACGTACCTCCACCTCCGGCCACCACACCCACCCCACCACCTTCATCCTCCAAAATCAGCCCTATATAAACACCCTTCAACAACAATCTTCATTCATCCATACATTCACCTATTCAATCGTATTAATCACTCAAAAAAACCTCAAATCCCACCATGTTAGCCATTTTCCGTAAGGCCTTTGCACACCCACCGGAAGAACTCAAAAGTCCGGCGACACACCACCATTCAAAACACCCAAAAACTCCACAAGAAACCCTCGATCACTTCCTCACCATTCACCCCACAAACCCCTTCTCCATCACCGTCGCTGATGCCGCTGTTCTTGCGTATGTGAAATCCGACCGCAATTACTCCACCCATCAGCGGTTGTTCACTGTTTTTGACGATGTATACTGCTTGTTCATTGGGAGTTTGAACAATCTTTGCGCCCAAATCAAACAATACGGTTTGTCGAAGAACACCAATGAAGCGATGTTCGTGATCGAAGCTTATCGGACGTTACGAGATCGTGGGCCGTACCCTGCTGATCAAGTGATTAGCGATCTTGAAGGTAGCTTTGGGTTCGTTGTGTTTGACAGCAAAAAGGGTACTGTTTTCACTGCACTGGTAAGCTTTCTTATTCATGGTTGTAAAGATAAAGGACCCAAAAGACCCATTCTTTTTTGCACACCAAGTGTTTGTGAAAATGTCTGAACGAAAATGATAATCTGTAGGGTGCTGATGGAGGTGTGAAGCTGTATTGGGGCATTGCTGCAGATGGATCTGTGGTGATATCTGATGATTTGGAGGTGATCAAAGCAGGTTGTGCTAAATCATTTGCACCATTTCCTAAAGGTACATGTTGATTGTTGAATCTTTTTGTGTTATCATTGATCAAAGGTTTGATCTTTTGAAGATTTGGTGATTTGACATCAAGATTTGACCCTTTTGGGAAACAATTTGCAGGGTGTATGTTCCATAGTGAAGGGGGTTTGATGAGTTTTGAGCATCCAATGAACAAGATTAGGGCAATGCCAAGGGTTGATAGTGAAGGAGTGATGTGTGGGGCTAATTTCAAAGTGGACACTTGCTCAAGGGTCAGTTCGATTCCTCGTAGAGGAAGTGAAGCAAATTGGACTCAATGGGGTTGATTATTATTGATCTTGATTATTGATCTGTTTGCAAGATCACATTTTATTGGAGCTTTTTGTTTGTTTCTTGAATGTAAATATTTCATTTATATGGCATTGTGTTGATCATGTGATGGTTTCTACTGTTATTTGGGTTTTGTTCAAGTATAAAAAGTTAAGGTGCTTTTTCTCTTAAATTAGAAGGTATGCGAAAAAAAGGCTTAATTTTATATATTTAATAACTCAACTTTATCATATTATCCTAATATTTTAAAATTTAAACTTATAATTATGGAAAGAAAAAATTAGTATGGCACATATTAGTGCAATAGAAAAAAAAAGTTCTTTGAGTGGGCTATTTGTTAACTTTTTAAATTATTAAAAGTTTTGAACCATTAAGTCTGAATTAGTAAAAGATTTAAATCATTAAGAGTTAGTAGTTTAACTATTTAAAGTCAAATGTCTGAGCAAATCAGATAAGAGCTTATAATAATTCATACTCAGTATAATATTTAACAATTCAGGGTATAATGTTTAACAATTCGAAGACAAAAAAGTTTAACCATTCAAAAATCTGTTCACGAAACAAACACTTTAAACCATTAAAAGGTTGAAACAAACGGCCTTTTAGTTTTTTTTTTTTACTCTACGATTTTATGAATTATTTTTTACCTACTTATAAATAATAAATAAATAATGCAAACCATTTGAGTGGGTAAATGGTAAGAGTAAAATAATTTTGAAAAAGCATGGTTCAAGCTTTAAATGAGATAGTCTAGAATTGCATTCGTCTACTGACGGTACAGCTTGATGATTTTAATAGTTTAATTTGAAATTTTCAGGGTTTTAGAAAAAACCTGATTTAAGAGTTGTTTGGCAATTGTTAAATGGATAAGTTTTGAACCATTAACAGTTTTGAATAATTAAGTGCGGAACCAGTAACAAGTCTGAATCATTAATAACTAGTATATTGCTTAACTATTTAGAGGCAAATGTCTGATTAATTCAGATAAACGCTTTTAACCATTCAGACTCAGTATAATGTTTGATTATTCAGATACAAAAATGCTTAACCATTCAGACATCTGCTTACGAAACAAACAATCTGAACCATTAAATGCTGAATCATTTATAAATCTAAACCATTAAGATGCAGAAAAAAACAACCATTTATAAGGCTTATAACAAAGTAAAGTTTTTTTTATTAATGAGGCTTGTAACAAAGTAAAGTTTTTTATCAAAGAGGCTTGTAACAAAGTAAAGTTTTTTAACTGTCTTAAAAAACTCACTCGATATTTCGGGTGCGGCTCAAAAAAGAAAAAGAAACTTGGAAATTTTCCAGAATTTGAGAGAACAATCGTGTTATTATCTCATCACCTCCACGTATGACGTATGAACCCATTATACAGTTTTCATTTTCACTTACACCCCCAAAAGATTCAACCTTTAACCTTCAAGAATCTCATCACCTCTCCCAAATTCATCAAAACCCCAATGGCAGATCGTTTCTTCCCCAACAACATGCCGGAATTCATCAAAGAAGAAGACCCACCGCCACCGGAAACCACCGCAAGTCCCCTTCTCTCTCTCCCCTACACCTCCTTCTCCGATCAACTCAAACGCAGAGCAATCGAACTCAAAGAAACGGTATTCCACTTCTATAAGCTCCTAATTTCATCTCTTCTTACCGATTAATCTTTAAATTTTAACAATTTTGTGTAATAGATTGTGATGAATACATGGGGAAGCAGTGGGAGACGTTTGAGTGATTATACACTGTACACAGGTGCCCTAGGGACAGCTTTCTTGGTGTTTAAAGCTTATCAGATTACCCACAACAAGAAAGATGTTGATTTGTGCCAAGATATCGTTAAAGCTTGCGATTCTGCATCTTTTGGGTCCAGGTTAGTGCTAATTTCTGTTTTTGTGTGTGTTTTTGGGATTCTTGAAGGGGTTTTGTTTGCTTGAAAGATATGTGAATGCAAGATGAGTTGATGATCATTGAACAATTGGGGATATGGAATTTTGACATATTGTATAAATGGTTTGTCTGTTTGATATTGTGTTTAGAGAGTGATTAATTGATGATTATCTCACGTGATTTGCAGCCGTGTGACGTTCATGTGTGGGCTGGCTGGTGTATATGCTCTTGGTGCAGTTGTGGCTAAACAAGCTAATGATGATAGTTTGTGTGATTATTATTTGACAAGGTTTAAACAGGTACTTAATTTTATTTAATTTCTTCTACATTTTTCATAGTTATTCACTAATTTATACATGTTTCTTGAGTCAATTAGCTTCCTTTTTGTTTTCAGATCAAGCTTCCTAAAGATCTTCCTGATGAACTATTGTACGGTAGAGCAGGTTACTTATGGGCATGTTTGTTTATAAACAAGAATCTTGGACAAAATACAATTTCATCTACCAATATGGTAAAGTTTAAAGATTTGAATTTTAAATAACTTTATGTTTATCACTTGACCGTTGTGACAGTAGGCATACATTCGGTTTGCAGAGAACAATTACAGATGAAATCATAAAATCTGGTAGAAAATTGCGTACAAAGGAATGCCCATTGATGTATGAATGGCATGGTAAGAGGTATTGGGGAGCAGCCCATGGGCTTGCTGGGATAATGAATGTATTAATGGACATGGAGTTAACTGAAGAAGAGTTGAAAGATGTGAAAGGTACACTTTTTTACATGATCAAGAATCGGTTCCCGAGTGGGAATTATCCTTCGAGTGAAGGAAGTGAGTCGGATCGTTTGGTGCATTGGTGTCATGGTGCTCCGGGTGTCGCTCTTACCCTTGCAAAAGCAGCCAAGGTGTGTATATGCATTGATTACAACATTTTGACACTTGCAGTTATGAAGGGGTCGATCTAGGTTGTGTCTATATCAAACGGGCCAAAATAAAAGGTTCTAGCTAAAGGGGGTGTAGCCATGTAGGTGGGTTAAAAACAGATTAAGAGGTGTTTGAGCTTTGATTTTAAATTTTAATGCATACAACCTCCTAAATTATCGTAAAAGATTCCAATTAACATTTTAGTATTGTTGTCATCATTATAAATCAATAAAAGATTTTAAAAACTGGATATGTACTAAAAACCATAAGGAATCCATATTGACCTGTTATTTACCTGACCCGCGTATATTGCTACATTATTATTAGGTTTTTGGAGTTGAGGAATTTCACAAGGCCGCCGTGGAAGCAGGGGAGGTGGTATGGGAACGTGGTTTACTTAAACGGGTTGGAATTTGTCATGGAATAAGTGGGAACGCATACGTTTTTCTTTCACTTTATCGCTTAACGGGCGATGCAAAGTTCTTATACAGAGCCAAAGCTTTTGCCACTTTTCTTCATGAAAAAAGCGCGATGCTTATATCCCAAGGGATGATGCATGGTGGTGACCACCCGTTTTCTCTATTTGAAGGTGTTGGAGGAATGGCGTATCTGTTTATGGATATGATAGACCCGATGGAGGCTAGGTACCCTGCTTACGAGCTTTAGGTAACAGTTGGGAGTTTTCGTTACTTTGATAACCTTTTATGTATCTTGTATATCATGCTTTGCGTTACGTTATATGAGCTAGTAAACATGCATGTAGTAACTCGTTAACCTTTAGTTGGTTAACATATTAAGGGGGTCATGAGTATGTTAAATTTGAATGAGACTTTAAATTTGAGGTTGTGCAGTAGTAAGCAGCTGAATTTTCCTAACATAAATGGAGCTTTTATTATTATTATTATTATTGATTCTTATTAAAATGGACCTAAATATACATCAGAAAACTGCCTGCAAACATGTCCTACACTCACACTGACATTTAACCCAAATTAACCAAACTTAAAGAAGAAAGATTAGTTGTTTAAGCCAACCCGACTAATTTCTCGCTTATCTCCCATATTTTCTGAGCCTTGGAGACGTCACTAGCTTCTTCCGACAATTGGTTCTCAAATGAAGCTGAATTGTTGTTCCAGCTCCAGTAAACTCCTGATTTCGTCAAACTCGGATCGCTTACAACCTTAACAACAAACCAAAACATGATGTCATATAATCAACTGTAAAAAAATGGTGTCGTAAAAGATGTTTAGATATGTTTTTTTCCAAAGGCCAAGGCATGAGGGACGTTGGATCGCTCCTTTTTAAGCAATATTATTTCTAGTGTTCGAAAAAAAACTGATTATTTACGAAATTAATGCATATAATGGCTTAAATTCATAGATTATAATCTTTACCTGAGCAAGTCTCTTGCCAGATTCATCCTCAGAAACATACCCCTTAGTGATGTACTTTTGGAATGGAGGGAAAAGGAGTCTGAACAAAGGAATATGTTCCCTAAATAAACCAGTTGTTGCAATGCAACCAGGGTACAATGAAGCAAATGCAATGCCCGTTTCTTCATGGAAACGACGGTGAAATTCTTGCATCATAAGCATGTTGCAGACTTTACTGTCTTTATATGCTTTGGCACCGTCAAAGTCTCCACCGTCAATCATGGCTGAGCTGTTGAGCCCGTTTAACCCGCCGGCTAGACCCCTCATGTCACCAAGGTTAGCCTTTGGTGGTACATTGCCAGCCAAAGTGTTTGTGTTCCCTGAAAAGTTGTCAGATTATTTAGAACCATAAGCACACACACTAGACTAGTGAATAAGTCCCAGTAACCGTATCAGGTAACGAATCAAAATGGGTCAGGGTCAAAACGACTACTTTTAGTATGGGTTGAAACGGGTCCTTTGACCCAAACACTGTTTTAGTTCAAATTTTTGATGAATTAGTAGGTGACATATAATCAAAAACAGCATATTATTTCAATTACAATATAATTAGGACGCTTAATCTTTAAAAATATATTTTGAACAATTTTCGACATGCTTCTCTTAAGTTAATTTTTTGTTTACCGGCTTGACCCACTAGTCATTAAATTTTAAGTTAGAACGATAAAGACACACTAGAGGTGGTAAAATTACAAGGTAAAAACAAGAAAACAAGCACAGGACGTGCTGGTATGAGTCGAAACAAACTTGGTCGAGTCAGTCGGCCCGAAAAACTTTAACTTTATAAATAATTAGTGTGTCAAATATGCTTACAATATCATTTTAGACTGATAATAAACTACTTATGAACAAAAAATAATTTTGCACACTTTATACGTTAAAAAAATACTTTTTGGGTATTTTTTTTAACTGCAACACCTAGAACTTTCTAGGATAAATTCATCACATCCTGCACCAACAAGAACACTTTATGGGTAACTTGTAACCCATTTGATCCCTTTCAAGCCATTTATATTATACAGGTTTGACTCGTTACAGATTAAAAAAACATAGTCAGGACCGACCCAATTATAACTAAATGAATTGAAATTACCACCTACACATATTCTTGATCAAAGTACCTGTGATTGAGCCAACAATTATGAGTCTTTTCGAGGGATAATCCGACTGCTTCATGTCATCAAGCAGCAACCTTGCAAGCAAGAAATGCCCAAGATGATTCGTCCCGACACTAAGCTCAAACCCATCAGCCGTATACGTTGGTTCTTTCGCGGTCGGCAAATAAACCGCTGCATTGCACACCAACACATCAAGCGGTCGACCCGATTGCCTAAAGTTCCCAACAAACTGCCTCACACTATCCAACGACGAAAGGTCCAAATGCATCACTGTGTAATTCTCTTTCGATATCCCCGATGACTTAGCCGCCCTTTCGGCTTTCAAAAAGTCCCTGCACGCCATAATCACGTGCCATTTCCCTGTTTCTGCAAGAGATTTTGCTGTTGCTAGACCCAATCCTGATGAAGCCCCGGTGATGATCACAGTACCCTTTCTCAATGTTTTCTTCCCATCGGTTGATGCACGGGTTGCAGCCGGAGATGTGGTGGCTACAGCTTTGGTTTTCAATGCACCCCTTTGGTTGAATTCCTTCTGCAAGAATGTTCAAATCATGTTAAATTTGGGGAATTTGAATCAAGAAACAGTGGTAATTTCTTGAAAAGACAAATCTTTTGATACCCTGCTTGTGAAATCAACTTTGAGATGAGTTGATAATGGAGCTCCAAACAGACTACAATCCTTCAAAGACACCTGCAAATGCACAAATTTTAAATCTTTTGTTAGAAAACTTCTCAGAGGCATAAACACAAACAGTTGGTGGACAAACTGCAAAAGCAAACCTCTTTGTGAATGGAGAAAGATGAGGTAGCTTGGAGCGCCATTGGAGGTTGAAACTGAAGTGGGTTGGTGTAAAAATCTAATAAAGATTGTTGAATTTGAATCTTGTTGATGTGGGGATATATATACACATGTTATTATGGCACTGTAGTGGTTTCTTGAAAATTTGTTTTTTTTTTTTTTTTTTTTTGTTACTGGGGTGGGTGGATACTGGATAAGATGATTGATAATATAAAATTGGTGGGTTCCATTTGATATTTTGATGAGCCAATCAGAAATTGGAGTTTAGATTTCCAGCATATGCCTCTGTTTGGTTTGATAAGTGAAGTGGGCCTGAAGGTAAGAGGATATTGAAGGTGCACTGCCCAAGAAGCATGGGGAAGGAGTGGGGGTTCAACCCAAAAGATTACATGGTGTTTGTATAAATCTATTTTAAATCGGACCGGACAGATTAAACAGATAACTAGACACATATAAACCTATAATTCGTGACGATATGTATAAGTGTATAAGTTGAATTAATTAAGTTAATCGTCTTGATAGGTTAAAACTTACCTTGCACATGTTTAGTTAAACAATTGGTTGTGTTAATGTGGTAAGTCTAACTATCTTTATGTTCCATCAATTTGACTCATAATAAGAGATTGTTTCCATTAATGAAACTCTACAGTCATGTAATGAATTTAATCACAGAGATTAGAGGACTAGAAAGAGTTTAATTCATTTGGAGATGTGAGATTGAACTTATAAATTACATCTAGCTTTTTACCAGTCACGCGTTGCAGCGGAAATGTTTGCGGCGTGATTAAGTATAGTCTAACAATGACCCGACTTGTCTTTGGAATAAACTCACATTGAACTGTAAAGTAACTCGAATTTATACCGTAAAACGAAAACGTATTATTCTTGACTCGCCTCTTTTCAAACAAAACTATGTCGAAACGTAAATCAAGTCAAAAAGTACATAAAAAACACATAGATTATAATTGTCCCAACTTCCCGACTCGTTTAGAACTAAATTTACGTTGAAACGTAGAGTAGAAAACATTTTATATTTGTTAGACTCATTTCTAAATAAAGTTTACGTTAAAACGTATGAAACGTCGAAATATAGATCATCTCAAAGATTATATAAAATATACACGGAAACGTTTTATATTTGACATGACTCGTACCAACTCGTACCAAAAAATACAAATGTAAGAAATTAGTTTTTTTAAGTAAAAGTTATATTAGGGTAAACTCGAAATTTTAAAAATCCAAGGGAGTCAAAGTTACGTGTCAAAGTTGATTAGTCAGATTTAAATATAACTAGTGGACGAAACCCGCGCTATGAGCGGTGGTTATAAAAGTTAAAAGATATAATTCTGATTATTTATACGTTAGTACCAACAACTCGAAAAAGAATTACGTGCGAAACGCTGATAAAAAATGTAATAGAAAAAAGAAAATGTTAAAAAATAAATGCCTCAAAACAAAGAAAAAAAATAGCAAATGCGTAATGCCGAGTTTATTATAATTAACGAGCTTTATTATAAATTGATTAAAAGAAAATTTGACATAACTCGAAAACTTAAGTATAAAGCTTAAAAAAGTTCAGGTGATTAATATAAATTTGACGTAACTTGAAGACTTAAGTATAAAATTTTTAAAAAAATTCAGATTATTTAATGTAAATTTGACATAACTCAAAATCTTAAATATAAAATTAAAAAAAAGACTAAGTAAGTAAGTGTCAATTTGAAAAAACAAAACAAAAAAAGAGAACATTCTAATTAATTTTAAAAAAATCCTTATAGGTTTAAATATAAAATTGTAAAAATAATAAAAGTAGATTTTTTTATTAGTTTGAAGAAAAAAAATTTATCATGGTAACATTGAAAAAATCCACACATTCACAACTTATAATTTTTTTATTTGTTAGATATAGTGATACGACGGGTGTTATTTAGTCTTTTTTCTAACTTGTCTTAAACATTGATATATTTGGGTATTATTATTATTATAACTATATAAATATTTAATGATTATATACTCAAGTGTTTAAATAAAATAATACTTATATCAAATAGTAATAAGTTATAAAAATATATATAACAAATGTATATATTTTAATATTAATTTAAAATATTATAAATAATATAATACTTAAAATAAATATATTTAAAATAGTGTATTAATTGGGAGAAATTGATTAAATATGATCAAATTAGAAACTATTGTATATAGCACTTGTAACTTAAGTTTAAAAAGATTTATTTTGATTTTAAATTTTAAGTAAAATTACAAGTGTGTCCACATCAAATACTTATGAATACTACTATATAAAACAAAACCTTGGATCATAATTATAATTTTATAAAAAAAATTAACATACCTAATACAACATTTAAAGTATAAGGTACAAGTATTCTATACAATCATTTTTATTTGTCCATCATTTAATAAACTTCTTACTAATTAATACATTAATTATATCATATTATTAATACATTATTTAATAATATGAGTTTATTTAATTAATTACATTATATATTTCATTATTAAGAATATTTTAAATTAACATTTAAATTTATTAATAAGTATTATCTTATTTGAATAACTTACTATATAATTACTAAAAACTTTTATTACTATAATAATAATAATAATAATAATAATAATAATAATAATAATAATAATAATAATTAAATTTATAAATAAGTTTTGTCTTATTTGAGATAAACTACATAATTACTAAATACGTTTATAATAATAATGATGATAATTATCTATATTTATAGTATCTATACTATTATATAAATCGTTTGATAATGACGCATTTGTAATTTTACTTCAAATTTAACACTCCTAATATAACTTTTTAAATATAAGGTGCAAATGCTATATAAAGTAGTTTTTAGTTTTCTCATATTTAATACATTTCTTCCAATTCATATATTATTTAATATACATTTACTTTAAGTATTATATTATTTATAATATTTTAAATTAATATTAAAATATATACATTTTTATATATGTTTTTATAACTTAACACTATTTGATTTAAGAATTATTGTATTTAAATACTTACGTATATAAGCACTAAGTATTTAAATAGTAATAATAATATACCCAAATATATCAACTTTTAATACAGGTCAGAAAATAAGCTCGATAACACCTGTCACATCATTATATATAACAAATAGAAAAAATTATGTGTAGTGAAAGTGTATTTTCAATGTTACCATAATAATTTTGTTTCTCCAAACTAATAAAAAGACTACTTTATTTTTCTATAATTTTACATTTAAATCTCTAAGAATATTTTAAAACTAACCCCAATATTTTCTCTCATTTTGTTTTTTTACTCAAATTGCTACCTATTTATTTTGTTTTTTTATATATTTTATAGAGTAAATTACAAATTTTATCATTTAAGTATGTTTAAAATTATGGATCTTGTTCTCAAACTTTGATAAGTACACTGAGCGTTTTTTATATGAAAACTTATTACGCTTTACGTCTTTTCTATTAACAAAAATTAACTTTTTCACTTAGTTTTAGAGTAAATTACAAAATTATCCTTTAAGTATTACTAAATTTACAGATCTTGTCCTTAAACTTTGATAATTACACTGAATGTCTTTATTTGAAAATTTGTCATACTTTCTGTCATTTCCACTAACTTAAGTTAAATAATTATGTTAAATTAATGGTAAATAACTTTTTTGGCCCTACCCTTTAAAGGACAAAATATATAATTTACACTAATCTTGTATTTTCTTTCTTTCTTTTATTTATTTACTTACTTTTCTTTTTTATTTTTTTCTAACCACTTTTATCTTATAACTTATCTTAAATTTAATTAATAAATTAATTTAATTTAAAAAAAGTTAAATTCATTAATTGATTTTAATATATTACAGTTTTGTTATTTGTTAAATTTAGTTATGTACTTTTCTACTAAAAAATTTAGATAACTCATAATTTTTTTAAAAAGATAAAAATTACATAAACTAAAAATAAAATTTTCAAAAATTAATGAAACATTATTTATTAAAACATAAACTAAAACATACACGGGTTTTTGTAGGTGCATTCTGGTTGAACCATTTAGATCATTTCAAAAAATAAATATTCTTGATTTAAAATTTTGTGAGTTATTAGTAACGTGCCATTTATATTTTGTTTGAGATATCTAAATTTTTGATTTAAAATTAAATTTATATATTAAACATGTATTTGATAGATTTTACATAGTTTGTATTTGTAGTTTAATATCACATAATCTATAATTTTAGTTATATTTAAAAGATAAAATTTGTAATTTACTCTATTTTATATTTAATCTTTCGAATTATGTCAAATTTATATTTAATCACCTAAACTTTTTTTTTTAAGTTTTATACTTAAGGATTCGAGTTACGTAAAATTAATTTACAATAGAGTTCGTTAATTATAGTAAAGTTAACATTACACATTCACTATTTTTCTTCTCTGTTTTGAGATATTTATTTTTATAGTATTTTTTGTAATACACTTTTTATCAACGTCTCACATGTAATCTTTTTTCGGATGATTATGTATAACGTATAAAAATATCAGAATTAAATTCTTTAAATTTTATAACTCCCACTGCATAGCGCGGGTTACCCCGCTAGTAAATAGATAATATAGATATGTATAGATTATTATTATCATCATTATTATTAACGTATTTACTAATTATATAATTAATTATTTAAATAAGATAATATTTATTAATAAATTTAAATGTTAATTTAAAATATTATAAAATAGACAAATTGGATTTAAATAATCTAAATATTGACTATGTGTCAATATTAATCTCAACTAACAATATAACCGGTATCAATTCGATTTTGTTACTAATAACTAATTTGTAACAATAACATGCCGTCGCTATAGAGTTACATGTATTGACGAAATCTATAGTGACAATATTTTTTCTTACCTATAACGTCAACTAATGCCGACAACTTCAGAGACAAAATGTCGTCGCTATAGGGTGATTTGGGCTATATGGTCTTAGAGCATTCATAGTAGGTTTTTTTATTTTTGATGTGAGTGTGTGCACTATATTTTGGGGATGGTTGTTAGTGGTTGTGAGTGAAGGGAAGTGAATATTTATGGGGATTGTTCCGTGATTTCTCATATTTGGGGAAACACGGTACAACCTCTATAAATATTTTAATATTTTTAAAAGTTATTGTGAGTGTAGGAGAGAGAAAAAATAATAAAAAAAAATATTAAAAAATATAATTTAATTGAAAGAGATAGTAAAAAAGTAATGTTTTTAGTGTAAATATGGGGATGAGGTTGTAAAGCAAAAAGCTAATTGTGATAGATTTGACCAAAATCAGAGTAGTTAACATTCAATTTTCTAGTAATGTAAGAACATAAAATGACCACGACAATATATCTTGATCATCGGTGTAATGAAATATAATGATACACCAGATTATGTAATGGGGATATTTTCAATGTTTTCAGAACCGGATCGGACGTCGAACTGGACGCCTTACTGGTTTGGTAGTCGGACAGGATTTAAGAACCGGATGATGTCATAATTATATATATAGTATATTATATATAGTTATATATATAATTAAATATAAGTAATTTATACATGTATTTTATAGTTATATATAAAACTTAACTATATTTTTATATCCAACACACTAATATATGGTTCAACACCCCGTTTTTACCCATTAAAATCAAAAAAATAAAAAAAAATACAAAATCCGGTCCGAACCGGTTCCCGGTTCCCGGTTCAACCGCCGAACCGGTTCGAACCAGCCGGTTCAACTTGCTGAAAACGATTTGGGGGGGATCGGACCGGTGGACCAGCCGAATCCCGGTCGAACCGGTCGGACCGGCCGGTCCGATCCGGTCGTGAAAACAATGGATATTTTAGATCGCCACCGTAGCTATGTTCTTCAAGATTTTTCATCTTATTTTGTGTTGATTGTCTAATGAAGGTTGCATTATAACCTACTGGATGGCTAGCTCAAACCCTAGTCAAGCATTTTATTAAAAATGTGGTCATGAAATGAACAATTAATGTTATGGCAACAAGAAAGACGTGATAACAATTTCTAAGCATGTTAGTTATGTCATGGAAGAGTCATGTCTTAGGTCCAAATAAGCAGAAGGGAAATTAGTAGGGCAACTAACACACTTTATATCGCGCAAAATATTGCATTTATACGGTCTAAGTTACATCTAGTGAGTCTATTTATCTCACGAATGAAAGGTATGAATCATATATCCTTTCAACATGTGTCTGATTTCATGTCATGGGTCTAATTCTTCGTGTTCATCGCTAAGCATACTTACAAGTTACAATATATTAATGGCTAGACCAACGAATGAGGCAAGTGGACTTGTTTGGTTGATATTTTCCATATTTATTGTGAGTCTCGAGCTCGATGGGCAAGTGATCTCAGTTGTTTGTTTAGCTTTTAAGTTGGTAATATATCGGGGAGTTTATATTGGCTCTCATGAGGATTGACATGCACAAAACAGGTCATACAATTATCAAATTAGAGGAAAATTTAGTTGAGTAATCACTCATTGTATCATCTTAGGTTTTGATCCAAAGACATCACATATGCATAATCTAAATTTCAGTCATGCAATCCTAATGGCAGCCAAATAAGCAATAACTTGATAAGACCATCATTATTTATAGCAAAAGCAATAACGGATATCACATGCCCATCAAGCCTGATGTTCTTGTTTGCGTACATATCAACCAAACAAGCTTGGTTACCACATTGTAACCGAAGTTTAGTAGTTGAGAACGGTGATAAAGATAATGAAAGCTTGAATATAAGCGAGAGTTGAAGTAGCCGTATATGAACCAATGTCAGCAATCGCACACACTTAAGCATATTAGTTTTGAACTTGTAGTGTTTTATGCAATCCCCACAAGTAAGAGCATACTAAAGTAGTAGAATACTAAAGGCGCTTAAGGTTTACTTTAACATATATCTAGAATGTGAGGCCGTTTAACTATTGAATTTTTAAACTGAGATCATTGAACAAGGTTAAAAGTTTTATCATTTATGGAAATATGTAATACTGAGTATAAGTGAAATCAACCATATCTCAATGAAATCCAATGTTCAAGTTTTATCATTTATGGAAATAATTTCATTTTGAATGTTTCAAACACAAATCTGAATTGAAATCCAATGTTCAAGTTTAGCTGAGTGATCATATTGGCGAAATCACAAGTCATGATATACACAAAATAGTGAAATACTAAACTCCATATCATGTAATTAGAGGATATAAGCCGTAACTTAAATCATAAAAGCAACTTGTAAAATACTAGATAAGTTGGAAATTTTGAACCCTCGTCGTAAGTTGCTTTTGCATAATGATTTGTCTTGTGAGATTTTGGATTTGTGGTCTAAAAGGCTTTGTTCTCCTTTGAGCTACCCATGTTTCTTTATTACAGAAATTAAAATATTTTTGAATGATCATACACTTCACACCTTCTAACTAACTTTTATCAATGTTTATTTCAATTTATTATTTGATATTAAGCAAATTCAAATATACTAAAATAATATTAATTTATATAATACTAATTATCAACTTATTTATTCATCGTGGTTTGTACCTTATGTTTAATAGATTGTACCTCATTTTGTTTTTTTTATTTTTAACCCTATAGTTTTCTTTTTTTTTTTTTTTTTTTTTTTTTTTTTTTTTTTTTTTTTACATTTAACCCTAATACCTTTTTTATTTTTAACTTTGGTCTCATATGTTTTAATCTTTTACAATATTTTTTTATTTTACGTCTTAGTCTAAATTTTTCGAGTTAACATACAGGCACATGCGTATGTGGTTTAACATTTTTACATATATTTTTTTATAGTTTCACAACCGCGTTCTGTAATACACTTTGTTATAATTTATACACATTAACATGCCGCAATGCACATGCATGGTTTAAAGTTTTTACGTCTATTTTTCGTTCTATTTCTTTTGTTTTACGAGCTTTTTTTGCGTTGGTGGCCACTAGCGACGGAGTGACATTTATGCTATTTGACACGGTTTTACTCCCCACCGCAACGCATGGGCTTAAATACTAGTTACACTAGAATTTGTGAAAAATGAGAGAGAGTGTTGAAACAAGTGTTTCTTATTTAAAATGTTATGTTTGTCTTTTTAGTTGTTAGTCTGATGGGCTAAAGATTCCATTGTAAAATTCACCATCTTTGAAAGTCGTCATCCCGTAATGCCTTTAATTATTTACGTGGAACAAGTATTTCTAAATTTTGCTTATATTGTTGTGAAGTCATTGTTTATGCGAATGTATTGATATAATTTTATTCGGAATCAAGCCTCACAAGATGTGGCAAAAACACGTTGAATCAAATATAATATATTTTTTACAATAATTTAAAATTTTTAAATTCTAAATATATCATATGTAACATATTTACTTCTATATACGTTTCAGACAAACCCTACTAGTTACAACAGATATGAAGTGAATATACTTTTATCTCTTATGTATAACTTATGCACATGTATATGGTTTATGCATGTACGCTCGTGATGTGATACAAGTTCCATGATAAATAACAGGAATAATTCCTAAAATTGACATTTAAATCGATTAAAAAAACATCGACTTTTCAACCCTATTAAATAAATGTATCAAATTTATCAAAACATTCACCACAAACTAAAGGATGTGATATGTGTACATAATTTATGTCTTTGAGTGAAATCGCGACTTTTAAACTTTTCTACGTAAAAATGCCAACCAACTTAGTTTTAGTGTCATCGTACAAATATTTTGTCGTCACCTCCATTCTTCGTACGCATGTTTTGGCAAATTTGCTGAGACACGTGAATTCAAAACTATTATGAGTGAGGTGCCGACGTTTAAACTTCTTTAGGCAGCACCATCAAATTTTTTAGGTAAAACGCGCACATTTAAACTTTTATAGTAAAAACTTCAAATGTTTTTAAAATGAACACCAACATTCAAAGTTTTCTAGGCAGAGAGTTCAAATGTTGCAGGCGAAAAGCTAGACTAGAATAAAATTTTTATAGCAAAAAGTTCTAACTCTACCAAGTGAAACGCAAACGTTCAAAACTTTTTCAAGCGAAAAATTCAAAATGGTACGAATTTTTTTGCATAAGACACAGGAAGGTTACCACGGTGTAGATATGCCATGGTGAATGTTTTGACAAAATTAAAATATATATTTAGTAAAAGTTGAATAACCGATGTTTAATCTATCTATACTAATAAAATAAGGTTTTTGAAAGCCACATAGCATTATTCTAAACCAAATAAATCTTATTTTTCCGCTTTTGTCTCCTAATAAATATCCATTAACTACTAATGATATTATTTAATTTTTTTCATATCAATTTTTTTATTAAATTAAAAAAAAGATCTTTCTACAAATGTAAGTTTTAAAGATATAACATTTATAAAATAATAAATTTTTTAAAAAAATATCAAACCTAAAAAAACAATATATTTTAAAACCTATGTTTTCTAAAAAATAAAATTCTTATGAAAAAAAATAATTAAAATTCAAAGTTTAAAGAAATTATTAAAAATGACACTTTTTAAAAAAAAAATTTCAAAACAGTTTGTTTAAGAACCAACTTTTTTTTTTGAGAAAAAAAAAAATTAACACAAATAAAAAATGATATTGTTATTTTATCACTTGTACGTAATGTCAAACATATCTTATATCAAAAAATTGTTTTATGATTCATTAATTTTTATTAATAACTATTAATATTTTATTGATTCAACCAGTGTAATACATAAGATATCAACCCAGTTATATATAAAACTAGATTAAAACTCATTTATTATATGGGTAGGAAAAACTTAATATATTAAAATCTTTAGAATTTATTAATATTTTAAATGTTACGTATCGTTACTCCATTAATGAAATAATAAATAATGACTACTTAAAAAATTAATAGTAACATATAATAGAAATAAAAAATTATTAAATTATATTATCTATACTATCTAAAAACTGAATGTTTAGAGATGACACATGACGGTTTGTGCTGCAATCTATATTTTTTCCCTATTCTTTCTCATATTAAATGATAGAGATTTTAAGTAAAAATAAATTAAACTAAATATCTAATATATAAATCTTCTTATTCTAATAATTTAAATAACTTACTAAATTATAAATTTTTAATTATATTATATCTTAAAATATAATTTTGTAGTGTTCAATCTTTATAATTAGTCATTTATAATATCTTAAATCTTTTTTATTTTCTTATTTTATGAATGATTAATAACATTTAAACATACAATATTTTTATAAAAACTAATAATTTTAACAAGTTAGAATTATTTCACCCATATAAAACATGGGCTTTAACCTAGTACAATAATATATAATTGAATTCTTTTAATTTAGTATGTTTTAATAATGTATTAGTATAAGAAGATATATATTTTGGATATTTAATTATTGAGAAAAATTCAAATAAAAAAGGTTTCAAAACTAAAGTATAATAAGTAATCTCAACCATTAATCTTTTCAATCAATGATTGAAATCAAATTACAGTGAAAAATTTCTTAGATGGGCATTTTAAGAATAACTACTTTTGTTAACTTTTAATTTAGAAGTTTTCTCATTTTGTAAAACGTTCATAACTTTTACGTACAATATTATTTTTTTATAAAAATTACATCATAAAAACAAGAGTTTTGTATTTTTAAAACAAGTACGAAATTGTTATATAAAAACTTTTTAATGTTTTTAAAGTCATTATTATCTCTGTGTTTATAGTGTAGTTTATTGTGTTTTTTGTTAGTTATTATGTTTTTCTAAATACTATTGTATTTTTTACAATAATGAATTTAAAAAAAATGATAGAATTACATTGCTGTGTATCTCTAATATATAAAACATAATAACAAATTAACATCCAGTTAATATAATACATTAAAATAATGACAAAATAACACAATAAAATTAACATCCAGTTAATATAATACATTAAAAATAATGACAAAATAACACAATATATCATTGTGTTTTTTATCGTTATTATGTTATTTTGAATACTATTAGTTTTTAAAAATATATTGTTGAAATCAAATCATTGTTTACTACTAAATGTAAAACAAAATGATAGATAACAAGTTATATAATATATTAAAAAAATACCAAAAATAACACATTGTGTTATCTTAAACACTATGAGTTTTAAAAAATATATTGGCGAAGTATATTATTATATACTTCTAATTGTAAAACACAACGATAGATAACAAGTTTATATAATATTTAAAAACAATACAAAAATAGCACAAAATTATCTAAAATGTAAAACGCAATGATTAATACATATAACAAATAATGTAAAATATATGACGTAATAAACTGATATTTGATATAATAAGCTGGTGTATTTGACATAATTACTAAGATATCATCCTCTTTAAAACAATATGAGCACACGTGTCAAGCTCACAATCATTTTTATATTTTTTAAATTAAACATCTTTTTTTAATTATAACCCTAGCTTTAATTATTTCGTTTACTTATTAATAATTATTTTCATTTGATAAGAGAAAACGGCAAAAAATAAAATTTTAGAATTTATCAAAACTTGCCACGTGTCTTTATAAACCTTTTTTTTATTATATTGTATAGATATAGATATCGAATTTTATAATGTTCATTTTGAAAATTTCCACTAAATAATACTGTCTTTGTATTACACCATAAATAATATTTTTGTGGTAACGTTTTTATTATGGTTGAATTTCGTTAATTATGACAACATCTTGTTTTAACCAACTTGATAGTCTGACCGAGCGTTTTAATTTTTAAAATGTTAAAAAGAGCTGATCATTCTATATTTAGGCTTTTTATTAGAGATAAATTTGATTTTAATAATCCCAACTATAATATATTGGCTGATAATAATTCATACTATTAGTTTTGCCCAAAATAAATTTAACTTTCATTTTGTTGTCAATGACAATTATAATACCATAATCGTCATAGATTTACAATTGTTTTCCATTTGATTTTCACTAAATTTCGTTGTACGCTTTCTTATTTATTCACAATCACCATCACGAATAAAATCGAGTAAGAATCAAGTGTAAATCAATAAACGATTATGCTACTATGAATGCTCTTGACAAGGAAATTGAAAGTTGAGATTATTATTGACCAAACTAAGGTAGCATTTTGTTATTAAGAAATGAGAGGCGAAATGGAAGACAGGGTTAAATGAACGATTGAGAGTGCATGAAAAATAAAATGTTTGGTTGCTAAAAAAAATAAAATGAATCATTACAAAAGTAATCTTATTCTTTTTAATCACACCAAATTCATTTCAAACATCACTCTTTTTTTTTCATTCCATCCTATTTTATCTTTAGTCACCACCATCACCAACCACCACTAGCCACCGACCATCACCAGCCACTGGCCACCACCACCACCGGCCACTACCACCACCACCCACCACCAAGATCGGGAGCCACCAGCCACCATCATCGTCGAACACCACCACCGACCACCACAGCCATCATCGTCGGCCGCCACTACCACAACCACAATCACCAGCCACCATGCACCACCTCCATCGGTTGGCACCACCACCACCGCCACTGGGAACCACCACCAGGCACCAGCCACAAGGCATTACAACCATGACCACTTTTACATTTCATTCTTTCGTCTTTTACTACTGAACAATCTACATAAAGTAATGATTTATTTCATTTTTAAAAAGTAATCAAACAACATAATGAAATGTAATGATTTATTTTATTATCTAATTCATTCATTTCTTTGTCTATTTTATTCATTTACTCATTTTATTAGCTCATACCAAACAGATTTTAATAGTATGAATTATCATAGGATAATATTTTATAATTTGATTATCAAAATATGAAATTATAGAACCCATTTATACAATACCCGTCATTCATATCTTGAAATTGATGACCTAATTTAGTAAAAGTTAATTAAACTACTTGTAAAATTAGGATAACTCTTTCCCATAAATGTTTTAACATAAAAGATAAGAAACATAGTTCTTGCTGTGCACGTAAAAGATAATGGAAATTGGAGTAAGCATATATTAAACGAAAGAAACAGAATATTAACACAAAGCATGAATATTGGGTATTAAATCGTGGTGTTATGCTATCGTCATATGTGAACAGAAGACAATGACATAGGGATATCATTAAAGCCCTGGTCTTGTATCATGTGCTTATAATTTCAAAACAACATTTAATCTATGTACTTTAAAAAATAAAAATAAAAGAATATTAGTTTAATAGGTTTAGAAACATAACAAAAAATGCAAGAAAACATATTAATATAAACAAATAAAATAATGTAATTAGATATAAGTTTTTATCATGTACAAATGCGTGTGTATATTGTTGGTTGTTCTTATAATACTAGAATGTTGTCCACGCATGCAATATTCATGCATTCCCTTTTAGAAACACGTGACCTTTGGGTGTTCTAGACAATGCAGTTTTCGAATACATGTAGGCACCCTTAATTCATTGTCAGTTATAGTCCACAACTATCTTTTAACGGTTGATGACGCAATCGTCTGTCCCTATTTCTTTTTAGAAGTTGTCTTGAGCTAAGATGACAAAGATTCTTTTACACTGCGTTGTGTGGTGTCAAAGTGGATGTTTGTGTTGTGGAGATTCTTTTAAACAGCCTTTGCTACAATCATATTTGTGATAAAGTTCTAGCAAATTAAAGGTAGTGACAAATTTGCTACAAAAACGTGGTTGTAGGAAAAAAAACCCATGGTAAAAAAGTTACCTACAAATTTGTCACAAAGCGTCTCGCAATTTTGCCACAAACATATGTTGTTGCTAACTTTGCGATAAAACTCCCACAACTAAGTTTCAAAAGTTTTTGCTACAAATTTGCTACAAATTTATATTTTAAGTTTAACTACAATATAGCTACAAAACTAAAAAAAATTTCGACAAAGTAGCTACAAACTTATAAAAATATTACGACAAATTAGCTATAAATCTATAAAAATTTGCAACAAATTAGCCACAAAACTGAAATTTGTATTTTTATTGTTTGCTATATTTTTGCCACAACATTTAATAAAACATTAAAAAAAATCTAATAACATCAACATGTTTCAAGCAAAACTATATAAATATTTGAAAAAACAAAAAAAATTAAAAACTCAAAATTTTATAAAAAGACCCACTACGATATTAGCATTTAATCCCAACAACAATCAAACGTACTAAATAACAATGTTTTAATGGTTACAATTAATCACCAATAGAGATAACATTTGAAAATACGAAACAATCATCAATTACTTATCGGCTAGCTTTTTCATAATCTCTTCCATTTGTTTTTGTAAATTTTCACGTTCGGCCCGCTCTCTTTCTCGCTCGATCCGGGCTAGTTCTCGCTCATTTTCTCATTCCATCTTAGCTTGTTCGCGCTCTTCTTCCCGATCTTTTTCCAACTGTTTCAGGCGGATTTCTAAGTTTTCTCTGGCTTCTCGTTCTTTTTCTAATTCTGATCGAACATCTTGGACATACAATTATAACCAATCAAAATGATTTGAACCAACTTTATAGAAGTATATGCATCAACTATCAATTTGAATGGTCAAAATAACATAATTTTATTTTAAAAAACTAAAACTACTTACTTGCAATCTAAATGTGTCAAAACTATCTAAACCCATTGAATGAAACTAAAATTACATACTTTCACTTCAAACGGGTCAAAATTTTCTAAAACCCACTTTTGAAACTACAACTTTTGATTTAAACACATAAAAATGACCCAAACCCAATTTATAAAACTATAAATATCGACTTTTCATTTAAACGTATCAAAATGAATGTAATATCAATATATAATGCAACATGTATAGACAACACACATAAAAAGGGATGTCTCTCCCTATATACCAAGATCTAATACTGGTACTCCTAACCCAGTCAAGAATGCCTAAACAAGAATTAATATTTGTAGCTTACTAATAACAACAATGGTGATACCTCTTGTGAGTTTCGAAAATCGCCATATGAACTGCACCCGTAAAATGATGAGTGTGTCCCGCTCACCACAAAATGTGAATCAGAAGATCCTACCCCGAACATGCGGCCACAATTTTGGGGATGCAAACGCTCCCACACAGCATAGTCATCACGATCCGGATTTTGATCATTGTTCAGCCCATACTCTTTCTCAAGTTCATTTTGGAACAATGTCTATATTTTTATGAGAACAAATGAATCAAAGTGTAACTAAAGTTGATATAGTAATAACATATATATAAATTATTATTTACATATGATTCTGTTGATTGTTGAGTGACAAACTCCAACTCATCCAAGTCTTTAATATTTATGTCCCCATCCCGCAATCTCTTTTTAGTCTCTTTGGTGGCATGTGTATCAATGAAGACTAAATCATAGCCAACCTTTCCACCTTTTTTTTCCTCCTAAATAAATATTAATAAGTGTTAAATATAAAAACAGTTACTAAAATTAATATAAATAAATAGGATTAGCCTACCAAGTTGATACGATGTTCATCGAATCCCATAGACCCGCCTGCATGTCGAGATAGATCATTTTTACGATTATTAGTCCCGGTAATAGATTTTTTTAACCAATCATCTTTTATCCAAATCTACAAATTATAAAATTTATATGTATAATATATAAAGAATAATAAAAATTAAGAAAAAAGAAGGAACTTTTTAACCCTTACATCACATAAACGTTGCCACCTCTCAAGAGGGATCTTATCTGGCGGATAATTGCAAATTATACTGAATTTTCTTTTCGTTTGACCAATAACATGACCGTCTTTCATGGCTTTCTTTATAGATTCATCTCTTAGACACCTCATTTTATCTGGATAACAATTTGCCAGCACATTAACGAATCCTTTATAAATGTGTTGGTCGTCTCGTGGATCCCATCTCCACTTGGTTTGTAAAAAATAAAAAATAGAGGTAGAAATAAAAATTAAAATAGATATAGTTATAACATAAATAAATTATTATTTTTTACATTACCCGAAAGCAATTAAACATCTCCCTTAGTTTACTCTGTGGGACTTTTTTAAATGTGGGCCAATCTCCATCAAGTTTTTGATCAAGTATTTCTATGGCACTCCTATGAACCTTTCCACATGCAAACCTACAATATTAAATAACCAAAAAAATATAACTATAACATGAATAAACAACATAAATTAGAATGCTAAACTAGAAACATACTTTTTTCCAAAGCGTCTAATCCATGGCCTCTCACCACCACCAATCTTATTACCACCGGTATCCTCAAACATTCCTTATTAGTTTGAGTATGCAGAATGTTAAAGAAAAGTTTGCCTCTTGATTAAAAGAAACGAGCAGTGTTTCATAATCTATTACATTGAGATGAAGATCATCACGTAACTTGTATAATTAAACTAATCAACTCTTGACCAAGTAATTGACTTCTTAAGAAGATTATAGGTCTTAACATAATACAAAAATATAAACATACACCATACAACCTTCCTAAATATTTAATCACTCATAACTTCACGACCACTTGAAGCAAAACAAACTGAAAGATTCAACTTTTGTTCTAACTTTAGATTAACAACATTTTAGTCTATTTCTAGCATAGTCTTCTTCTAATCAGTTAATCGCTTAAAACACAGAGAGTGTCAATACAACAATGTAAATCTGTCACAAACACCCTTTCTATGAACTTGTTCATCACTATAGGCGTTTTATGTAGCAGTAAATGTAATCAAATTTCATTATTACATTTGAATCATACTCAAGGTAACCATGGTCTTGCTTAACCTTAATCTATCTTATAACACAAATAAGTTGTATTTCAAAATTCAAAATAACAACATTCTGGTACAATGACATCAATATTAAACCTACATTCGAACTTGACCAAACTATCGCTTCACGATAGATTTGTTCTATCGCGTGTAGAAGGAGACTACACTAGCAACAAAAGCTCTCCAGTCGATATGAGTGAAATAAAGATGGAGGCCAATACATGACACAATAAAACGATCATACGTGATGATTATAGGACAAATAGAAATCCGATTGTTACCTGAATTACGCCATTGGTGTCGCGAAACTGCAATTGACGATGGCGGAAGGCGATGGCGGTTGCGTCGCTGCTGGTGGTGGAGAAGGCGATGGCGGTTGACGGAGAAGATTCGACTGAGATTGTGTCGTTGAGTTCGCTGCTGTTCTAGGGCAAAATGTCGCAAAATGGAACTTTAAAACTTCAAGACAATGACGATTTAAACTATTTAATTTAGGTTATCTAATTCATATATATTAATTACATATTAAAACTTCAACAAAACGACCCCCTGTCCTGCTGGTTGGGCTTGTGTTTATGGTTAGTGTAGACCCCAGTTCGAAACTTGTAAGGCTTGTGTTCTTGTGTTCATATGTGGTTTATGTTTTTTAAAATTTTAAACTTTTATGCTTTTTTTTCTAAAATGTCTTAAAACCAAAAATAGAAATCTAAATTTAATGTAGTAAGTTTCAGAACAAATACAAATGGTACAAAATTTGCTACAATTTTGCTCCAAACATATATTTTATTTTATAATTTATTCAGTAAATAAGTGACTTTGAGATGTAGTCGCAAATTTGTCGCTATAAGTACCTAATTTGCTATAATTTTGCTACAAACAAATATTTTATTTTATTATTTATCTTATAAGTAAGTAAATTTGTGTTTTGGTCGCTAATTTGTGGCAAAGAATATCAAATTTGCTACAATTTTACTACAAACAAATATTTTGTTTTATTATTGTGAGTAAAAATTTACATTTTGCTACAAATTTGCAACAACTTAAAGTTTTGTAGCCATTTTGTAAAAAAGTTGTGTGAAATATCAAAGATATTATTGTATTTTAGGTTTTGTTGAAATATCGTCACAAATTAGTGGCAAATATGTTATTGTAGGAAATTTGTGGCAATTACTTGTAGCAAAAATAATCATTTTCTAGTAGCGGATGCAATGGTTGCAGAAATTGAGTTTGCTGATCTGTGAAATATGAATGGTTGCGATAATTGTTTGGATTGTAAATAACTAAATACCCATGGATACCTCAAAGATGCCCCGACTTATGCGCTAGTCCATTAATGGTGGATGTCGCGTGGTTTCAAGATGCTCACATATCTCCCCATAATTAGAAGCTCTTATTTTTTTTTTAACGACAAATCTACTATACTACTACACTAAACCAAATTACACCATTGCTTGAGATTCAACCCAAGACCTTTCCTCTAATAGGAAAAGCCTCTACCAAGTATGTTAGCCACACATTGACAAAAACTCTCATATTTCATAGATTAGTTTTGAGTAAGGAGTGTATTATAAGGATTATATAAATATAATATTAAATAAATTAATAATTTATTAATTATAAAATGATATTTTAATATAAGTTAACAACTTTTTAAATTTTCATTTTTAAATCTTTTTTATTTTTTATTTTTTAAAAAAGTTAAACATTTTTTTTCAAAACAAAGCATTTTAAAAAATATTATTTTTGAAAATTTCTTATTATAACCTCAATTTTAATTATTTTAGATTATAAAATTTTACTTTTTAAAAACAATAATTTGGAAATATTTCATAGTTTTAAAAAAGATAAATGTTTTAGAAATATTTATTATTTTTTAAGATCTTTTTGTTAAGTTACTTATAAAATTATTTTAGATCTAAAAGAATTTTTACCTACTCTAATAAAATAGTAACTAATTGGGACAAGTGATGTCAATAGTCATCACATTTCTTCTTATTAAAATTTTATTGATTCTATCTTCTATTAAATGAATACATTAATTAGTAATAATATTATTTAATACTTTTTAGATTGAAAATATTATAAAAAAATAAAAATAAATTTTTTTTATTAATGTTATTTCTAGAGAAAAAATTTTTATAAAATAATATTTTTTTTCAAAACATCAAACTTTTTTAAAAATGAAATAGGTTAAAGTTGATATTTTTAAAAATAAAATTTCTATAAACATAAAATAATTAAAATTAGAAGTTATAATTAAAATTAGAAGTTATAATAATTTTTTTTAAAAATAATATATTTTTTTAAAATGGTTTATTTTGAAATAAATATTTATTATTTCTTTTGCAATAAACAAAAGTTTAAAAAGTTGATATCATTGTTTTATTACTTATAGTGTTTACTAATACGTAATTTCAGTTATATTTTATCTTAAATATTGTTTTATAGTTAATAAGTTTTTATTATATTTAATATTATATGTATTTAAACTGTGTAATACATGTGTTTACTAAAACCAGTTAAATTATATTATTATTAACAAATATAATTATTTAGTAATAACGAGAAGTGAGAACATTTGGTAAGGTTTATTGTAATGTTATAATGTGTTTCTTCTAATTATTTTTTTTATTAGAGTACAAATATTTGATTATATCAAATTGTTCTCTAACAATAACTAAATTTACACAAACATATGTAGGTATAGTATATAAGTTCTAGTAGGAAAATTTTCAAACTGACATATCTATATATATATTGTACTAGTTTTAATAAACTTGTGTATTACACGAGTTAAATAACATATTAAATAAATCAAAATTTTATTAATTATAAAATAATAGTTTAAGATAAGATATGATTACAATACGTATGAGTAAGGTTATAAATAAAAAAATAATAATATTAAAATTTTAAACTTTTGTGTTTCTTTTGTTTTTCCAAAAAATAAATTAAACATTATTTTTATAAATTTACTTACTATAACTCCTAATTTTAAGTATTTTTAGTTTATAAAGATTTTAATTTTATAGAAACCAATATTAAAATATTTTGTATCTTTAATAAAAGTTTATTGTTTTAAAAAAATTTCATATAAAAATTTATTTCTTTAAAAATAACATTAATAAAAAGATCCCTTTCATAATTTATTAAAAATCTATCTTTAACCATAAAAAAGTTAAAATAATAATATTATTAATTAATGTAGTTATTTAAGAGCACAGAGAGGCGGAAAAATTTTGATGAGAATTGTTACGTGTCACGCTTTTATTAGAGTAGAAAAATTGATCATAGTGAGTCTCAATCATTTTTTCTTGTAATATTGACCACCGGATCATTAAACTTCTAATATGTAACACTCTAATTATTCAAAAAGTTGTTACATGACGGACATAGTTTTTAATCCCCTTCGCTCGTATAAATGGTTTAGAAGTTACATGGTCCTCTTTTCGGTTACAATGTGCAATCATATATTCTAAAACTAGATTTAGTAAACCCGTGTATTACACGGGTTGAACATATAAAATATTAAATATATTAAAAACTTATCAAGTATAAAATGATATTTTACGATAAAATATAATTGAAATTACATATAGTAAGAACAATATTTAATAAAATAATTATATCAACTTTTTAAACTTTTGGTTTAAAATTTTTTTTTTCAAAAAAATAATAAATATTTTGTTTCAAAACAAACCGTATTAAAAGTATCATTTTTAAAAATTTTCTTATTATAAATTTCAATTTTAATTATTTTTTGTTTCTAAAAAATTAACTTTTTAAAAACACTAATTTTAAAAAGTTTGATGTTGACAGTCACTACGATTTATTAACATATAATTAATTAATGACGAAATCTTGTGTCCACATCTTTGATAATCTGCCGGTTAGAATTTTGCCACTAATGAAAGTGTCATGTTGACAGTCACTACGATTTAGTGGTAATACATGCTGATAGTCTATCGGTGATCTCTTAGTCATTTTCGTCAGAAAATATATTGCTTATATGTACTATGTATTTAGGCGGTGTATCATTGATGAGCCCTCCTTCGCTGGTAGATTTCTTACCGATCCATCCATCTTTGAAAAGGTTTGGTTTTGTAGTGTTTATAATTTCTTATTCCATAAAAGTTATTTTTAGAAATAAAACTAATAAAAAAATCTTTTTTAAATTTATTAAAAAAACTATGTTTGTTAAAAAAAAGTTAAATTATTATTATTGATAATTAAGGTAATTATTTAATAGGAAAGAGAATCAGGAAAATTTTGGTGAAAATGAATGTGGTACCGTCACGTGTCAACCAATATACTATTTTATTAGAGTATAAAGATAAAGATAAAGATATAAAGATTCATGTTAAAATTGCATATCACAAAAAAAGGTTTAAATTTAATGAATTCCCATCAAGGACTGTTACATGAAGGCTAACCCTAAGTCAAGCTAACACTTAGTTATACGACGTTCATTTGATCATTAAAAAGGGTTAGTAGATTTTGATAATTCAAATTTTCATTTATTGGTCAGCATTAATCTCAGCTCAGGAAATATTTACAGACAGTCTCAACTTTGAGCTTATTTTCCTTCAACGATCCCTTACTAACTGAGAGTTAGTATCGTTAGTTTTTCGATAACGTGGACTGTTTATATGGCCAAAACACTAAGCAGAAAGTTGAAATCAACCATCTAGTCCGTCAATCTGAAACTTTTGCACCCTAAAACTTGTCAATCTCCATCTTCTGATCTGAACCACTTAACTCATTCGAGGTAAATTTCAGGTGACGTTGGAGGCTAAACATCAAAAAATGGACTTGATGGAGGCTGGGAGTCAGCGTAGTTGAAAAATAGTTCAATGTTGGGAAACATTTCCTGAGTTGAGCAAACATTTCCCGACCAATAAATAAAACTTACTAATAACACTTAGACCACACACACATACATACAATATATATATATATATATATATATATAGTATTGGGTTCATATAAAAACCCACACTAATTGCAAGAACCCTTTAACTCAATTACATCCATTGATTTGTTTTGATATATATAAGATTATGACATGTGTCAATTTGGTTTTATTAATAGAAAAGGATAATTTGATCAATTAAGCAATTCAAAAAAATCAGATTGAATATGGTGGTGACAAGTGTCACCACCTAAGTTTCTCTCTTCTACTATATTTCTTTTTTTTATAAAAATAACTTTACACCCAATTATTTTATACATTCATAATTTTTTTATACTATATTATTTTTTTATAAAAATTACACCATTAAATTCGTATAATTTTTCTCTTTAATTTTCATATAGTCTCGATAATTTTTTATGCTTTAGTTGAGATGCATGTAGTTACATCACTGTAACTAGCATTTACAATACCTAAAAACCATTTTACAACACCTAAACCACATCTCTACACCAGTCTAACGAATCTATATCACTGTAGTCAAACTAAAACAACAAAAATACAATTAGTAAACTAAGAACATATGCACTAACAACATAAAAATAACTAGCATAACATCTCATAATACTTACAGTAAATTACATTATGTTTATTTGAATAACAAAAACAATTAGTAAACTAAGAACATATGCACTAACAACATAACAATGTCTAAATTTAAGTACTTGTTCTAATGTTTAATTCTGTGTTTTTTGTTTCAATTTAAAAAGGATTTGAATCCAATTTATTAGGTTTTATTTTTGTTGGTTTTATATATGTAATTCGATGTAATTTATTGTAAGTAATTACAATTTGATGTAATTTGCTGTACGTTTTTTGTCATTAAAAAAATTTAAAAATTCAGAGATTATATGAAAATAAAAGAGAAAAATGAGATTAGTTTTATGGTGTAATTTTTATAAAAACTTACTAATATATAAAAAAGTTAGATATGTTTAAAAATAAAATGGGTAAACTTTTCATTATAATTTTGCTACAGTTACAGCAGTGTAACACTATAACATATGGTAAAATGGTGTAACATATGGTTTTAGATGGTACATTTTTGTTATTTTAGTGTGATTACAGTGATGTATTCTTATTATAATGATGTAACATATTGTTTTAGATGTTGTAAAATAGTTTAAGTGTTGGAAATACTAATTACAGTGATGTAGCTATAGACATCCAAACTAAATTACAAAAAAATATTAAGACTATATGGGAATTAAAGAGAAAAATTATACGAGTTTAATGATATAATTTTTATAAAAAAATATTAAAAAGTAATAAATGTATAAAAAAATTGGGTGTAAAATTATTTTTATAAAAAAGGAAAAAAATATGAGAGGAAAGAGAAAATTAGGTGGTGACACTTGTCACTATCATATTCAACCTGAATTTTCTTGGGTTGGTGAAATGACCAAATTACCCTTTTCTATTAAAAAGTCAAATGAACACATGTCATGATCTTACTTTTTGTAAAATTAATCAATGGACTATATAGGGTTAATGGGGTCTCATAAAAACTAAGGGTTCTCATTAGAACATTACCCTATATATATATATATATATATATATATATATATATATATATATATATATATATACTCTTTTGATGCGTACCCAAAATTGAACCATGAACAAAACATTGCCAAACACATGAGAATAGTTGCCATCCTTACTCAACGTCCCGGCTTTAAAGTGACAAGTAACACCACATACATGAAAAATCTAACTAATTAATGTTAACCTGGAAACACTAATTCTTATTTTCATTGTACATCTAAGATACATGTTTATTACGTAAAGTCAAAACAAAATCAACTTTATAAATACTTGAACTCATCAATTCTTTCATCTCATCAAGTATTAACAACCCACATTTTGGGTTATTTCTATATTCATTTTTGTTTTTAGGCCACCCTCATCTGTCTATCTCTCTCTCTCTCTATAAGTATGTAGAGGAAGGAGAGATAATCAGCTTGTTTTAATAATCAATCAAGTTTATCAATAGCAAACCTCTGTCTAAATATACATGACAAGATTATGTAATATGACTAATAACTGAAAAGACAAACTCTCAGCATGTACTATGACATCTATGTTTAACTAAAAGGACACTCTCAATCGATTTGGTTTAGTTAGGATTAATGTTCTCAGAATTGAATCGGATAGCAAACTGGTAATTTTAATGATTGACTGATCGGATTGAATTTAATAATGTATGAAGTTATAATTATATATATATATGTATGTATAGGGTTCCTGAGAAAACAATAGTTATGTAAAAACCAAAGAAAATCACGTAAATCAATAACATAATTCAAATATTTTTTGTTATTTTAATTATTAAAATGTTATTTAAGTGTTTGGTACATATATGTTGAGCATACATACGAGAATGAAGAAACTTACGTATACGTAACACTATGTCGAATGAAAAATGGTTACGTATACGTAACCTATGTGTGACGTATATGTAAAACCATGCTACGGTTTTCATTTGATCCATACCTTTATTTATATATACTCACACATATATATAGAGAGTAGTGATAAAAAATTTATAAATTATGTGACCGTTTTCATTGATTTTTTCTAGTTTTCTCATACCTTTGTGATTTTCTTAGGATCCCTCCTCTATATGTATATTATAAATATAGTTATATATGTAATTCAATATGAATATTTTATATGTATATTTTATAGTTATATATACAACTTAATAATAATTATATATCCAATACTGCAATTCATCATCCGACCTACCCATTAAAATCCAAAAAAAGAAAAAAATTAAAAATTTGGTCTGACCCAGTTCCCGGTCCAACCGCCGAACCGGTTCAAACCGAGCGGTTCTTGGAAAAGAAAACGAGTTGGGGTGGATCGAACTGGTAGCCAACCGAATCCCGATCCGACCTGTCGGACAGACCACTCCGATCCGAGCCTAATAACATCGATTAGGATCAAGTAATTTGACACAGATGATACAACTTCGTTATAATTATGTTGGCTGCATACTTATTGTATTCACATGTTTTTATACTATCATGTTATGTTGTTGAAATGTATAATGAAAAAGTTTTTCTATTCTAATAAAATTATAACTATTAGTGACACGTGTAAGCAACACATTAATTCTCATTAAATTTTTCACGCTTCACTCTTCTCTTAAATAATCATATTAATTACTAATAATATTATTTATTTTTTTAGATTAAAATAGTTTTTTAATAAATTAAGGAATAATCTCTTTATTAATGTTATTTCTAAAGAAATAATTATTTATAAAATAACTTTTTTTTAAAACATCAAACTTTTTTAAAAATATAAAATATTATAAAATTGGTGTTTTCAGAAAGTGAATTTTGAATAAACAAAAACTTATTAAAATCAAGAGTTATAATAAGAAAGTTATAAAATGACATTTTTTTAAAACGTTTTGAAACAAAATTTGTATTATATTTATAATAAAAAAAATTTCAATTATACCTTATATTAGAATATTATTTTATAACTAAATGTTTTTCCTATATTTAATATTATTTAATTTAATACGTGTAATACATGGTTCTAGTAAAACTAATTATATGATCTATCTATTATAATAAAAGAAAATTTTAAAATGGTACGTGTCGAAATATTATGATTTCTCATATTGATTTTTCCGTCTCTCTGGCTCTCTCTCCTAATAAATAATAATTATAAATAGTAATTATATTATTTAAAATATTTCTAAATTAAAAGATATTGCAAAATTTATAAACTAGATTTTTATATAAAATTAATCAAACTTTAAAAAAATATAAGATACTGAAATTTTCTTAAACAAAAAAACTTTTTTAGAAATTCTAACTTTTTTATTTTAAGGGTGATTAAAAAATAAAAATTATATTTGAAAAACAAAATGTAAAAAAATAATCTCATAAAAAAAGAATTTAAGATGATATTATTGTTGTTTTACTTAAAGTACTTATTTATAAATAACTTAATCATATTTTATCTGAAAATATTATTTTATTATTTTTATTATAAATTATTTAATATTTTATTAATTCAATCTGTGTATTACACCGGGTATAAACTAATATATTAATACATTGAATTTGACCTTATAAATTCTTTTGCAATTTTCAAAAGAAATAATGAAACGGTCAAAATGCTCAAAATAACTCCTTGAATGCATTCAAATTTAATCCTTCATTTACGTAAGAAATTAATTAACTTAATTTAAATCCTTTTAAAGATAGTTACTCATTTAATTAAACGACTAAATACATTAGACTTATTCATTTTCCAGACACAAAAAGTTAATTAAATGAAAAGAAACCATCCAACACCAAATTCCCTCATAAAAAGGAAGTGACACCTATATCTTCCACACGTGTTCGTATTCAAAACGCACACCTCTTTCTTTTCTTTAAAGTTTAAATAATATTCACATCTATGTTTATAACTTTATATAGAGTTTTCCAGAGAGTTATAAACACACATATAGATATAGTGTATTAACAAATTTGAACCGAAACCAATTTGATCGAAATCAATTGAATTGAAATTGATTGATAAATGGAACCACAAATGACGGATATTGAGGCACAATCCGTCTTCAAGAAAGTTGATCGTACAGTCACATTGAAGGTTAGATTTTCATCATTTGATTGATTTTTGATTTCATGAAGATGATGAGCTGCTAATGGTTTCTTTTGTTTTTGATTTGGGCATTTTCAAGAACTTAAATCTTGATTTTAGGGTTTATGTTTTCAGAAACAAGATATGATCATGAGTTTTGCATGGTTAAATTATCAAGAACACATTTTTAGGGTTTATATTTTCTTGAAATGATCGTTAGGGTTTTACTAATTACTTTGTTATTAGTTTGATTAGTCTTTAATCTATTTCTGATTAGTTTTCACTTTGATTTACATCTAAATTAATAATATTAATTTTTATCTTCTTTTCTGGAATTGAAGAGTTCTTGAAAGTGTGCTAGCTTATGATAATTATGTAGTTGATTAATGAAGATTGTTGCGTGTAAGCTTCTGTTATACGCGTTCTTTAATTGCGTTCAAATCGATATTAACATGATTTTTGATTAATGAGTTTTGAGTTTTGATTATTCTATCAAACAGTTTCAAGAAGTGGTTTACACTATTGATATAAAGACACAAGGATGTTTAAAGAAGAATAAACACAACAATCCAATAGAAAAACAGATATTGAAAGGAGTTACAGGCATGGTGTTGCCTGGAGAAATGTTAGCAATGTTAGGCCCCTCCGGCAGCGGAAAGACCACCCTCCTGACGGCGCTAGGCAGCAGACTAGGTGGCAAACTCGGCGGCACCATCACCTACAACAGCAGACCATTCTCAAGTACAATGAAAAGAAACACTGGTTTTGTTTCTCAAGATGATGTTTTGTACCCTCACTTAACAGTGAGTGAAACCCTAGTGTTCACAGCTCTTCTTCGGCTGCCTAATAGTCTAACGCGCCACCAAAAGATAGCGCAAGCGGAAGATGTGATCGATCAACTCGGGTTAACAAGATGCAAAAGTAGTATTGTTGGTGGGCCTGCACTAAGAGGTGTATCGGGTGGGGAGCGAAAAAGGGTTAGTATTGGGCAAGAAATGCTTATAAACCCTAGTTTGTTGTTTCTGGATGAGCCAACATCTGGGCTTGATTCGACAACCGCTCAACGGATTGTTTCAACACTATGGGAGCTAGTGAGAGGAGGGCGAACCATTGTGATGACGATTCATCAACCTTCGAGTCGCCTTTTTTATATGTTTCATAAGGTTTTGTTGTTATCAGAAGGTAACTCATTGTATTTTGGAAAAGGATCAGAAGTTATGTCTTACTTTGGCTCGATTGGATTTTCACCATCGGTAGCAATGAATCCTTCAGACTTCTTGCTTGATCTTGCAAATGGTATGCAATTATGCATTGCAAAGAATGTGACATTGTGACTTGTTATTTCTTTTCATCTTTATTTTCTGCATAATAACTTAAGTTTGGGGATTTGCACAATGTGAAAATTAGGTATATCATCCGATGATTCGAGCCATGATGATCAAGCTACAGTCAAACAGAAGTTAGTTGCAGCGTATAAGTCGAATCTAGCTGATAATCTGAAAGCTGAAACACTAGAATTTGAAGAACAAGTGAATGATGTATTAGACATTAAGAAGTCTGAACAATGGAGTACAACTTGGTTGCAACAGTTCACAGTTTTGCTCAGAAGAGATCTAAAAGAAAGGAGACATGAATCTTTTGATTCTCTAAAGATTGCACAGGTTATAGTAATATCATTTCTTTGTGGTTTGCTATGGTGGCAATCGGATACCGCACACATACAAGATCAGGTATATATATGCCAATATCATTATCTTGTTACTTACATCTTCAGCCAATTTTGATAATTTGAGTTACAATATATGCAGTCAGGATTGTTGTTCTTTTACACTGGATTTTGGGGCTTTTTCCCCTTATTTCAAGCGATTTTCACATTCCCTCAAGAGCGCGATATGCTAGCAAAAGAAAGAGCATCAGGGATGTATAGACTTTCATCTTATTTCTTCTCAAGAACAATAGGTGATCTTCCAATGGAGCTAGTTCTTCCCACGTTCTTTTGCATCATAACCTACTGGATGGCTGGACTCAAGCCCAATCTTGGTAGTTTCCTACACGCATTGTTTGCGCTGCTTTTAAGCGTGTTGGTCTCACAAGGGCTAGGACTAGCCCTGGGTGCACTAGTTATGGACCTCAAATCAGCAACCATTTTAGGGTCTGTGATCATGTTAACTTTCACATTGGCTGGTGGATATTATGTTCAACATGTTCCGGTTTTCATATCTTGGATCAAATACATATCGATCAGTTTGTTTACTTACAAACTCCTGTTAGGATCACAATATGAGAAGGACCAAACATATCAATGTGGTAACCAAACCTGTTTGGTTGCTGACTTTCCTGCTATTAAGAGCATTGGGCTCGATGGGCAAGGGATCGCGGTTGTTGCTTTGGTTGTAATGCTGGTGTTTTATCGTGTAGTTGCATATACTGCCCTCATGAGGATTGGAGTACCTAAGAAGTAAGTGAGGTCTTCTTAATTTTTGGGTCAAAAGATGACAGAAATGAGTGATTCTTATGTTGTGTTTTGTTATATTCTCTAGTAGTAACTATCTTGGATTTTTGTTTGGCCTTAAAATGTGATCATGCATATGGCTATATGTTTTGATATATATGCAGATCTCAATCTTACTAGTGAACACATTATTATGGTTTAGTTTCATATTTTAAGCTTACTAGTGTGTGAACCCGCGCTTTGCCGCGGGTTGTTAAAATTAAAACACTTGATTTCGATTACTTGTACGTTAGTATTCAATCAGTAGATATGGATAAAAAATTATATTGACAACTCTGTTTTGGAAAAAAAATCATGTCGAAACGTTGATATAATTTAGCAATCATAATGAAAAATTTAGATTTTATAAACCATCATATTTTTATGATTTTAAAAGAAAAACGATATAAGATTTAAAACCTTGAAGCAGTTTTGAGAGCTTGTATATTTTTAGTTTGATTATATGTATATGATTACACATTATTACTTATTGTTAAAATTGTTTTTATTTTGTAAATAACTATTATAATTACATTAAATACTATTACTATTATTATTGTTGTTGTTATTCTTAAATTCAATGAATTCATATGGAGTAAAAAATTTAATTAAAATTCATCATAATATTACCATACTAACCCTATAGGTGTCTTAAGGTCAAGATAAAATTATTATTTTAACATCCTAAAATGCTTTATAAATATTATAGATCATATATATATATATATATATATATATATATATATATATTCATTATTGCTTTCTATATTTTATGTATAATGAATTGGCTCGTGTGATACGCGGGTGCTACTGAATATCTTTTTCGACCAGCCTTAAATACTTATTATTATTATTATTATTATTATTATTATTATTATAACTATGTAAATATTTGGTAAATAGTATTTAGTTATTGATATAATATTTAATTTAAATAGTAAAAATATAAATGAAAAATATAAATATAATGTTAATTTAAATTATTATAAATAAAGTAATACTTAATATAGTGAATTTAATCATATGCATTAACTCATGTATTAATTAGAATAAGTTTATTAAATGAGGACAATTTAGAAACACTTGCATAAAACATTTGTATCATATGCTTAAATAGTTGTTCTAGGTGTCTTACAAAAATAGAAAATTACAAATCTACCCATGGGTTTTGTATTATATAGTAGTAGTGATTATCGTCTGTCACATGATATGACATAATTTTATAACTTGTACTTAAGTTGATAATTCAAAAGTTTTCAGTAATTTTCTTAAATATTAGATTATCCGTATCTGTATTACGTTATAGAGAATGGATACGATCAGTGGTAGTGAACTTGAAATTAAAAGATGCTATACTTTTATGATATATGTTTTTTTATTAATCTTGAATTTATGGAACTTGTTAGTGTTTGTTTAGGGGAATCAAAACAACGATTGGCTAGTAAATTTGATGAGTTGTACCTTGTGCTTCGAATGTTTGTACCATTTTGTTGTTCATAGTGATTTCATAAATGTACATGCATATACATTAAGATCTTTTTGCCATTAAATTTTGCTTCAAGTAGTCTGGGTTAGTGAGATATACATGTTAAAATTTCACAACTTTGATAATTTCTATTGCTTTAGCAAGTGTACATATTGGGTTTAGTAAAGCTGTAGCAACCATCTGTCTATCTGGATGCAAGAAAATTGACTTAGAACATATTCAATGCAAGAAAATTTTGTTTCAACTGATTTGTCATTGATAATAGAATTTTTATCAACAAAACGAGCATAATTATGAGTTTTTAGATTTATGTAGGCTTTAGAGTTTGTTTCATGACTTTTGGTTTAAAAATAGTCTCATAGTGATTTATGGAGAGTCTACTACCTCAACCACCAGACTTTAGCTTTTCTAAAATTGACTCCGTTTGAGCTGCTAGCAGACTCTAGATGTGGCATGCTTCCCGGATTACCACGTTGCATACAATTGACAAAGTCATAGTCCTCTGGTTGTGTTAGTGTACTTCCATATATAAATCATTATAAAAACATATACAAACTAGCTAAAAACTACCGTATGAACTTTAAACCCTTCACAATTTAAAAATTCACATACTCTAACTAGAAACCACCATATGACCGCAAGTTTGGTTGGATGTCTTGATGCTCATGTTCACACACATGAGACTCAAAAGTAAATCAAAACACGTACAATCCTCATAGGAGTACTCTAATTAAAATCATGTACCAAACTATAAATAATAGCTCAAATATTACCACACCATAACATTTTTCTGAGAGTAGGGATCGATGCATGCAAACATTTGTAACACAGTTATTATTCATATACGGTATAGTGATAAGAATGTTTTAATGCATGATACTTAGCCTCAATACTCGATTTAACAAAGGTAATTTTTTTGGAACCCTAAGTGATGATGAGGATGGATCTAAAAGATATCTATTTGTTCTAATAAATCAAGGTTTTTCAGGACACATGTCGCGATTCTGTGCATTCTCGGGTTGGTTTTCCCGCCTAATTAAACTCATTTACAAATTTTAATTTAAATGATATTGGACACTTACTAAAATCATATTCTTCTTTCTTATATAATTTCTAATTTTCTTTCTTGCCATTTCTTTATTTCATTTTATATTAATAATTTTTTATTTCTCTATACAATCAAACGATCTAAAATTTTTCAATATTAGTTACAAAATCATTTGCTTGATATTGTTTGAATGATTTAAATACTGGTAAGTAATTATCTTGGTTACTGGTAATTAAGTTTTCTAAGATATTAAATGATAATGGTTTGAATTAAATAAACTAAACAATTATATATCTAATTATAAATCTTCTTATGCTAATAATTTATTAAGATTTACTAAATTATAAGATTTCAATCATAACATATTTTTAAATTTAATATTATAATTCTTAGTCTTCATTATTTGTCACTTATAACTTCTTATATATTTATTATTTCTTATTTTACCAATGCTTGATAACATCTAATATACAAAATTTTTATAAAATTTAATGATTTCAAAAGTTTAAATTTATTTAATCCATTTAATACATGGGTTCTAACCTAATAATAACAATACATGCATGATTAAGATTTAAGACATTCAACCATGTAAACTTTCATTTGGAAAAAGCATGTAGTGCAATATATATTGGTTGAGATATAGCCTAAAAAGATAACGATAAGTATTCGTACCAAAGTATACACTTATAGAACACAATCTAACGTGTCTGAGTAGGTTAAGAATCCAACCATTGACCCTCCGACTCATCAAAATTTTACAACAATAGTGTTTTTAAAATCGCACCCTCTTTCGGATAGGTTGCTCCTCCAATTTATTATTATTAGTGTGGTTGAAGTGTTGAAGTGAAGAGATGAACGAAGATATATCATGCTTGGAAAACTTTTTGGCTTAGGCAAGGATGGCAGCTGGTGGCGACAACATTTTTTGGTTATTACGCAAAGGCTTTTACATTTTAAGCCAAACTTTAATAAAAATATAAAAAAAAACCCGCAGTGGACATTCGGGTGGCGGGTTTTCCCCAGAATTGGTGGTTGGTGGGCTTAGCCTACCCAGCGCTGTCTGTGCTCGCGTGCGTATGGGGTGTCTTTTCGCCATTGAGGTACCCCGGGTAGCCGGGCTTTTATTAGTTGATCGTTTAAAAAAAATATGTTTTCAACTTCGCTAGAGTACAAGAGTGCAAACTAGTGTTTTGAGGTTTGGACCGGACCGGTGACCTCACCGGTCCGGCCACCGACCACCATCTTTCATACTGGTTCCACTACTTTTCGGTCCAGCTTGGTGCAACATATTTTTACTTTTATATTTTCTTAAGGTTTTTTTTTATAATATAATGATAGAAAGTTAAAAATGAATGAGTATTACAACAGTTCAAAATTTAAGACCTTAAGGTTATAAAAACATTATAAACCTACTCACAAGCGCTCTTAATATTTCTATATTGATTGTAATAAAAACATAATTGTTGTACGCTAACAAGCACGATTCTTTTTAATGTGACCTGTATCAAAAAATATCTGGTTTCGTCATTGTTTGAAAATTTTAAAAAGAAAGATGTCGAAAACATAATTCGAATAGTGCCTGAGCAAAGAGTGAAGGACATGCCTAGTCTTTACAAGGATTTAAAAACATTTTTGTATTGGAAGCAAAAAAAAAATGTAACTCAGTTTAAAAAAAATATAAAAGTGTCCATCAAGAACCAAAAGCATGAACTTTTAAAAATGAAAATACAGATATAGTTAGTTGTAAAGTAACATCTCTTAGGCATATATCAAAAGGAGATGGATGATTTGGGTGGCTATACATGTCATTATATGTAAGATTCGGGCATACAGAAGCAACAATGTCATAACATGTTGCGTATATATAAAAAATAGATAATTTTGATGCTAGTCATGTCAATATATATTGCGTTACACCTCACATTACGTGTTTTTAGGATTGACAACTTATTTTTGTTAAATGCCTTTTACGTCATAACCTATTATGCTTAGATACTTGTTTACAACGTTTCAAAGAAAAAGGAGAAATGAACATCTAAGTTCAATAGCTTAAATGTAATTATTATATATATATATATACACATATATATGTATACTAGCTTAATAACCGTGTATTACACGGGTTGAATATATAAAATATTAAAAAATAAAATTTTGTTAATTATAAAACGATATTTTATGATAAAATACGGTTGAAATTATGTATAAGGACTATAGGTAACAAAATAATGATATCAAGTTTTTAAACTTTTTTTGTTTAAAAAACTAAATATTTGTGTTTCAAAACAAAAAGTTTTATAACTAGTAGGTTTGTGTTTTATTCGGGTATATGCTCAATTTTTAAGTTAGGTTAAACCTGAAAAAACGGAAAAATAGTAAGATGCGACATCGATCCAAACATGGGTTCACTGCTTATAGACAAAATCCATTTTACGAGGCCCAAATTAATAGATTACCAGGCCCAAATCCATCATTTTGTGAGTTTGTTGGACTGTCAGAAATCACTGTATATTGCCCAAGAAACCCTCTTCTATTATTATATCCATAAATCCATAATCCAACAATCTATAATAGTATAATGAAAAGTGGCATCAAAAATTTAGAATCAACCAAAGTCGGCTCCAACATCAACTTTCGAATTGAATTTAGGATTTCAAGTTCCTATCACTTCTATTGTCCTCCAACCAGAATTCTAGCGATCATGTTTGTATATACTACATATTGTAAAATATAAATGCATAAAAAAATAAGTTAAACGACGTAATTCGGTTTCACAATTCATTTCAAGTTCTAAACTATCAATCAGATTGTAAAATCGCAAACCCGTGAACTGAATCATATAAATCTTCAAGTTCAAAACAGTTTGACATATTTTAACGGTTTATACACACTATATATATATACACCATAATAGTTAGAGTACTTTAGAAATACTCTAAAGTTTGTAAGTAAATGCAAGTAGTCATACTCAGATTATGTATGTTTTGTAATTCTTGAATATTAGATATCTCTAAAATCATGATAACAATTTCATATTGAATCATTTCGCTGGTACACACAAATAATCAATCGATAATTTTGAGAGAAACTAAAAACGAGATTTGCAAATCTATTGTGTTGATTGTACTAAAAACTCATCAAATGATTCCTTTTATTCAAGGTCAAAATATTATATTGGTTAACTAAACCTATATAACCGGCAGATTCGTAGTTAAAACATATTAATGATTACAATTGTCATAGACTATTTCATTTGAAACTAACTTCAACTGAAACTAACTTAGTTACTGTTGAACTATTTTTACTTATGAAGTTTCTATCGCACTTCATTTTCTACTAAACTTCAAGATTCTATAAAACACTTCAGCAAGTTTCTACTGAACTTAAAGTTTTATAGAGTTTGGTTACTACTGAACTTTTGTTACTATCAAGGTTCAGTAATTTTCTCACTATTTCTCAATCTCAAAGTGATTTCTAATGCAATATAAGAATCTCAAATAAATTTTTTCCAAGTTGGCATGACAACTCGTTCCAGTTAAAGGCTTTGCCCATTGAGCCCCACCAGGCCTGACACCCCCTGGACCCCACAACCAAACCAGTGCCCCCGAACCCCATGGTCTAGTGCTTCCTTGAAATCATAACATTCTCAAATTAAACATGCACTCAATGTTTTTAAACTTGTTTGATGTTTAATTATGATATCACATTTGGTTATTAAAGAAATCCAATCATTCGAAATAGCTTGATGACACTAAAATCATCAATAGAAGACACAATAAGGCGTAAGACATAAAAAATATATGCTCGGCCTTAAAAAAACACAATACTAAGTGAATACACATATTTTTAACCGGCTTTTTGTACCAAAAATATCTGGTTAAGTCTTAAAATGATGTTTAAACAAAAAGTAAAGATAAAACAAATATCTAATCTTCTAATAATTATTTTAACGCGTGGAGATTCATTTGGTCTCATTATAAATGACTAAACATAATTTGGACATGAGAAAAGCCACGTCTTTCTCAAAGTCATATTCTTTACCCACTAACCTATATTTACAAAAGCACTAATTTCGAACCATAGATGTCATTTTTCAAATAAACTAAAATCAATACCACATTCTTTAATGTCCAATAACTTAAATATAGTAATTTTTGAACGGTAATTATACGACCCCTGTTTTATAAGATAGGTGTTATCAGACATCGATTTGTTTTCCAGCTAGAATCGCAGCCTTCAACCCCTTTAGAACAAAAATTCACAACTGGAAAAACTTTTTGATTAATCTCAAAGTATTTTTACTTTGAACAAAACTCAAACCCACGAACTTATATTTGAAAAACCATGAAGCTACCATAGTAAATATAGTAATTAATCATATGCATAAACAATAAGACCGGGAAAGAATATATTACGAGTCTCTAGTCATTTTAAAACAAAAAAAAAAAAAACAGTTTTAAATACAAAAACAAAATAGCATATATATAAATACTGTTTCAACTATAATGCACCATAATTACATTCTTGTTTTCTTTCTCCCACTAAATCTGACAAGTATTACTTATGAGTTAGAGTTATGACACGATTCTAATTATCATATACTTCAAAATAGATTTTGTATTAAATGTAATCGTCTATATATGCTATTTTTTACTAATATCATTTTATTTTTATAAAGTTACCTTAGTTGAAACCTCAAGCAATTTAAAATGCAAGAAATGAAAATATGTTTAGGTTTTTCGGTCATTTTTATTATTTCCTATAAATAGGTAAGCAATAATATAATAGGACCTTAATATGTGATATTGTTACTTGATTAAGATGGCATCACAGGGAAGAGAGTTATTTACTTTCACGAATAAATAAATACACAATGCAAATATATTGATCATGATATTATGTTTTAAAATTTTTTTTATTTTTAATTTTAAGTTATATGTCTAATCTATTTCATTAATTATTGAAGTTAAGGACCAGTTCGATTATGTATTTGCTGTGGTCCCGACTCTTTTGGTTGACAACAAAATAATTTATTTATGAAATTCAATATCAATAAACCTTAAAAATAAATAATAATTTCAATGTCTATGTTTTGTGATTCAGTACTTCAAACACTAATTAGCACACCTACCGATAGTTAATTATAATGTAAATAAACAAATAATAAAGATAAAGCATGGAACTTATATAATTCCATCTCAAAAGGCTTAAGTTATAATTATGAAATTATCTAACAAGATTTGACTACTTGATGTATTAAGGTATATATATGTGTGTATAATGTTGTTAATATCTTACCAACACAATAGTGTTGTGTCATTCGTGTCACAACATGTAGTTAAGTTTCATAGGCACTTAATTGTAACACCCATGATCATTAATGGTAGTGTGATCGGTTCACAATATCATCCTTTTATCATGTGCTTGAAATAGCAAATGTCCATACTCATCATTCGTCATTGATATGATTTAATATTTTCTTTAATGGTTATGTATGTGTCCACAACTTATTGCATGTTACTGGTACATTACTGTTTGCAAACTCTATGCTATGTTAAGATATAGTTTATTGTGTGGATTTTTTTAAACAGTAGGGTAAATTGGGTTCTACGACTACAACGTCCTGACATGACTACAACGCCATGAGTTATTACCATAATGCCAGGAGATACGACTACGCGACATGTGAACGCATGCAACAAGAGATAAATAAATAAAACCTAACATTTATACACATGTTCACACACTGTATCTCTCGATGTAAGAAGAAGAAAAAGATAAAGAATATGCTCATTTGAAGAAGACACCAAAGTTACATTTTACATGTTACATCAAAGCTACATTAAATGGACCACTCCAACCAGTGTAACCTTGCCCTCATTTTAAAACAATTTACAAGCATCATTTTTTTGTTTAGCATGTAGTTTAATAACTTTAATTTTATGATCATATAAAGTAAACAAAGACGCGCATGAATCACATTATATATAAATCTTTCGGCTATAGTAAAAAAGTAATTAAAGGGGATACGTGAAAACATAATATTTTTTCTAATCAAAATTTTTTTGATTATTTATCCTATTAAATCATTATATTAATCTTATAATATTATTCAATTTTTTTAAAATTGAAAATAGACATTTAATAAAATAAAAAAAAATATTAATGTTATTTCTAAGAAAGAAATTTTATAAAATAAGATTTTTTTTCCCAAAACATCAAACCTTTTTTTTTAAATACGAAATATTTTAAAATTGATGATTCTTATAAAAGTAATTAAAATTAAAAGTTATAATAAGTAAAATTTTAAAATGACATTTTTTAAAAAATGACTTATTTTGAATCAAATGTTTACTTTTTATTTTGAAAAAGAAAAACAATTTAAAATTATAATATAATTATTTTATTATTTATAGTCTTTACTCAACTTCAATCATATCTCATCTTAAAATATTATTTTATAATTAATGAATTTTATTATATTAATATTTTATTTATTCAACATTTGTAATATACGTATATGCTTATTTTTTTAACGTCCAACTAAGCAAACTGCCGGGTACTCTGTACGCGGCACTCCAATGGCTAAAGAGACACACAACGTGGCCACTAGTCCACACGCACGGAGCCCCTAGCCCACCAGTCTTCAGTTCCGGGGAAAACCCGATTACCACCCGCCCGTAGGCACGACAGTGGAATAATTGGTAAAACGCTGGGGCTTCAAGACTCGAACCTGGGTTACCCCAAGCCAAGCCCATCATTAGGCATGGAATATACGGATATACTAAAGCTAGTTTTAAGATTAAGGTAACACGCCTTAAACGATATTGGATTTGTTTTATTCTAAATTGTGAGGACTTTAACGACATATTACATGATGGGTGATCGATGTCAACATTCGAAGGTGATAGCAACTTAAGACAATGACAAATGACCAAAACTTTCGTCCTCATATTAAAAATAAGAAAAATGATTACTCCGTCCATAAGAAAATAAATATTCTTCTTTCTATTTAATTTTACTTGAGCTCATTTTTCCATCATACTAACTTAAATCACGCAAAATTACAAATTCTCAAATCTGTGTCTACTTTAAGAGGTAAAATTGGTATTTATAAAACTATAACTATTTTAAATTAGATGTTTTTTAACAGCTCCTAGTTTACTTATAAACCACTTACGACTTATACATGGCCCCAAGGAGATATTCTCGTGGTGTGCTCTATATTTAAAAATGTTAAAAGTTCAAATCTTACAAAACACAAATTGTGGTGAATTTATCATAGAAAATTTAAGAATTAGTTTAAAAAAAAAAAAAAAAAACTTTATACATGCGCGTAAATTGAACCCTCAATATTTTAAATGGATGGAGACTCTTACCACATTTTAAAAAAAGTTATAAACTGTATTTTAAAATTAGACAAAGATTTAACAGCTCATTAGTGTAATCAACAATATTAATCATCTGATTAGATATAAACAGAAGTGGGCCACTAATTAAATAATCGTGAAAGGTATATATAAAGGTCTACTCATTGAATGACGCACTGCACCATGTTATAATTTAATTAGTTAGTATTTATTCATGTGTTGTTTTTATATACTTAGACCATAAGTAATGGTTAATGTCCTTGAAAGTGTATTTTCTATTACATCAACGCCAACTCAGCATCATTTTTTAAGTCAAATATATGGTAATGGTTAATGCCCCTTAATGCCTATTTAATTATTATTCAATTAATACTCATTTATCTTTTATTTTTCTTTTTTTATTCCACTATTTTTTAATAAAGCAAAACATAAATAAAAACTTAACATCATATTTCATTAGAACTTAAAAAAGTACATAAATAATTAAAAACTCATTAAGGGCCGTATAAGCTTAGTTACTTTGTTTATATTAAACTAAGTACATTAAAAAAACAAATGATTAAAATTACATCCTAGAATTAAAATTTTATTTTAAAGTATTTTTTTACTAAATCCTTTATTTTCTTTGAAACACTAGTCTTGCAAGTTTTGATAAATATTAGGTTAGTGGACTTTGACATAAGCCCAATACATTATATCATATATATTATGCTAGCTTTAGTAAACCCGTCTATTACACGGGTTGAATAAATAAAATATTAATATAATAAAATTTTATTAATTTAAAATGATATTCTAAGATACGATAGAAATTACAAATAAATATGATTATAAGTAATAAAACAATAATATTATCTTTTAAAATTTTTTTTCATAAAAAAAAATAAAATATTTTGTTCTAAAACAAATCGCTTAAAAATATCATTTATAAAAATCTCTAATTATAACTACCAGTTTTAATTGTTTTTGGTTTATAAAAAATTTACTTTTTAAAAACACCAATTTTAAAATATTTTATATTTTTAAAAAAGTTTGATATTTTAGAAAAAAATTTTATTTTATAAAAGTTTATTTCTTTAGAAATAACATTAATAAAAAGATCTCTTTACTAATTTATTAAAATACTATTTTTAATCTAAAAAATATTAAATAATAATATTATTAATTAGGGTAATTATTTAATAGGAGAGAGAAGCGGAAAATTTTGTTGAGGATAAATGTGGTGTTGTCATGTGTCCTCCTAGTTACTCTTTTATTAGAGTAGAAAGATATTTTAGGTCGTCTTCTTCATCTTCTTTTTACACCATTCCTATGCAGACTTGCAGAGCGCCGATCACCGGACTATTTCTTCAACTGGTTGGAAAGTTTCAATCATATATTAAATTAACGATAATATTAAATTAATGGCTTGCTCCTAGAAAGTTGAAATAAATCGGCGTGATTGAGGTAACGCCACAACCCCATAACGCCGGGAAAACGCCGGCAGGGGCGGTCGTGGTGGCGTTTTCCGGCCACGTAATACATGTATAACGCCCACTACGGGTGGTCTTATCATGATAATATATATATTAATAAATTATCAATGTTTTCAGAACCAGATCGGACGTCGAACCGGACACCTTACTGGTTTGGTGGTCGGACCTGTCGGACCGGATTTAAGAACCGGATGACGTCATAATTATATATATAGTTATATATATAATTAAATATAAGTAATTTATATATGTATTTTATAGTTATATATAAAATTTAATTATATTTTTATATCCAACATACTAATTTATGGTTCAACACCCCGTTTTTACCAATTAAAATCAAAAAAATAAAAAAAAAATGCAAAATCCGATCCGAACCGGTCCGGTTTTCCGGTCCGGCCACCCAATCCGGTCTCAAAAACATTGTAAATTATTATTTGGAGTTCAATTGATGTTTTTGCTATCTTCACTGTTCCCTTTCATGCTTGTCGTTTTCCCTTGGAATTACAGCCAAAATTTTGTGGTAATCATTCAAAGTCAATAATTTATGGTTTGGAATAGTTGTTTAAAAGTTAATTTTAACGTAAAGTTGATTTCTTTTAAACCATCCTGAAAATTATTATTAGAATGACATTTCGAGTCAAAATCTAGAAAGTTAATATATATAAAATACTAGTCAAAGATTAATTTTTAACAGATACAAAGTTTTAAGGCTATAGGGGTAACTTTGGATTTGACATTTAAGTTTGGGACTTGACATATTGGGTTGATTGACTCTAATCCTCTTTCGTAAGATATATGCATACAATAAATACACATATTGTACTATACTAGCATACACATGAGACTACCTTGGTTGTCGAAAACCGCTTACTTTTTTTTTTTCTTTTAGCAACAATTTTTCTGCCTGACAAACTTATCTAGTAGCAACAATGACTTAGGGTTCCTGAACTACTTTGGCCACTTCTTTTCAAGCAATTGATCCATATGAAAAACACTTTCTTAATGTCAAATAGATTTCCTTTATTTATAATGATTATGTTTTATATGGTTAACTTGTGCCTTTATCTTGTTAAAGCATCTCCAATGGTAAATTTCAGATGCTTAGGTGGTGCATTCGGACGCTTAGGTGTATGAGTAGATATATGCATCGGATGAACCGTCTAGATTAAAACATGTCTGAGCTTGTCGAGAATTCCAAACGCATCCGGATGGAATGTGGTGAGCCCTCTCACACAAATCATTAAATTTATTATATACGTACATACATACATATGCATAAACATTTTGTAAGTGGATGTAGTATTGGAGAAAAAATAGTTATGTTATTTGAAGAGTGCATAGATAAAAATATGATGTAATTTATAACTTTTAACACGAGATGCATGGGAGATGCTCTTATTTTAGACTTTATGATGCAGGATCAGCATCTATAATTTTTTTTAGTTTATTTAGTTTATGTTTTTTATATTTATCATTATCTTTAGTTTGTTAGTATTTAGCATAAATAAAGGATTAGGCTAACATTTGTTAGGGGTTTTTTGATTAAATTTTGAATATAAGAACATTATTTTTAAAAACTTTATTTCAATCTATCGTCTTTGTTTATCACTTGTTTTTGAGCCATTTGATTACTTCTGTAACTGCATCACTTTCGATCAAGAATTAATACATTTTGTTTAGATTGCGAACCAACCTAAATCAATAAAATAACTTAATAGGAAAAATATCTTTATATCATACTGAATATCGTAAAATTAAGAGAAAAAAAGCAAGAAGAGTTTTGTTTTACTAATATTCTCTTACAACCAAAGTAGCTCAAATTAGTCCACAAAAGATTGTACGTTCCTTTTGGCACCATATATCTTCACTCTTACATTCATGCACAAAATTTTATTATAGGAAACAATTCAAGTGTTCTCTAAAACTAATTTAATTCACATGTTCTCTAAAAACTACTTTCAAATCTAAATCAATGTTTATCGTAAGACTAGAATTTTTAATCATTTAATAAAAAATACTTTTACTACATATCATGATACTGTTAGACTACAAACCTTTGATTTTCATACACAATTGTGTTTGAAAAGTAGACTAATTACTTTCACTCCACATAATTAAGGTGCAAAAATTCGTCAAATTAACATCTAATACATTTTTTAGTGAAGACAACTAAAGAGAAAAAACTATAACCGAAACAAAACCAATTTCTATCTCTAGGATATATTGGATCACCATGGATGTATGAACTAATAAAAGATCCAACTTCTGTCCTCTAGGTTTGGTTCCCAAATCGAATCATATCAAAAAATATTAAAGTTGTCGAAAGGATATAGACGCGTGTTTTACAAGATCGATCTTGTTCTTCATATATATTTCCGATCAACTTCATTTTGCTACTCTCTCTAGCTTGTTAAACATGTAAAGTCCAATAGTGTTTTGGGTCGATTTGCATACAAATAAAGCTAAAAGAAGAACAAATTGGTGTTAGGTTTCAATGTTGAAGATGAAGAGGGTTAGGCCAAACATTTGATCAAAGAGATTGCGTGTGACACAAGGTATAAGTATGTGAAACAGATTAATTGACATGCATTTTTTAGCCACATGTTTAAGGAACATGCAATTTGTGACATTGCCTGATTCTGTTACATATGATAGATAAGGTGGTGGGTTTGTTCTTTTCTTGTGCCGCAAATCTTGGTTCTTTTGTCTCTTTTATTATCTTGTTTGGTATCTTGAAAATCAAAGGCAAATTCAAGATTTATGACCCTCCTTCCTCTTATATTTTACCTCTAATTAAAGTAATTAAATGTGTAAATATTTCAAATGCTTATGTATGTTTGTCGTTGATTTGTCACCAATATGATGCCCTCCTTATTATAGGTGAATTGGTGAAACATAGATTAGAATTTCAAATGTGTATCGCTTCTTTTGTACGGCCATTTATCCATACAACATCTTACTATATATTTTTAGTGATAACCATAAAGAAATATATAACTTAGGGCATGTTTGGGATTGCTTATTCTGGTTGAACAGTTTTTTTGATAAAAAAAACTTATTAACTTATAACTTTGTAAAAGTAGTTTTTAAAAAAGTGTTTGGATTAGCTTATAAAATAAAACGTTGTAAAATGACCAAAAAAGACATAATTTAAATATTAGGGAAGTAATAGGAGTTAGTAGAGTGGTATAATGAGAAATTAAACTAAAAGTAGGTTTGAAAAGTCAATAAATAACCCCTTACTTACTTTTCAAAACCTACTTTTTATCTTTTATGAAAATTCAGTTTGAAAAGTACTTTTAGACTTAAAAACACTTTTTTTGATAAGTCAAAAGTAACTTTTCAAAAATCATTGCCAAACATGCACTTATCAATGTATTAAGCAAATGTAATAAGTAAAAGCAAGAGAAACTTTGCTTTAACCTACGAGAAACCTATATTTTGGCCTTTCGGGTATAAATGTGTGTGTATACTACCAATGAAAATATTTACATCAATGGATATTTCGTCTATAATACCTAAAAGGTCGAATTCGAAATCCAATGGTAATGCGTCATTGGAAACCAAGGAATAGGTAAAAGCATCACCGGCGGATTAATGATTAATATTTCTAATGCATCACTATAGATATTTTCATAGATGGATGTTACTATTGGATCACCAGGCCAAGCCCTATCATTGATAGTCAGTTCTTAGACATATTAGTGCTACAACTGATCAGACAACCGATTATAGCATAGTGAGGATCGTGATTCGTGAAGGTAACACCTTTTTAAATCTTATTTTATAATAAACTAAATAATATTGGATTGTTTAATTTGAGTTTTATAAAGATAAAAGAGAGAAATAATATTAGGTGATAGATAACACTTGCAACCTAAGAAGAGCATATGTGAGTTTCTAAGTGATTTAGTCATTTTTGTTATTTTTGGACTGAGACTATAAGCAACATAGGTGGATGTGACTCCTTTTATGTAGGTATTGCTTGTTGATCTGATATCTTCTTTCTCTTCTTCTCATAGGTTAATCTATTCGATAAATACAACGGCGGAGCTTGAATTATTACGTGGGGGGGCGGGGGCGAAATTAATTTTTTTAGAGGGGCGAACTCGATATTTATATAAAAATTTACATTATCTGCCAAAAATTTACACTATCGGATTAAAATTTAACACTACAGACGAAAAAAACAAGTGGGGCGCGCGGCCCCCCACGGCCCCAATAAAGCTTCGCCATTAGATAAATATGTTTTTTTTCTCTCTCCACAACTGACGGAATTCCTTGTAATAATGTGAAACACACTTGTGCCCACGGGTAGTTGCGATCTTGCCTCCTCTCTCTTTCAGATCCTGTCCAGACGATCATATCTATAGTATATAATAAAAGAAGGTTTCTTTTGCCACATGTCATTCTCTTACACCATCTTTTTGACACTTGTCATTCTTTTAAACACTTTCACTTTATTTTCCCTCCAAAATGGTATTATAATAATTTAAACAATAATTTCTCTCTCTTAATAAATATCAATTTTATTAATTGATACAATTCTCTCTCATCTAGATTTTTTAAAATCAAGTTATGTTTTTAAAAATAAACTCTATTAAGAAATTTAAAAATTGTATTTTTTTTATTAAAATAGAAATAATAAAAAACAAAATTTTTATATAATATAAAATTTTCTAAATTGGTCCTTTTTTAAAAATAATATTTATAAAACCTTTTTGAAACATAATATTTTAAATCGGTCTTTTTTTAAAAAAATTATAAAAAGTATGAAATTTTCTAAAAGCAGTTTTATTAAAACAATCAGAATAATTCGAAAACTAAGTTTTAAATAAATAAGATTTTTATAACAATAATCTTAAAACAAATATTAAGATTAATATGTTTTTTTTTTCTCTCTCCACAACTGACGGAATTCCTTGTAATAATGTGAAACACACTTGCGCCCACGGGTAGTTGCGATCTTGCCTCCTCTCTCTTTCAGATCCTGTCCAGGCGATCATATCTATAGTATATAATAAAAGAAGGTTTCTTTTGTCACATGTCATTCTCTTACACCATCTTTTTGACACTTGTCATTCTTTTAAACACTTTCATTTTATTTTCCCTCCAAAAGGGTATTATAATAATTTAAATAATAATTTCTCTCTCTTAATAAATATCAATTTTATTAATTGATACAATTCTCTCTCATCTAGATTTTTTAAAATCAAGTTATGTTTTTAAAAATAAACTCTATTAAGAAATTTAAAAATTGTATTTTTTTATTAAAATAGAAATAATAAAAAACAAAATTTTTCTATAATATAAAATTTTCTAAATTGGTCCTTTTTTAAAAATAATATTTATAAAACCTTTTTGAAACATAATATTTTAAATCGGTCCTTTTTTAAAAAAATTATAAAAAGTATGAAATTTTCTAAAAGCAGTTTTATTAAAACAATCAGAATAATTCGAAAACTAACTTTTAAATAAACAAGATTTTTATAACAATAATCTTAAAACAAATATTTAAAAATAAATTTATTTAGATAGGAGAGTTAAAAAAATTAAATAATTGTTTTATTTATTAAACTATTACGCATATTTAATTTTAATCATATCTTATATTAAAATATCACATTGTAACTATTCGTGTTTATTACTAACTATAATTTGTTTAATGAATTAGTTTTTAGCCTATCTATTTATTTATATATCTATATAACTATAAAAAAGAAAATTTAAAATAGCACTTGACACAATTGTAAGCTTTATCCTACTAACTTTCTCATTTCTTTTTATTATTATTAACAATATTGAATACTAATAATATTAATCATACCATTTTCATATTAAAAATTATATAATTTAAAAAATTATAAAACCTATTTTTTATTAAAAACACACTTTTTAAAAATAAAAGTTTTATAAAATACAGAATACAACAAACTTTTTTTAAAATAAATTTATTTTTCTTAAAATAAAATATTTAAAACCCACATTTTTTATTAAATAAAATTTTAAGAAAATATATTATTGTTTATTTATATAAAGTAGTTATTCATATGCAATTATAATCATATTTTATCTTTAAACATAGTTTTATAATTTATAATTTTTTATTTATAATTATTTAATATTTTATTTATTCAACCCGTCTAATACACGAAGTACTAACCTAGTAGATACATATAATCATGGATTAAAATTTGAAGTTGTTCTAGAATCTCTAGAAACTAGCAAACTTATTTTTAAGCATGTCACTCTATTATTAAATTATGTAAAGAGATGGGACCAATTTCTACAATTGACCTCATCTCATCATGATGTATGACCCACATTTCATGAACCTGGAAAACACATAGTACATACAAGAAAGAAATATAAATTTAATTTCCTTATTACTAGAAAATTTATCAGGTAAAATTTTATATTAGGATGAACTTAAATAAATTCCTAAAAGGAAAAAGTGGAGCCCATCTCATTCACACGTGTTGTTATTTATTTTTTTAATCATGTATCCACAGTCATATTACCTCATATATTTTATAGTGAAAATGTTTAAAAAAAAAGTTTTAAAATTATTTTAATTTGATCACTCATATATATTTTTCTTAAATTGGACTGCTAAACCATCAAATCGAATCATTATCGAATTTTCTTATGTCAAAAAAGTTGTGGAGGAGAAGATGTGGGAGTTGTAATTTTTAATATATGAAATTATATTAAAAAAATAAAAAAAAACATAATTATATTAAAAAATAAAAAAGTACCTAAAGGTCTCGTTATCGTTCCACATCAGCATCAGAAAGAAAACAAAATTTGCTAATTGAAACAAAAAAAAAAACATGCTAAAAACATATTAAGACTTGTAATTTTAATAAAATATGAAATCTAAGTGACTTAATTAAAATGTTTTTTAAATTGTGTTACCTATTTGAAACACCTTTGAAATTAATTATTATTTTATAAAATTATTCGTATTTTATATGATACTATGGTTACTAAAATGTTATGTATTCAAACCTACACCTAACAAAAAAATTATTTCATTAAATTTGGTCCAACCTCCTAGCTACAAGTTCTCTCAAACATCTTTTCTAAACCAACATCCCGTCTTAATTTATGTATATATATATATAATATTTGTAAAAAAATATTCATGATTAATAAACTGTAAAATATTATATTTTACAATATTTTTAAGGATATTTTATAACAGTCAGGGCCGGCTCTATAATGTAATTTGTGACGCATTGGGGTTTGGGACCCCCCAAAAATAAGAGCCCCATATTTAAAAAAAATTATACCGGGTTTTGGTATTATATGAGTCAATGAAATTTGAAACGAAAATAGTACTTGATAGTTGAGTTCTAATAAAAATTTAAACAACTTGATAGGTTATTGAAAAAACATAGTCACACAATTCACAAAGCAAGCGCATCCCTCACCGATTGATCTGATCGACATTGGCCAACACTTTCTTGCCTCTTTTTTGTTAAAAAAATAACTATCAAGGACTCAAAGTTAGTAAACCAATTTTTCTTTGATTTATTGCTTTTGTTTAATGAAATTTGATTAGGTTGCTTTTGTTTAGATTGCGTTTTTCAAAAAAACATCATTTTTTACTTCGATTGGAGCCCCAGAAAACATTGAGCCGGCCCTGATAACAGTAATAGTGATTATAATAAAATACAAATCTAAACATCATGATATGTAAAAACAGAATAAAACTCTAATAAGGGTTTAGCAAATGTTAATAAACATGCAATAATAAGTACTCAAAAATTAAATAATCAATAAACCAACAAAGCGCCTCAAGTTCGATCAATAAATCTAATTTTAAAAATAACACACTATCGCTTTAGGGGCTGTTTGTTTGGGTCTGACCCGGCTGACTGGCTGTGTATGTGAGGCGGTTCTGACCGGGTCCGTGGGTTCTGACCCAGACCCTGATTTTAATGGTTCTGACCAAGAAAAGGGGCGCTGACTGGCCGCGGGACCCCCTCTCCGGCGGCGACCCCCTCTCCGGCCCCGCGACCCCCTCTCCGGCGCGACCCCCTCTGCGAACCCCCATCCCCTCCGGTGCTCCTCCCTCCGGCGCTCTGCCCTCCCAGCCTCCGTCGCTCCTGCCCTCCTCCCTGGTGGTGACGATGGTGACGGTGGTGGTGGCTGTCCGTGGTGGTGACGGTGGTGGTGGCTGTCCGTGGTGGTGACGGTGGATGTGGTGGTGGTAAGATGATGTGAAGAGTGTATATAAAGGGGATGAGTGTATATAAAGAGGATGATGGTTTGATGGTTTCTTTTGTGTGTTAAAATAATTTATGAAGCGAGTTATTACACAACACCAGTTAAAATACAAGGGTAATATGGTTATTTTTATCATTCAGCAGAGTCAGTCAGATACTAAATCAAACAGGCAAGTTTCAGTCAGATGCAGACTCAGTCAGAACTTCTAATTGGATCAGCTTCTGACACAGTCAGATCTTACTGAGTCAGCGTTATCAAACAGCCCCTTAGTCTTTTAGCATAACTAGGTTGAGTTGAGACATCACATACCCGACCCGATAAATTTTTTTTTATCAACATCTTAATGCAAAACATGACGACACCAGTAAAAAAAATTATGTGCACGTTATTAACTCGCAGCCCCAACAAACAATATAGCCAATCAAGTTGGCCCACATGTTGGCTTAAATATCAATAAAGTTCAGACACTCATCACAATAATATATTAAGTTAAAAGAATAGTGGGTAGATTAAGATTAAGATTAAGATTAAAAATACGATTAGAGATGATATGACGGGGCGTGAAATAATGTCGCTAAAAACCGCACCAAATATGACGTTTTTGATGCGATTGGCGTCGCAAAAGCTTGACATACGTCTTTAAACCCCTAATCGCCGATCTAACCTTTTCTCCTATTGTTGCCCCAATGTCCCTACAGCTGGGCCCACTCTGCCACGGCATCTTACACGTGTCAGCTTTTCATTTGTTTAGCTTTCAGTTTCATTCTTCCCCTGTTATCCTCTAATCTCCTTCCACCAACTCATCTTGCTAAATGACCCTTTTAACCCCTCTTTTCTTTTATTTTTTTATATTTAAAGTTAAAAAGAATATGTTTTCAAACATGTAGGATGCTTTTATTTATTAATTTGATTTTAGTTTATTTGTTTAGCTTATATTTTACACACATTTTTTTATTGTGAAATTAATTATCTTTAACTTTTGAAAAATGAATCTCACTTTTAATATACATAAGACCAAAAAGACATCTGCTTTTAAAGATAGAGGCGCCCATGCCCTACAACACAGGTGCACCTGAGGTTACAATTTATGTATTTACTACTATCTATTTAAAATAAATAAATAGTGAATAAATATTGTTAAAATATTTATGGGAAGGTTATAAAAAGAAACTGAGTTCGAAATTAAGATTTTATTAATAAAAAAAGGTTTATAATAGAAATTCGAAGAAGTTTCTTGTGTTACATATTCACATGGATATCGAAGTAGATATTATAACATGTTCCTTATAAGAGATTAGTATATATTTAGTCGTGTTCATGTAGAATTTTTTTCACTGTATGTGTTCATGTGAATTTGTTCATGTTTATGTGTTCAAATGTTAGCGTTTTTTAATAGATATGATCTTATGTTGTGTAGCGAATATAATTTTGTTGTTTTATGTTTTGAAAAAGTACTTGTTATGTACATTACATGACGACTATAACCACGTAAATGTAGTGTTTGTCTCTACACGTGCAATGTGTATATAGAGAACTGATGGTAATTAATTTCTCGTAATACTTGCATTAAAAAAAAAATTATTAATATTGAATTTATTCTAAGCTTTTATAATTTTCGTTATATTCACTAACATGAAGACTTAAAAGTTCTGTTATTGTTGAGGTTTCCACGCAGTTGTTGGGACCCAAAAAAATTGATAGTCTAAATAAGTGTAGCCACGATTGTACTTTAAATTAATAGTTTTTTTACATAATTTATCATATTAAATAATACCATTTTCTTCTTAAGAATGGAATATATGGGTCAACATATATTCTAATCAAAATGTTAATGCTAAGTCAAATTTTTAAAATTTCAGATATCAATAACGATTAATGAATACTTTTTATCTTTTTACATCAATCTAATTTACCAATATTTTACGTTATTATTCATCATGAGAACTAAAACCTCAACCTCTAAAAGATTTTGAACACCTTCGTACCGGTACACTAATGACTCTTAATATTTAGAAAATATAGTAACTGATGAAGAAATTAATTTCAAATTAAGTTTTTCATATATATATTTTATATATATATATATATATAAAATATAAATAAGAAATAAGTACAATTAATTAATCATAATAATATAATTAGCCCGGGTTCACATGTCACATACATTAATTAGGAAAGCAACCTCTCATTCAAATGTTAAATCTTAATCAGTATGATAATGCTCATTTATTTATATATATTTTATATTCTCGATAGACTTTTGTGTGTTAAAAATTAATTTCGATTTCTAAGAATCACATAGCATACTTGAAAATTAAATATATAAATAATCACTCTAGCTTCACCATCACAATTTTCAATTTATGTCGTACATTATTTTCAGCAAATTACTTCTTTAACTATTTTTTTCACAGAGTTGCAATTGTGTTAATTTCTAAGAAGACTTGAAACACAACACATATAAATTAGGTTTTGACTTTTCATATCTAACCAATTTAAAAATACATGCTCAGGTTGATTTATTTAAATAAACAGGTCGTATTTATGTTGACCGGTCTATTTAAACTGTTTAGTTAAACATGTCGACTCGCTAACCAATTTAACACATTTTCTAACATACCACAAAATTCAATAACCATACATACGACTCGATTTAGTACATGTCAACCTGCCAATCAATTTGACACACATAGATAAAGAGTCAATAAGTTAATGTTATAATTACACAATTTAAATTTGTGCAGGTTAATACTGTGTTTTTGACACAATAAACAATATGCAGTCATGTTTTTGTTGAATAAATCAACTCGTCAAACACAATTTATACCTCTGAATCATGCTAACCACAGTCAAAAGATGTTTAGCTTTATGGTCTAAAGTTACTTATAAATATCTAGTTAGCAATAACTAATACGATTATCATATACGGTCATACCCATGTTGATACGATGGTCCGTATAACCATATAAAGATAAGCTTCTGTAATTTCTTCATCTTGCAATACTCTCTCTCTCTCTCTCTCTCTCTCTCAATTCTCTGATTACTTCTGAACATATATTAATCAAGCTTGATTATTATTATTATTATTGTCATAAAGATAAAGATGGAGATGAGTACAGACTCATCATCGTCTTCAAAACAACCACAGCTACCACCAGGGTTCCGGTTCCACCCCACCGACGAAGAGCTGGTGGTTCACTACCTCAAGAAGAAAGCCGCCTCCGCCCCGCTCCCGGTCGCCATCATCGCCGAAGTTGATCTCTACAAGTTCGATCCCTGGGAACTCCCCGGTAAGTTTAATTATCATTTATTCATCTGTATTACTATTATTATTACTGTTACTATTATTTAATTATTATTTGTTTTTCTATTATTATTATTACTATTACTGTTATTATTTAATTATTATTTGTTTTATTATTATTATTATTATTACTGTTACTGTTACTTTTGCTGGTGGTTCTGAATTACTTGTGGTTTTAGCTAAGGCGACGTTCGGGGAGGAAGAATGGTATTTCTTCAGCCCGAGGGACCGGAAGTACCCGAACGGAGCCCGGCCGAACCGAGCGGCGACTTCTGGATACTGGAAAGCAACCGGAACTGATAAGCCGGTGTTGACCTGCGGTGGGACTCAGAAAGTTGGTGTGAAGAAAGCACTGGTGTTTTACGGTGGTAAACCACCGAAAGGGGCAAAAACGAATTGGATCATGCATGAATATCGTCTTGCTGATAATAAAACTACATCGAAGCCTCCGGGGTGTGATCCGATTAATAAAAAAGCCTCCTTAAGGGTAATAATATTATTATTTTGGCGGGAAATGTCTTTGATTAGTTTCTTGATTATTTTTTTGGTTAAATTTTGGTGTTTGTTGTAGTTGGATGATTGGGTGTTATGTCGAATATACAAGAAGAACAATATGCAACGGCCGCTGGATAGCGACCGCGGTGGCGACCACCCGATGACTGGGATGTTGTCGTCGATACCACCGTCGATATCACTAGGTGTCACTAGACCAACAGGGTTCAATGTTATGCTCGAGAATCATGATCACAATGTTGTATTCGACACCATGTCGTTAACCTCGAATTCCAACGACAACATCAACATCACAAGTGCTTCGAGTATTCTTCCTGCCAAAAGATCCCTCCCAGGAATCTTTTGGCAGGAAGAAGATCGTGCAGGTAATTCACCATACACGAAAAGATTTATTTCAGACGGTAACTGCGACGGAGGCGTACTGACGACAAGAACCGCCGAAGAAACTGGCGGTTCTGTCGCCAGCCTCCTGAGCCAGTTACCATTAATGCATCAGCACCAGCACCAGCACGAGCATCAGCAGCAGCAGGAGCAGACAATGTTAGGCTCGATCGGAGACGGTGTTTACCGACAACCGTATCAGTTGCCTGCGATGAACTGGTACTCATAGATCAATTTTGTTGAGGTGGTTATGAATTGAAAATGGTAAGTTATACTGGTTGATCTTATTTATGATATTATTATAGATTATAGATGGGTGTGTATATGTTTATAAAAGTATGTAAATGGGTCTGATCGAGAAACTTGAAGTTAGATGCAATTATTTGATTATGGATAACGGATTTGATTGGGGATATGTGCTTTAGTGACGCTAATGATCTGTAATCAGCTGCAAATTTTAGGTGATTGGGGGGGTGATATGTAGAGAGATGCAATAATTAATTGAATGGAAATTATACTTTTTGTTATTCTTATTATTATGATTAGAATAAATCATAGTTGTGATTAATACTTATATTTGTGTTTTAATTTGTTACATCTTTTCTTCGTATCTTGAAATTCTTACCATCTCTTAGGAATGTTCTTACTAATGAATTGATTACTCTATGTTGTTCGATGAACATATCTAGAAAAACCGCATCTTTTCTAACCTCCTCTCTCTTTCTCCTTTTCTCATAGACTCCATTTGTGAATGTTCGTATTCACATATTTCTTTCTTCCTCTCACCGTCATTTCAACCACGGATGATGAACAATGGTAGCTTTAGAGATACTCTAAGGGGTTGTTTGACAACTTTTGAATGAGTAAATACTGAATCATTAAAAGATCTGAATCATTAAGTGCTGAACCGAGATCTGAATAAATAAGAGTTAATATTATTACTTAAGTATTCAAATGTAAATATCTGATCAATTCAGATAAAAGGTCTTAACCATTCAGACTTTGTATAATACTTAATCATTATGAGGCATAAATATTGAACTATTCAAATATCTGCTCACGAAACAAACATTCTGAACCGTAAGTGTTGAACCATTCAAACATTTAAAACACTAAAAGGCTGAAACAAACAACCCTTAAGTTTTAATTTGATTTTCTTTTATTGTAGATCATGTATAAGTCATAATTATATTGGTGTTTGCGAAATTTTTGGTTTGAGTTTTTATTTAGTTCATATTTTTTTAAATAAAATGCATAGTTTTTTGGAGTATTCTTTAAAGTAAAAGCATTCATTATCTTTTTATGTATTTTTCCATGTTCGATCACTATACAAACCTTAACAGGTAAAATATGATTATATCTTTTTATTTATGGCTTTTTAATCTATTAAATTATGCAAAAACTGATGTAACGTCCCTATTATATGAATAATAGTATACATCTCTATGTGTTAATGGTCACACAGACCTTTTTGATTCAATAAATCATCATTACCATATATGAATGTAATTTATTTTATTTATATTCTTTAATCTTCTAACAATTGGTTTATTCTAGTCAATTATACTGGTTGTTCAGATTTAAAAATCGTTCTATTCATTATTTCTGTTGCATTAAATCTTTGAAACTTAAAAGAAATAACTTGTATATTAAGCATAACATATTATACAAGAAAAGTCTAAACTAAAAACCAAAATCAGGGTTTTCAAAGAAATTTTGCAATTTAATTTAGAATACACTATACTTTAGTTTTGAATTAGGTAATTTTCTACTTTTCTTAGATGAGAAAATACACTATACAAAATTATTCAATTAGAAGAATATCAAAAAAATTATCGTCATCTGCAATGTATTTGTCTTTTATAACTTTTCTTAAATAACACTACGTTCATGTTATTTCTATTATTCTGAGATATATTACGGTTATCATTATTAAAATGATATATATGTTATCACGATTATTTTTGCCTATATTAAATTAAATACATTAATAATTATTTTCTTAATTAGTTAATACATAAACTTAGGGTTAGAAACAACGGTTTGTGTTCTTGACCATGGTTGTGATCATTACATATTCAAAATCTACTTACGAACATTTGATTGGAATATGTTATGAAGATGAATGCGATGATTGGTAATCATTGTTGGGAAGGATCGAGTTGGTGACCAAGATTGACGAGGAAGGCGCTTGCATGTTGGAAATGTTGGCTTTAACCGAATCAAGCTAATACATAAAAACATAAAGGATTAGTGACCAAATTGGCCACGACACTAGCTTTTTGATCAGTACTATTGATCGAACACCACACGTAAACCCAATTACAAAGCCTTTATTATACTAAACATAACTTGGAAAACAAAAATCTTACGAAAACTCAAACTTCTACTAAAAGGCAACTTAATACAACTCCATTAACATAAACTAACAAACTCTAATTATCTCTACTAATTAATTAAATTAAAAACAAGCTTATTATTTTTTCTTTTCCTTGAATATCGACCCCCTTGAGGGTTCTTGATTATCACCTCCATCATCTTGCTAATATGTACGTCCTTAGTTATTGTAGCCACGACCCCATCCTCATTGCTTATCCCCATAATTACCTCCTGTTTGATCATTTGAACTATCAAGCAAGAGTTTACCTTGATTTTCTTCTTTCAAAACTTGAACCAAGATGCTTGAACTTGGCACCTATTCCACTTAACTAACCCCTAGTGAAGTCATCGATCGATGGCTTTGTTGTATTTCATATTCAAGAGTTCCAACTCATTCCTAAGCATTTGTAAACGAGATTTTTTATTGCACTTGTTCTACTCCAAGATATCGAACTCTAATTACCTCCCAAACACCCTTCACATCATTATATTTTGTTACTTGAAGCAAAATATATTCCGACTATGACTTAAAGATAATAGCAGTACCTTGCCTCATCCATCGCTCCCGTTATAGAGTTAATGGCATCCTAAAGACTTTGGGGAATTAGAATTTAATCCACCATGATCGCCAATGTTATGTAGCTTGTCGTTGTCAGTTTGGGACATTATAGCGATACATTACCTTGATCTCTTACCATTATCGTTGTTCCAGCTTCCTTGGCTTTCGTATTCCTCATCTTAGTCTCTTCTATGTCTTGGATCATTTGAAAAGATCGCACATAACTCTTCTTCCATTAGTCTTCCTAGATCACATAGAACCTTGGTCTCTTCGACTCAAGTGGAAACCCTTAGGTGATTTTAATCTTTGGCTCACTCAAAACCCCTTAGATCTTTCTCATGGGCTTCGGTCTTTGGTACTAATGTTCGTTTACAAGTATGAGCTTCACCAAGCTGTCGGATATCAATTGTTGGCTATAATTCGATTGAGAAACACATAAATACACAATGAATTTGTGAACTAACTCAGCCACGAGTTTGTTCTTTTCTTTTCTTTTCTAATCTTTTTTTTCATATATTGATCAAACACCACACATAATACCTAATTACAAAGTGCTATTAATACAAAACTTAACTTGGAGAAACAAGACTCCTACAAAGACTCAAACTCATACTAATTGGCAACTTTAAACAACTCTATAACATAAAGTAATAGCTTCTAACTATCTTTTCAAAACAAATTAAGCTACCTTTTATCCTTTTTCTCTTCTTTGATTATTGATCGACATCATTAAATTCAGACCAAACCTTCTTTATCTTCATTCATCATAAATTCGACCTGTTTTTACATAACCAATAACGACGGTTTGTCTTTGTAGGATTGAACTATTCGTCTCTTCTTTCTTTTCTTCTAGTTGGAGCATTCATATTCTCATTGCTCGATCCTTCCACATTCGTAGCACTTTATATAAATGATGTTTTACTGGTCCATTTAACTGGTTCAATAAATAGATCGTGTTTAAATTGATATGTTAAGTTCAACCCATCAACCCGTTTATGTCTCATTTTGTACATTTATAACATTATCACTACTCATTTACAACCCGCCAATCTATTTAGCGTTCATTATAGCTTATCAAGACTCGACAACCCATTTAGATAAACTTGTTATTTATATATATTGTGCTCAGATTACAACTATTAAGTGTGTCCGGATTAAAGATACATATGGATCTCGTGTGGTATATCATATTCAACAAGATAACTTTAAAATGTGAACCCGACAATATAGAGTGAGAACTTTCTTTTATTACCGGTTAAGTATTGTTATTATGTTAAAAATGTCAAAAGTCATCTTTATTATACTTTTTCTTGCTTTGTGCTCTCACTACCATTAACAAAAAGCTTCTAATTGCACTCTAATTCTCTTATCTATCACTTATTTGTCATGAATAATTTTTTTTTTATAACAACAGACATTACGTAAATGATCAATAATAATCATATCAAAGGTAATAATTTGATGACCGGCAAAATTAAAAGATGTTAAAAAGATGAATGCTTATAAAATCTTTTTTACACGTTTACTTACCCTTTGATGATCGATTTAATTCAAAGTTGAATGGGACATATTTCTGCAAAAAGAAATGGAAAGTTGAAAGTGTATGAATAATGCATATAAACATGTGTGTGTATTCATATGTTATACTCGATCGCTTTCGAATGTCAAGAAAAGCAAAAGATAGTAAAGAATTGATAGAAGTAAAAATATTTACTCAAAGTTTGATGTAGATATCTTTTACGTACACCAACCTTCCAAATATTTGATGAATAATAAATTCACATATTATCTATAATTTAATCTCTAATGACCTAATATTCTAATGTGGGGTTAGCTCACTTGGTAACAATGATTTAATATTCTAATATGGGGTTAGCTCATTTGGTAGAGGTTTTGTCTCTTAGAGTAGAGGTTCTGGGTTTAATCCTAGACAATGGTGTAATATGAAGTAATTTATGAGTAGAATAGGTTTGTCGTTAAAAAAAATTTACCACATTAATTTCTTTTAAGTGGGAATTGTATAATACTTCTTCGTATAATAGCTTTTATTTTAATCAGATCCACAAATCTGTTCCCCGGCTGGAAAACTGCACCCCAACCCCCTTATACTCGTTGTTTTGAAAACCGGACCGGACTCCAATCCGGTCCGGTTTGGTGCTTAAAATTGTTTTGACGTGAACCAATGGTCAGGCCGGTTGAATAGGTCGAACCGGCAGTCGGACTGGGAATCAGACCGGTTGAACAGGGGGTTGGACCGGTTGAACAAGTTTTTTTTATATAATTTTTTATTTTTCATTAATTTTTACATATATTTATAAAAAATAATTATGATTTTATCCGATTCTTATATCCGGTCCGACCAGCGGATCGGTAGGGCTTCCGTTTACTGTACGGTCCAGTTTTGAAATCATTGCTTATACTCATAAATGGGAGAACCCCTAGGCTCAGGCCAGAGCAATTTTACTTCGAGCGAGACTCGAACCTATAACCTGGGAACTTATAAGGTGATCCTAGACCAGAAGGATTTGCGGTAATTTCCACATTAGTTGGTAAGATTAATGTTATCTTTTTTGGACCAAAAGAAACATTTTATTTATTCAACTCGTGTATTACACGGAATATTATACTAGTTATATATATATATATATGCGAGATGTAAAAAAGGAACTTTTATATTATATACTTATAAATATTTAAATTAAATGATTATTTAAAATTTAAGTAACAAAATAAACTAAAATTAAATTACGGACGTGTGTCGCTTCTCTATTTCACAAGAAGTGTAAATTTTCCAATGCTTAATTATTATTGTATTTGGTTTTTGCTACGTCTTATTTATTGTTTGACAATTGCTTAAAGATTGTAGATTAAGTTATTATATACTTGGTGCCTTTTTTGCAATTAAAAAATTGCTTATTTCAATACAAATAACAAACAAATCATGTCTATATGGTTTTTTATTTTGATAGAACTTAGGTCGTACAACTCATTCGAGAGGCAATGTTCGCAATCCACTCAATTATATTTTTCTTTTAACTTTTGTTTGGTTTACTTAGTGGGACCGTCATCATAAGAATCATCATCTTAAAACCACATAAATTAAATCACACTAATATGTTTTCCCTTTGTAAGTAAACACGACAAATCAACTTTAATGCATTTAGTGTTCTTAGTAGCTTATTATGGTATAACGTTACTATGTACTTTAAATTTAATCTATAATGGAGGATTTGATGCTCCGTTAACAACAATACCACAAGAAATCGTCTACTACCCAATTAAAATGTCTATAAAGAATATTGATTTTCTATACCATACGTATACGAATGTGATGAGTATGCATATACGTATGGAAATATGGTAAAAATAGGTAAATACGTAAAAGTATGAATTGATAACGATTATTGATTTCTAATGATGTATGAGCCACACACCAATAGGTTATAGCAAAATTAAAATCTCAAATCCAAAATAATTGTGTGACAATACATTTGTGATGAATATACGTAAACATATAGAAATATATTAATTTAGATTAGTAGAAGTTCGAATTAATAAACAAACATTGATCTTTAGCGATGTATAAGCCTCACTACAATCCAATTAGAGCAAATTAGAATCTCAAATACAAATAGATCGTGTGATAGTACGTGACTAGAACAATAACATCTCATTATCCCTTTTAACCTTTTATATTTATTTACATAAATACTTAAATAATTTATACATACATTTTTATATGTATTATTAAACTTATTATTACCCTCCTTTTTGGACTTTTATTTTCTTGCCCGCGTATACTTTTGTTTATATAGGTTTCGAGTATCCTACAAGAGTGTGTTAAAAGTTCTAATAAACATTTATGAATTAAACTATCCATTTTAGATATTGGGTTTTGGACTTGGCCCACTTAGATAAATATGGATAAATTTCAATTGACCATGAACATCCATAATGATGGACATGTTGACATGCACATTACTTTTGTACATAATAGTTACAACAATTTAACAAATTTTATTTCCTTTTAACCTTGGATGCTAATAAAAATGGCAATGGGTTAAGTTTTGATAATCTCGTTCTCATATTCAGTTGTAAAATCTTGTTTGATACCCTGCACTAATATCAGTTAGGTATTTATCGGGTGGTTACCCTTCGCGATGGAACATACTTGCGGATATTAGGCATTTCCATTAGTGTGTAAAAAAAAAAACTCATTGAGGGTTTCATGTACATTTTGTTTTTTACTATTCTAATTTTCAAAAGATAAGTGAAGAAACGTATTTGTTACATAAAAAAGCATATCCTAAAAGAAAGTTTAGTTTTACACAATCATTAAGTTATGGTCAAGTCTTAAATAAGCAGTATTAACAATATTAACATTTGTAAATAGAATACCGATAAGAAATGAAGGTAGCTCATCAAAATAATTGTAATATTCCTCGTTCATAACATCCTTAGATGTCATATGTTGAACTATAAATTGTGTCGTGTGTAAATTGTTAAAACTGAACGGTCATTTTCAATCTAACGTCCTGATCCCTTCAGGTCTACCCTCATGTCGAGATTGTGGGACATCAACATTTTGATCTATACAAAATTCAATAGCCGCACCTATAATGCATAGCCTTTAAGAATGTAAAACATTAGAGTTCTATATGAAATTACGAATGTCATTAAATCTCTACTTTAGAATAGTCATCGAATGCCTTGCTTTCCATCTTCCCTCTTTTAACTAAAGTTTATTAACTTCTTGAAATATATGCTAAAAACAAAGTACTTTAACATATTTAAACCAGTTCAAAACCATTTTTTTTCATAGTTCGCAATTAGAGACAAGTGATAACAAGCTCAGTTATCACACTTTAAAAATCTCATAACTTGACCACTTTAAACCAATTCATGAAATGCTAACGGTTTTATTGCGCATATTCAATGTCAACGCATGGCCTGCGCTTCTATCACCAAAGTGGACTTCAAACTTCTATCGTGAAGGGGACTTAACTCAACCCCTGAAGTGGTGTTTTAACTCTGCTAGTACATGACCTTTTTTAGCATAACCATCTCCGCTAAAAATATCATAGAAAACTCATTCTCATAAAACGTTCTCATGTATGCTTCAGTATATTTAAGTTTAAAATTTATCTAGCATATATATAAACATAAAAACTTATTCTTTGTTTGTACTTTTACCAACAACATTAATGAACCATCATTTAAATAGAACGAAAAACTCCGCAAAACATTTTAAGCTCTAATGAACCTACAACTCGTATGAAATCGTATGCTAAACCAAATCAAGTTTTCGACTTGGGTACTTAGCCAAATCAACTGTCCTTCCTGACGTGAACCACCGATGATCATAGCTCTCCCTCTATCCCTCCCCCACCGGTTTAGTCATCTGTGTTTTATAATGAGTTTAACTTATAGCACATATATTAAGATCAACACTCAAACTTATCATTAAATGTGTGCTTAATAATTTAATTTAAGAGGACATATAAACCTCATTGCGTGTCCTCATGGCACAAGTTACATAAACTTTTATAAAATAACTATAAAATTAAGTTAAAAAATATATAATTTAATATGATCATATGCCCCTAAGTTCACTTCAACCATCCATCATGTCAAATAATTATTAGAAACACTAACGTGTCCAAAGATTAAATCTTCTGTTGAAGTCAAAAAGTCAACATCTGTTTAAGTCAAAATTCAAAAGTCAAAACTATGAAAACCAACCAAGAACAAGTCATAGCCAACCAGAAGATGCCACCCACCCACCTCTTCACCTTAAGAACATCGAATCCTATAATTTTCTTCCTCAATTAATCACAAATATGATCATCAAGAAAGAAACCACCACCACCACCAGGCTGCACCACCCTTCTCCGGCGAAAGGGTTATCTCTTTCCTACAAAAAGCATCAAACTTTGCTTAAAGATGCAGCCCCTTTGGCTCCAGAAAAGATGATCACACGTATGAGCAAGGTGGCGGCAGACAGGCGGCAGCATGCCAGCAAGGAGATGGTGAGGAGGGCGTTGAGTCCACGGGCCCGTAGACTTACCTGGCGGTGGTTTGACTTCCGGCCTACGCCAAGTCGGCTTTCAATTATGTCCATGACTATTTAGGCATCTGTTTGTATTTTCTTGATCAATTTAATCGAATTAAATCGATTTGGATCATATCTTTGTGTTGTGAATTTGCACCTCCATTCAAGATCTTTGATATATCATGAATCTTGATTACAATCACTAAGGATATGATCGGTTATTATGATCATATTATAAATTAGATGAGGAATCTCGATCCATTTCTTGAGAACAGGTCATTTAGGTTGTGTTTTACCTCAAACGAGTCAAACCATATAGTTTAGTCACGTCAAACGGGTTGAAAGCTGTCTAAAATCTGTTTTCGATGCAAACAGGACTCCAAGTCGTTTATTCAACGATTTGGATACTATTGCAATGTGTTGAGGTGCATATCTCAATATCTGATATACTGTCCATCCTATGAAATGAAAGATGTAACGAACGGGATATGTAAATCACATGATCTATATTGTCATATTATTGAATACAAAACAAATTTTTTAAGTAGAAAACTGTGAAAATCACATAAGCATTTATACAAAGAGCATGAAAGATAATTATATATAATGAACTAGAGAAACAGAGAACATCATCTCATGTATCACGCCAACAGAACCGATTGAACCCAACACGGTTAGGAACAGGTTGAAATCAATTTGTGACTCAATAGGGTAAACCGGTTTTAACCCAACACGATTTTCAAACTGGTTAAACCCTTCAAGAACCGCTTCCAATCCAAGCCGGTTTGACCACAAATCGGTTTTGATTTTTGTTAACGGAACCTAAAATCAGACAGAAACACAGATTTTTGCACCATCTTACATTTGGTACTTTGCTAGTCATTGTTTAGAATTTGTGAAATGATGAACTGAGAAAACATAACAATTGGGTCAAAGTATGGGCTGAGCCCAAACCCAAACCTCGTCTAGAGATCAATAAGATGGTGACTTTGGGCCATAAAAATCAGTTTCAGGGCCGAACAGCTTACCAGAGTGCAATGGAGGAAGTAAGACCGAATTACAATAAAAAAAAATAAAGGTCCTACCGAGATTTGAACTCGGGTTACTGGATTCAGAGTCCAATGTCCTAACCACTAGACCATAGGACCAATTGTTGTCTTTCAATATCATATTATATTTATAACTACAAATCCGTATGTGCTTTGCATTCGGTACATTACTTATGCTTCAAAATATGCTGGATAATTTTTCGAATCCAAGCTATAAAATATCAATGAATATTATTTAATGTGTCAATATAATTGTTGTCTATTGTTAATGTTTCTCTTTCAGTTTTAAGTTCCTTTTAATATACCCTAACTATAATTATTTTTCTTGTAACAAAAGAGGAGTTCATTTAAAATCTACTTTTAAGTCCATCTAGTGTTTATGTGTTTATTTTGTAAGACTTAAACCCATACCATTTTACATATTTGATGGTGTAGGGTGTGACGGTGTTAGACTTTGTGCACATGAAGGCACATTTTAGCATTGTTCTCGTTGCGATAAGATACTAAATGGTCACAAGGACAAACATCGAATTCACATATTACAATTATATGCTATAAAACTTTTTATCTTTAGATATTTACTTGAATTTTTTTTTACAGCAACACATAGGTTCTTTAAAATAAAATTATAACATCTTACATGTTAGAAGACTAACACCCATAAGAGTAAACCATTTACTACGTGACTATTCCCTTAGGAACATATATTTAATAGTTAAACATTTCCTAGGGATATTGATTTATTTGTATATCTTATAAGGATGATCTTAAACATCCCCTATTATACCCATTTATATTATTTGCCCCTCTTTCAATTCATGATTATTTTATTATGTTTTTATATCATCAAGTTTTTTTGTCTTATAATATTATTTTTAGTTTCTTGTTATGTTATTTATATTAATAGATATTGATACTCTAATATTATTTATCATGCTATGTTATAATAATAATGCTAATATTTAAAAAATCTTTTGTGGTTTTATTTTGAAATTTATACTGTTGTCTTTAATATGTCTCCGTCAGTTAGCACCAACATATTCACAAAAAAATAGTTATGTTTCTAGTAGTGTTCGGATACCCTATTAAAAGAAAAAGAACTTTAGTGTTTCAAAAGTAATTTTTTGTGAATGAAAACTGACATTTTAAACCTGACTTAAAATTATCTTTTCTGATATTTGGAATTTAGTTACAAAACAACCTTAAAAAGTTTTAAGGTGTATGGTTTAATGGGATTTTGAGAAGTTTGATGCAAGACAAAGCAAAAGTTTGCTTTCTGTGGAGAGAGAATTCATTAAATTCTAGTCATGTGATGAACCAATGTCATGTGATGACACATGCCTCAATTCCAACACTTCTCTTCCCAATCTGACACACTTCCATTTCATATTTTCATCTGATTCCATGTTTTGATCTTATTTAATGCTAACAAGTGTTGTGTCACCAAATTAATCCTAGATGAATAAAATATGTCAATAACTAAATGTAGAATTTTAAATGAAATTTTAATCTTATATATAATAATTGTGTACTTGTGTAGTTGTGTGTGTGATTGGTAGGATCATACTTCAGAAGAAATAAATGAAATTGAAAATTAAGTATCACCGAGATCTAGAGTACTTTGCACACTATCAATTGGTACCAGGAATTGACCTCACATCCCACATTAATTATTCACCTAAATTTTCTTGCATTTTAAATAATTTATTTATCCTATTGCACAAAGAAATATTATGTACGTGATATTTACACGTATGACATAACTATAGTCATTTGGAACATGATATTAAGTTAGATTTCAATATGATTTATAACCATAACATGTTATGTAATTACATAAATTGTTTCTCTATCTTTTTCTCGACTCTAATGAGTAATACATAAGAGCTTGTATATGAGCTATCGAGTTTTGTAGTTAAAATAGTTATGTATAGACTGATTATTGTAGCTTGATTGAGCTTTTAGCATAAATTATCATTTTTATCTCTTTTTTTTCTAAATAATAAATCGTGCACAATTTGTTAGTAACATAGTCTTGATGCTAAATGAGTCTTGATTTTAAAGTCTCGATGCTTCTAAGTTGCGCAATGTGATAATATAAAAATTGCTTGTAAATTTATATGTACTTATATTTAATAAAAACTACAAATTATAGACTTCTATGAAGTATAATATTAGGATCATGCTTCAATCATGAACATATGGCTAGAATAAATATATCGTATGCTTCTAGATGAATTTTGTCTCCTCATAATATCAAATTTAAAGTTTTGTTGTCAAAAGTTGCATTCAATCTACTTATTTCAAACATATGTGTCCTTGTGTGTTATATAATTCATTTTCGCGTTTGAAATTTAAATTCTTAATAGAATCTACTTTTAATTAAAAAATATTTTTATGTAAATACAAAACGGAAAAGCAATTTGGACAGAAACGAGAAATTCACTTAAAGTGGAGACATGTAACCGGCACAAACACAATTTTCGTGGTACCTTAAATATAATAATTGTTAAATGTTTAGTAACTTTAAATACGATTAAAAGTCACTAAACATTTTAATATTTAAAATATAGTAGTTGTTAAATCGATATGTTTTGTTGTATATTATAAGCGAAGCCGGTGAAGTCAATTTTACTATGTCAAAGCTGCTAAACTTAATCAAATAAAGTGAGAAATGATAAGTACTTATTTAAAATAAAGTTGCCAAAATTTTTTATGAAGAATTGTTAGCCGTTAACTAAAGTGTTTAATTTCATTCAATGTGAATGAAAAATCACTTATGTAACCTCACTACAAGTCACGATACGAATAACCGACACTTATCTTTGTTTCACCTGCGTTGTGTATTTCAAACAAGTTCGTTTATTTATATGGCATTAACCCCTACATAAAAAATATAAACATAATAGATGTAATCATAGAAGTTAGATGTTTATTTTTTTAAAACTCCAACATAACACACAAGATAATACTCTATGAGAAACAAAAGAACAAATGACAAATATAAGGTCATTGGCTCTTTTAAAATTCTCGACTCAATCTTATGTTAACTCATTTACAACCTTAGACATAATCATAAATCAAAAGTATAAAACATAAAAGCTAAAAAATTCATATTCAAACTATAAACTTAATATTCATTATGATCTCACTTATAAACAATTAAAGAGTGACATCGATACTCATTATCACAAGACCTTTTCTCTATTGTGTCTTAACTTTTATCATGTAACATCTCTTAAAAAATAATAAATATAAACCTTCAACCAGGGGCGGATCTTTATAGGGGGGGGGGGGGTGTTTTTTTCGCCCGTAGTGTTAAATTTTAGTCTGGTAGTGTAAATTTTTGGTCAGGTAGTGTAAATTTTTATATAAATATCAAGTTCGCCCCTCTGAAAAAAATTGATTTCGCCCCCGCCCACTTAACAAAAAGTTCAAGCTCCGCCACTGCTTCAACACACATTGTTAAATCTCCAATCCAACCTCACTTCACTAGGACCCACTACATGCTGACGTGGCTTCCGAAACGACACCACGTGGCTACTAACCATAAACGCCGTCACACTCTCCGACACCCTAATATCCTCCATCTTCAACTCTTGCAACCGGTGAACATACTCCTGCACGTGCACCATATCCCACACCACCCCTACGCCACCGCATTTCACCACCCTAACAACTTCTCCGATCACCCTCATCCGCTCCGCCGCCGCCGCCGCCGACCGCTGCCCGAACTCCTTCCCCACCGTATGCACAAACCCCGCTGACACCACCACGTCGAAGTAGTTGTCACCAAACGGCAGCCTACGAGCATCACCTGTTCATAATATGATTATTATGATCAATAAGTTTATCAAAATGACATAATCATAAGTCCCTAACATTTACATGATGAAAGTAATTGTCACAAGTAAAAGTGACTTTGTCGTTTCCTGTTTGGGATTGTTTATTTTGGTTGAAAAATATTTTTAACAAAAATAACTTATTATTTTATACATTTTTAAAAAAAAGTTTTTTAAAAAATGTTTGGATTATCTTATAAACTAAAATGTCGTAAAATGACCGAAAGGTACATACTTTTATAATGAGGGGAGTTAATAGGAGGTACTGGAGGGGTATAATAAAAAATTAGATTAAAAAAAGTTTTTAAAAGTTAATAAATAACTAACTATCTACTTAATTTTCAAAATCTACTTTTTTACCTTATATGAAAAGTAAGTTTTAAAAGTTATTTTGGGTTTGTTAAACTTTTTTTTATTTATTAACTTTTCAAATAAAAGTTAATAAATCAAAAGGTAGTGCAAAATAAACAATCCTAAACCCAACTTAGATGCTTATTACAAAGAACAGTTTACATGAAATAAAGGGAATTGCATATATCCCTTTTTCATTTGAAAATTTGAATATTTATTCAAACACAAGATTTTACGTATAATTAAAATGCTTTATAAACATGATTTAAAAAGATATATAATGAAAAATTGAATATTTATTCAAACAAAAGATTTTACGTATAATTAAAATGCTTTTTAAACATGATTTAAAAAGATATATAATGAAAAATTGAATATTTATTCAAACACAAGATTTTACGTATAATTAAAATGCTTTTTAAACATGATTTAAAAAGATATATAATTTGACAAGTTTAAAGATAAACACATACAATTGCCCATAAAAATTAATACGATCATTTAAAAAATTGTTGACTATTTTAAAACACCCTCAGTAAGTTTTATTGTTTTCTGTTATATTACTTTGATCTATATTTCAAGATGATATAATCTAACGGTACCTTCTCGGAACGTGACGTACTCCTGCACGCCCTCAAGTCCGGCGGTTCTAAGAGTGGAGAAAGTGGTGTCTTTCCGATCTAACCCGACGACTCTACCGGAGCTGCCCGCCTTCTTCAGCTGCATCGCGACGGCGTTGAGGAGGATGCCGCGGCCGCAGCCGACGTCCAGGGCGGTCTTCACGGTGGACCAGTCGTGCACGGCGGCGACCATGCGCTGGGCCATTTCCCACCGGAGTGCGACGGAGGAGTAGAAGATGTTGCCGGCGGCGTAAAACAGGCATACGCCGGAGAGTGCGGTGACGGAGCCGGTGAACCCGGCGGCGAATCTTGCGAATCCGGTGGAGAATGCTGCCGGAAGAATCAAATTGAAGGTGTAGCATACACGATCGAAGTATATTAGAAATAGAATTGAAGATATCGAGAAGATGATCGCATGGATTAATAAGAACACTGGTGTTTGCCAATCGTCCATCCCGTATATTGCGTAGATCTGAGTCCAATCTCGTGATGTTTTCCCCATTGTTTAAAGATTCTCCGGCGACTCTGTTTCAGAGAACACACAGTTAACATTACTCCGATAAAATCGCATTTTTTCAACCGATTTGAATCAAAAATCATTCAAACACCAAATCTGTAAATGGGTATGAACTTACGTGAGATGATTTTGAACCTTGCAGTAACAATTTGTCAATCGGAAGACAGAGTGCTCAGTGCAGAGTTCAGAGCATGATGAAGAAGATGAAGATGATGATGATAATTATGATGAACCTGTGAAGGTCTGAATCAAATAAATGGCATTAATGGTGAAATCTTCTGGTGCAGATGATCTTTGTAGTGAAATTGATGAAGATCTTTAACAATTTATACGCGTTTTGCTTTTGGATTCTGAACTTTATGAAATCTTTAAAGAACGAATGAGAATTATTGAACAGAGAGAGAGGGTGCTTGATGTCTTTAAATAGACAAATCGACGAGCTTTGTAGGTTACATGAATCGTCCTTTGATTTATTGCGATTACTGTTTTTGTCCCGAAAAGGAATTGTAATTTCTTTTCTTTTGTATTGTTTAATAGATATAAGTATTTTCTTATTAGCTTTTTTTTAACGGCAAATATTATTACTAGCTAGTTTTTTCTTATTGTTATTTCACTTTTTGTTGATGAATATTACTCGAATTTTGATGATTCTTACTTATAAACGACGTGTCTGTTGAAGAAAATATTTTAAGAAATTTTAAAAGAATGAAAAATTATCATACGTTGATATATGTAAAGAATATATTTGATGTAGAAAAGACTAACAAGTTTTTGTCTTTTATGATATTTAACAAATTTCTATATAAATAAAATCATTATTTGTATTATTTGTTGACTTATAACTGATTATAAATTGGTTTTGATATGCTAAATAAAAGATTAAGAGACAATTACTTACATTTAACGAAGCTTTGTTTTTTAAACAAATTCATTTTTATAAATAATATGTAACTAACAACTATAGAAAAAATAGTTTCCAGGCATGGTTTTTGTTAAAGTACTCAAAATGAGCTGATGAATTTCGTTTGACGAGATTACTTGACCATGACAAAGTTTGTAATTTATTAATGTTTTATATTAAGTTAATGGATATTATAAGTTATTATTAAGAGACTCATTCATTTGGCTTACAAGAATAATTCAAAAGAGTAATTTAGAATGTAGGTTTTATTTTATAATCATTTTAAATTAAAAAAACACTTATCTTACATTAGGAGATTTATCACAAAAAAAGTATTTAAGAAAAGGTAAACAAGAACTTCAGCCTTTGAATGTATCGTAGAGCAGGTGAACTTAGATTAATTTGGTGGTAATATTGTAGTTAATAGCAGGTTAAATATGTATCTATTGAAAAGTCTCAAAGGGATAACGTAAGTTGTCTTGTTTCCATACTAGATATTAAATGTTTAAATAATTAAATTTTATAAGTAACAGATAATAAATTAGATATAATCAGTTTAAAGTAAAAAACCTACTGACAACCACATAAATATTTGTATGCAATGCATGATAGATAACCAAAAAGTGAGTGAGAGGTTGAGAAAGAGATATTATATAATTGTTTTCTTGTAATTTTCTTGTTTATTATGTATACACACTATTTTCTGAACATGAGATGGGTACTATTTTGATAACATGGAAAATCTCACATATGGTACTAGTAAGGTTGGTCAAATACCATCAATGAAAAAAAGTAAAGTAAGCAACAAAAAAGATGAATTGTTTTCTATTGTTTGCAAATTTCAATCCACACCTAATTGTAGTTCATACTTCACTAAGTCAAGGTGTTTTCTTATCTTTTCTAGATAATTTGGTACGATTGCATCTAAGGTTACTTTTTATTAATGAAAATAATAGGTGCATTCATGCATATGTATTTTATCCAGCAACCATAAGTATAATCATGTTTGTAATACTTCTAATATCTTCTTATAAGAAATTCCATAAAATTTAATACGTTTATAATTTGGATGTAGTTATTTTAAAAAGGAATGAAAAATTAAAAAAGGTGAGAAAGATTATTATGCATTAGATCTTAGATTCAAAACTTAGAAAATTCAGTGGCATAATAGTAAATATGATTATTATGCATTAGATCTCAGATTATGAACTTAGAAAATCCGGTAGCATAATAATAAATAATTAACATTTTAAATGATAGACCAATGGTTTTTTAGTTTTAATCATATTTTCAATTAAGTTCCACCCATTTTCTAAATCCTCATAACTTTTACATATAATATTATTTTTTTTAAATTACACCGTAAAAACAAACGTTTTTTATCTTTAAAGCGCGTATGATGTTGATACATAAAAAACAAAGTTTCTTTTATGAATTTTAGCTCATTTTGTAATATTCATTAAATCATTATGTAATATCAGCCTATTAGGTAATTGTGTAATATTTGTTAAATCATTATGTCTAATGCTAATCATTATGTTTTCTATTTTGCTTGTCTAAAATAATAACTTTTAAATAACATAATGTTGAAGATGCACATTTTTTTACGTTTTTCAGTTCATTGTGTAATCCAGATCATGTCATTGTGTAATTTTCGTCAAGCAACTCATTATGCATAGCGCTGGTAATTGTGTTATCCATTGTGTCTAATGTTGACCATTGTGTTTAATGTTAGGGTTTTTTTAAAATGATGATTTCCAAATAACACAATGCTGAAAATGTAATTTTTTTTACTTTTTATAGTTCTTTGTGTAATACTCGCCAAGCAGCTTATTGTGTCTATTACTAATCATCGAGTTTAGTGCTAGTCATTATGTTACCCATTGTGTTTAATGTTAACCATTGTATTATACATTGTGTTTTTTTTAAATGATGGATTTTCGAATAGCACAAGACTAGAAATGTTATTTTTTATATTTTCAGTACATTGTGTAATTCTCGTCAAACAGCTTATTGTGTTTATTGCTAATCATCAAGTCTAGTATTGGTTATTGTGTTATATATTGTGTCTAATGTTGATCATTGTGTTATACATTGTATTTTTTATAAATGATGATTTTAGAATAACATAATACTGAAAAATAGAAACTTTTTATGTTTCAAGTTCATTGTGTATTTCTTATTATATAATTGTATAATCCTCGTCAATTCTAAAGATTACACAATAATCTGATAAATTTAAACAATGAGTTAAGAACATGGAAAAAAAACTTTTTTTATATCAACACTATACGCGTTTTAAAGATAAAAAATACTCGTTTTCATGGTGTAATTTTTTTTTAAAAAAAAATGTTATATGTAAAAGTTACGAACGTTTTTGAAAAAGATGGAACTTGAGAAGGAGGAACAATATCAATTTTGCCCTTAACCTAATTTTGATAAAAAAAAGACATGTCTAAATATATTAATCCTTTTTACACTTTTTTGTTTTACAAAACTATGTATTTGAACCTTTTTCTTATAATTAATTGTATTTAATTATCAATTTCATACCAAATATATGTATTTATGATCATATTACTTATTCGGTTTTCATATAAGATGAACGGAATGTAATTACTAAATTATAGAAAAAGAGAAAATTACATAAATTGGTTTCCGTGTTTTGACTAGATTACACGTTTGGTTCTCAAATTTTGAAAATTATAATAGTTCAAATTTTTATGTGAGTATTACACTATTGGTCCCTAAATTTAGATTTAAAAGTTAGTTTAAACATTACAAAATATATAAAAGTAAATAAATTTAATATCATAGACCAAACAGACAATAAGTAAACAAAAATTTGGACTAACTTTATAATTTTAAAGTTTGAAAACTAAACATGCAATCTACTTAAACCACATGGATCATTTATCCGGTGTTTTCTATAGAAAAATAAATTATCATCTTTATCATTTTGTAAGGTTTGTATCAATATTTGTTGATGTGTCGTAAAATTAAAGAGTTGCAACGAACCGGACTGGCGGACTTGAAAAGTTGGATAAGAATCACCTAACTCAGATTGATGCTCCGTTAGAAGAAAATCCGACCTAAATGGGACCAAGAGGTGATCATGACATGGCAAAACACACATAAGAATGAGGAATTCTCACCAATAGATAAAAGGATTTCAATATCAGTTAGTTACCTCATAGAATAAAAATATTTTTATTGCCACGCTAAAAAATACACAGGACCTCAACTTCAGAACTCATGCACAAAGAGAGGGTGAGCTTTACATTTAGCATAATCTTTCAATTAATTGTAGTTAGTGATCAATAAACAATTTATCCCGCCTATTGAGTTTTGAGTACTCTTGATGACTAATAATGGTGGGCTTATAAAGATTTTTTCGGTTATCATATATTTGGTATATATCTATTTAATTAGTGGGTGTTTAGGATTGCTTATTTGCAACCAACTTTTAACTTATTAATTTTTGAAAAGTTAATAAGTCAAAAAAAATATTTAGCAAACCCAAAATTATTTTTCAAACTGATTTTTCATATAGGGTAAAAAAGAGGTTTTGAAAAGTAAGTAATAAGTTACTTATTAACTTTGAAAACTACTTTTAGTCTAATTTTTTATTATACCCTCTACTACCTCCTATTAACTCCATCACATTTTAAAAGTATGTCTTTTTTTTTGTTATTTTACAACATTTTAGTTTATAAGCTAATTCAAACAATTTTTTAAAAACTTATTTTGAAAATTTATAAGTTAATAAGTATTTTTTGTCAAAAGTAATTTTCAACCAAAGTAAACAATTCCAAACAAGCCCTTAAAAAGATAGAAGATCACTTTGATAAACCGAAAAAGGCTCATAACAAAGTAGTAGAAACACTAAAACTATTTTAAATGTTATGGTGTTAATTAAATATGATAATATATATGTTATGAAGTGTATGATGACCAAGAAAGACAAAGTTAATACAAAGTGATCACTTTACACAAATACGAAGCAATATGCAAATGATTACTTTGAAAAGCAAACTACTTCAAAATTATTCCGCACCTATCTTAAGATTTTTAGCAAAAGAATAGATGGGACACTAGAATATCAACCGAAATGTGTTGTCTCACAAAATTGGTTACATAGACTTACATAGTGATACACACTCGAATCATTATTTGTCTATATAAACATCACTGTCAATTTTATATTTAAATATTTATAAAGAAGTTTCTTTAAAATTTTTAAAAGAAAATAGTCTTAAAAAACAAACGTGCTTTATATATAAATTTCCATATTTATTTCATCAATATGTCAGTTTCCCGTCCCCTCTTTTTTCCAACGACCTTAGATAATCCTACTTCAGTTCAACCTTAATCTACTTCACTCATCAAATGATAATAGAATCCGACAGCTTTTGTATGAGAGACATATGCATTTGCTACTATAATACTCATGATGTTTGTTCTCGGTTCCCCTTCTAGCAAGCATATAGTGAAGCAACGTGTTAATAGACAAGTGAAAGAACAAAGCCTTGTTTCCGAAAGGACTGATCTTGTTTCCTTTATATTAACCTCTTAAGTACTTTCAAAACCTTTTGAGTTTACACAACAACAAATGCAATGATACCTTGGGTTTATTATTAATAATTAAAGAACTTTGATTTGGAGTCTCTTATTGCGTTTCATAAGCTAGCAAAAAGATAAAATGTAAACACAAAGCATTAAATATAAATTAGGGGTGAAAGTTCATCAACAAAGAAAAAAAAAATCATATTTGGATAGATACATGTAAACTGTTTAATAGAGAAGTCGTATTTAGGTTGACATCATGTTTAATATGTTTAACAAACGATCGTGTTTGGTATGTCCTAAAATTAATGGGGTCAACTTGTAACCTGTTTAAATTAGAATTACAAAATAATATGTGTGTTATATTCAATCAAGTACCTTTTTAACTTGTTTACAATTTATTACAAGCCATCATCGTGTTCACAACCCATTTACAACTTACAAGTTACAACTAGGGGCTGGTAATTATCGACCCATTTATATCACGATTAAATCTGTTTAATAAAATTACCTTTCTAAAAATAATTAAAATTCGAAGTCTGGACTCCGTCATTTCTCCTTCTTGCTCCTCAAAACAAATTAAAGAAATTATAGACCATGAGATAAAATAGTTATACAAGTCACTTTTTATTTTTGATACTTGTGTTTATCGTGTCATCTCTAAACTACTAAATACGATAAAACCTGTTTTGCAAGCCTTAGTTACAACCTGTCAAAGTGTTTTAACATGTTGCCTCACCTAACTTATATAGATATACAAATTCAATCCATCTATGTTGAGGTTACATAGTTCCAAGTGTTTGGTTTAGAGTTTATGTCTTTTAACACAAACAAATACAAGTCATGTATTAGTTTAAACCTGCCGATTCAAACAGCTCGTTAAACCACACAAATGTCACCATAAGTAATAACACACAAATATAGACATTGATAAATACATACATACATATATAAATATATGGATTATACTTGGCAAAACAAACCCATTTATTACATTTTGGGTCAACATGGGTGTTACTTATGACAACTTAGGTTATCTTGGGCACAAGTAGTTTTTATAATGGGTTTGTATGAACTCAAATAAAAAAAACAAAATATTAGACGGGTCAAGATGGGCATAACCAAATGGTTGAGCCGGCCAGAATGGGTTATCAAGAAACAAAAAATAACATCTAAAATTATAACCACCACTTCGCTACCATCTTCAACGGATGAATATATTCTACCAGCTAACTCCATTTCAACCACAACATATTATAGTCACCATCGCAACATCACCACCGGTAATCACACCCACTATCGCAACAACCAACCATTGTTGCCACCGAAACAACAATTGCTACCACCGTAACTACGACCAATGATAGTCGCCACCATCGCAACAATCACCAAAGACAATCGCCGCCACCACAACGTCCACCCACAACAACCGCCGCCACCATTACGTCCACACACGACAACCATCGCCGCCACCGCTACGTCCACCCACAACAACCGCCACCACCGTTACGTCCACCGTCCACCTATGACAACCGCCACCACCATCACCGCAACAACCACAACCACCATTACAACCAATCAACACAACCACAACCACCAACTATCATCATTTTTAGAATTGACACTTTTTAGAAATGACCCGTTCTGACCCGTGCTTATTTTGGTTAGAACCCATTCTGACCCGAACCAATATGACCCATTATTTGAAACAACCCGTCTTGACCCGAACCCATCCTGACCCGAACCCATCTTGACCCGTTATCCTGCCCAACCCAACCCGCCCATTTTGCCAGGCATTAATATGGATAAATCACAGCCATTTCAATCATCATACAACAATATGTATGGTAAAATATTGGAACAAGTTCTATCACTAATAGTAATGTGTTAAGAGCCTAGGCATGATGGCCATGCATCATGCCATTAGTAGGAAGACCTCAACTATGATGATGATTTGCCACAATAATGCAGAGCCGTCCCCGAGAATTGTAAAAGAATTTTGGGCCCTGAGCGGGTAGAAAAAAGAGGCCCCTATAATATAAAGTTAGTAATAAGAGACGAGTATAAAAATACGAGCCCTAGTTAGATCAATTGGTTGCCCTAACCTTCTATGTTTTGATCATATATTGTTCTACTGCCTCCAACCCAAATGCAAGTCATTATTATTTGGGTTTTAAAATGAGTTAAAGTTTTTATAATATGTAAATGGTAGTGCGCTGAAATAAATAAAGTGTTAATTGTTTTGTTAATGAACTAATAGAATTAAGTGTCTAACAAATTTTATATATATATATATATATATATATATATATATTATATTTTAATATACACGTATTATATACATAATATTTAAAAAATTAAAAAACTTCGGCCCGGAAAATCCCCAACCTCAACTATGACGTTTATGATGTTAGAGATGATACACTATACTAGCATGATAGGGAGTCATGAAGTTAAAGTAATAATTCATGAAGACGAAAACGAGAGAGAATTCATAGTATCAACCGTATTCCATAGTAGATGGTATTGAGAGATCAACAAAATTTATAATGGATAAAAATAAAAAACCGGATTTATGAAAGTTAATAAAGTAAATAACAAGGGAGAATGAAGAGGGATTCATATCTCGATTTGTTCTATCACATGTCAAGTCGCACGGTATTCAACCATTATTGTTACAATAATTTTATTTAGTATTCATCTTATTTATTTAACTTTTTTTATTTTGATTAAAACTATAATGAACTTTCATTCATACGGATTTATCTAAACAAAAAGTTAGAACATGAGTTGACTTTCAATTTTCAAAGGTGGCCCACTTTTATATATAACACCGTAGAATAAGACAGAAAGTTCTTTAAAAATTGAAGATAATTATATAATATAATAACATGTAACACTAATATGTGAACTTTAGGTAGTCCAATATTTAATATTAATCTACTTATATAATTAACAATATGTAATATTTTAACATAATAGAGTACGTGGGTTGCCATTTTCCATTCAATTTATAAAGCTTTGACAAAGTCGCCAATGTGAAATCGGCAAGTTCATCGATAGTCAATAGTGCATATATAGTTACCATCACACTGACCTGATTTTTGGACTCCATATAGTGTTGGAGGTTTAATATTATTGTTAAAAGAGTTAGATATCTATTGTCTTACCGCACATGCATGATATCGTGTTATATAAGTGTTTAATACATATGAGATAAGCGTGTGAAACATAAAGCAAGACAATATGTAGTATGAGCTCGTGTCAAAGTCACTAGAGTTCCAATCAAGGGAATACAAATGTGTCAACCCGAAAATATCGTCCGATTACTAGATGTTCTTATCTAGAAAATAAATTGGGCACGAATCACACATAATTAGTGCATAAATAACATAAAAACAGAACTTGTTATCCTCTATGTATACTCTATTTTCTATGTTACAATTTGAACGACAAAAAGATAATGATACTTCTAGTTCTTTGAAAGAACCATAGTTATACAAAGACATGCATCCCACATTATCATTTGCAAGGAATATCCAACATTATCTTCTGCAGGGGTTTATTAATTAGTTATCAGCTGCCGTTTAGTCAAACAAAACTTGAGTTAAATGCTTGATGAATATAAAACAAAAAACTTCATTATTTTTAATAATTTAATTAAACTAAAAGGAAAGCTTTAAAGGATTTAGAACGAGACTAGCAACCACTGTTAAAACAAGACTCACGAAAGAGAACTAATGCAACTGCTTCCTCTTTATTAATGGTAATTTATCATCGAGCCATTTTAATTTAGTTGAATTCAATATTTGTACGAGTTAAGAGTTGTGACGAATACATATGACACGTGTTTAGTACCACTATGATTTTTGGCACCTAAAACCCTCAGGGGTTCTAGGTTACAAAGCCCCCTAGATCATGAGGGTTCTAGGGTGCATCACCCTCTTGGTGGGATGATACGTACAATATGGTACATCGCCCTCTTATTTGATATTAACAATGATGATTTGACTACATAGACATCACATGGTTCAACTTCACATCTACTTAGAACAAATCTATTTGGTTACGCACAAAAAGCTTGTTCCTTAAATAAGCACGGGCATGTGGCGTATAATAGACTGTGTTGAATTAACGTGAAACTAGACACACTTAAATAGTTATTTGCATTCACATAATAGTGCTTACAACTATTCATATTTTTAAAAATTAATATGATTCAATAAAATTGTGTTTCCACTTGTTAACTTAATAATGATGGAAACATCTAGATTTTTACATAGATATGACATAGAAATGCAAACATATGCATATGTCATAGTTCAGTATAAATCCAAGCATCAAATACAATCATTAATCGAGGTAAAGCAACACAATTAAGCAAGTCATAATTTCGATCGTGATCACAAAGTGTTATCCGAACATGGATGACTGTCAGATGGCAAGCATGGTGGTAAGACATCTTACAATCATTTTGGACCAACGAAAAGCAAGAATGAGAGCATATTTCGTCAATACTTATTAAAATCTTAACCTATTGCCCTAGGATGTAATCTAATCTTGTATATGAGATTTAAGAGTGACTAAGGAGTTTCTAGGTGTTTGAGAGCTTTTAAGCAAATATTAGAAATCGAGATCCTTGAAAACCCCTAGTTGCTTTTGTTTTTTAATGACCTCAAAACAGACTTTATTCAATCAGGGTCTAACTAGTGCCCATCGGACGTTGACTAGCTTCAATATGTGTGCAAGTGTTTGTTTGATGCTCAAAAAGTGGCTGATGTGCGCTCGGCAATGGGCGAGGCTGTTTTGGAGCAATTTTACATGCATTCCCTCGCCAATCTTCATTTTATTCAGCTTGATTTGACCTCTTACATGTTACATTTAATTGTAATAAATAACAGCTCATGTCATGATAAATAAGATTTACATGATCATAATTAACCCGCATTGAATCACACACACAACAAGAAATGTTACCAATAGCGCCGACGGTAATAGCGGCGACTACAACTATTAGCGGCGACAACCAATATCGGCGACACCATTAGCGGCGACTGTCGCCGCTATTAAGTGCCGATCCGTATGCTTTTTAAAAACTAAGATATGGCCGTTGAAAGTGCGTTAGATCTGACGGTTAGGGTTCCACTGTACACAAGACTATGAGCGGCGACAATTTGAAGACCATTAGCGGCGACATGTCGCCACTATTGGTGCAGATATGATAAAAAGTGGGTTTTCCCCTCCATTTCCTATCTTTCCCTCCACACCACACCTTCATTACCCGCTTACGACCACCAGGGCTCCACCACCGCCGGCGACCACCAGTTCACGACCACCAGGCGATGACCACCACTCCTCCACCTCTGGTCACCACCTTCTTCAAGCTCCGGTCACCACCTTGCTCAACCTCCAGTCACCTCTCTGCCTTCTCTCAAAATCCGACCACCACCATCCTCTCACGGCCACCACCGTGGACCTGCTGCTACTCCCGTGGTTGCTATTGTCGTAGATCTCGACCACTGTCGCCGCTAATACCTTTCTACCTTTTTTCCTTTCAACACAAGTTAGAAGGTAATTTTTTTTTGTTTAAACACAATTTTATGCTTGCTTATGTTAATGTATGGTTGAAACATATTTAGATTTTTATTTTTAGTAGGTTGAACATAATTTTTAGTAGAATTTGTGTAATTTTAGGTTTTAATAAAAATTGTTCAAGATGGTGAACTAGTGAGATGGATTTAGGTATTTTGGGCATTTGATGTAGAGTATTTGTTATGGATTTGATAAATAAAATTTGATGCTTAAAATTTAATTGAGTTTAGGTGTATTTGGGTATTTGATATAGACTTTTTGTTAAATTGGTTGAAAGATGTTTAGTTGTTAATGTTTAGTTGGTTGAATAAAACTTGTTAAAATATTTGTGAAATTGTTAGGTTCTAATTATAACATGTTCAAGATAGTGAATATTAAGATAACATTATTATATGTAATTTATGCTTAGTTTATAAATATATTTATATATGTTGTAAGTTTGAACTAGATGGATTTGGTATTTAGTTACTTAAAATTTAGTTAAAAATTGTTTAGATCTATTTATGCATTTGATGTATTGTATCACTGGATTACGTTTATTTTTAATTGTTTATGTACTAGTAACGTGTCCGTGCGATGCGACGGGTGCGACACTTTTTATTATAGTACTCGTCTTTTGTTAATTTAATATTTAAAAAACTAAATTCATTCTTTTAAGCATATTGTAACAAACATGAAAAATTGTATATGATTAAAGATGCAAGGGTGTAGATGTAAATAGTTTTAAAGTTTCATCTTTTTAGGAGTGTTTGAATGATATAAATACCCCTGTGAAATTGATTTTTTGAGTTGTACATTGTGCTTAAAATGTTCAAATCTCTTAAATTATGATGGAAACCCTCATTCGTGCATTATAATATAGTATAGATGTTTAAATTTGAATGTTATTAGGAAATCTATATATATATATATATACAGTGTATGAATTATATATATCTAGATTTATTTGAATTAGTAGTGTATTGTATGACTAGATTTATATGTATGAAATTTCAATGTTATTGCCAATATATCTAGGTTTATATGGGTTGAAAACTGGAAATTAGAAAAAACAAAAAAAAAGTTTTTAAAAAAATATTTAGCATTAACGCCGATTTGCATACTATTAGCGCCGACACAATTAGCGGCGAATATTTGGCCTTCAGCGACAAAGTATTAGCGGCGATCCTTTAGCGAAGATCTGTCGCCGCTAATACTTTAGCGGCGACATTTGGGGGAAATAGCGGCGAAACGTAGCGCCACTAATAGTAAAAAATTTGTAGTGACAAGTTAGCTTAATCAACTAGTAGTTGTTTTTTTCTAATTAGGTTTTAAGTACTAGTGGTCATAGAAGTGGATTAATTATCTTTGGTGTTGTAACAGGTTAGGGATAAGTGATGTTGCTTATTTTATTTTTAAGATTTAAAAAAAAAATCATTTGAAATCAGCTTGTTTGTAAACAAGTTTGTTATATTAAACTCAACTATAATATTGGAATTATTATATAATATGTTTTCTTAATTTTTACTTTTGGAGTTAATCCGGTGGTCTGGCCAACATCAAAGCGGATCACTATTGGGGTATTTGATGGAGTAATGATATAAAACGTTCATATGAAATTTAGGGGGTAAAACATTTCAAAATTCGAATTGACTAGATTATAATCATTTTCAAATAACACCCTTAAGTTTTAGAATTTACATTTTGCATTTCAAGGTTGCTGATTTCTTTATATAAAACTATGTTGAACAATAGACTGTTGTGATAAAAACTTTCAAAATAGTTAAAAGAAAGAGTAACTAGGAAAAGTTTAATTTCGGAATTTGTTTCAAAGTTTATCGATTTTATAATAACTCCATTTATATATTTATATATAACATTCGTGAAACTTAATGATTTGGCATGATATTTTTATTTATCTAAATAGGAAATTATCAACACCATCGGATTAGTTTAGATCTATCACGACAACCCATATTTTTATGTCTTAATATTATATTTTATTATTTAATTTTGTCATTTTAAAATCACTTATATTATAAAATAAAGGAAAAAGTCACTGAAAATAATTTGTATATTTAGAAAGCCTTATGTGAAATACAAGTAATTTGATTGTTTAGGGTAGGATTAGAGTAAGAGAGCATTTAATTATAAAAATATTAAAAATAATTTTAGATTTGATATGTGTCATTTTATTGTTTTAATGAAGATGTGTATTTTGATCATTGCGTCAAACATATCAGGTTATTGTGTCTAATATATTAACTTATTATATCAAATATGTCAGTTCATTGTTTTAAATATTTTCATTATTTGTTATATGAATTGGTCATTTTATTTATTATTTTGTTTTACAACTAAAAGTAAACAATGATGTTATTCCATCAATTTGTTTTTCAAAACTCATTATTTTATGAAAACAAAATAGTGATCAAGAAAACTCAATGAAGAATTTTATCACTGTGTTTTACATTTTATATTATTTTTTGTTATTTTGTTATTGTTTTTAATATATTATATAAAGTAATAGTTATTTTATCATCGTGTTTGTAGCAGAATTACACAACAGTATTATCTAACCATTATGTTTTTCCAATTTATTATTTTAAAAAAACATAATGGTGTTCAATAAAACACAATAACGTACAAAAAAATAAAGCAATGGCTAGGATATACACAATAACGAGCATAAATCATATGAGCTAAAAAAACATAAAGAAAATTACTTTGGCATACAAAGTTACACAATAGTGTAATTTCTATAAGAAAAATAATGTCGTATATATAGGTTACAAACATTTAAAAAAATTGATGGAATAACAAAAGTGGCTATATCAAAAATACTATTCTAGCAAACCTTTTTTTTTTTTTTTTTTTACAGTTTGATCTCTATTATACATTAAAAGATTGATGGTTGATATTATCAATTACACTTTTAGGTTAAAAATATTTTTTTTATTTGAATCTTAATTTATTTTTTTTAAATGGCTTTTTTTATAACTTAACCTGTTTATAAAACATAATTTACACCATTCAATTTTACAAAATATAATAGTTAATAAGTCTATATTTAAAAAGACTATTCCAATTACGTGCATTATATATAAGTTTAGGGATTTAAAGGTATAATAATAGTTTTGTGACTTTGTCATGTATTTTTTATTAGTTGATGGACTTTAGTATACAAAAATTAGGTTGAGTGATTTTAAGTAAAACATAAATATATTAAATTTTAGTTTTCCTCTTTTCACATTAAAATATTTTAAGCTTCACTAGTTATTAATGCTAAAATAAAATTCTTATACAAAATTTGAAAATTACTAAATAAATTATGTTGGTTTGAAGTTTACTTTTAAATTAGAAATTCAAATAATAATTCGCAAATATAAAATGGTCTTGAAATTTCTATAAAGGGGACATATTTTTTTGTAACACTATACCTACCCATCTTATCACTTTTTACAACTTGCAAAACCATTCTTTTTCTAGCATAATCTCAAAAGAAAGAAGACCCTTTTCACACTTTAACTTAAATGAAATTCTTTACAATAGGAATGAAGCAAGCTTTATGATGATTATTATAAACCGAGAAACATATTAAAATATGGGAAAAAAAGATAACCTTTTAATACTAAGGTAGATAAATCTTTTTTGAAATGCTAGTAAAACGGATGTATGTTAAGCAGGACACGAAGTCGACACTAGCGAAGTGTGGGGAAAGCGTGTTAGGTGAGGAACACCCACGCACCCCCCCCACCCCCAAGAACCCGATTGACCGGCCCCCAAAAAAACCCACCAAACTCCACACCACCCTTGTTGTTACCATTTTGGAGAAAAACAAAAACAACATCCTGTAAAACAAGATAAAATAAAAAAGTCTCATGTAACGTTGATGTGTCACTAAAAAAAAAACCAAAAGACTGTCAGTGTGCTTGATTCATTTTGACAAAAATACCATTTTCGAATATTGTTTATTTCTTACCATAACATGTTGTCCGTTACGTGATCATGCAAACTACAATTTACCTAATATTGCCACATAGTGGGACCTTAAGTTATAAATTTCATATCTTTACCTTCATATCGTTACAATACAACTCATAAAGACTTAGTTTTCCACAATATGTGTATCAATTTACACTTCTAGAAAATTCAGTTTTGTCACTTGAATCGCTTATAAGTTTATGTTGGCCAAGCTGAAAACAATTGAAAGACTGAATGATTTGTTGGATCAACCAAACAAGTTTCATGAAATTAGTAATCCCTCGATTTGAGAAAGGAATATATAAAATGATCAAATCAACTCTTCCAACCTTTCTTTTTTCTTTTTCCTTTTTTTTAATATTAGAACCTTACATGGTATTCGTCATCCACACAAACATTCTGTAACATCTGGCCCCTCATACCACTAATATTGTCCGTTTTGTTCACGAGAAGCTCACGGATTTGCTTTTGGTTGCCCGGGTGAAAACTTTTCAGAGAGGTCACCCATCCCTGGATTGCTGCCACCTGAGCACGCTTAACTGTGGAGTTCTGCTCTTATCCACAGCCAATACGCCCAAAACGCATTAGTGATATTAGAGGCAGAGCATTTATTATGAACCAGGAATCTCTCCTGTCCACGGCCGATGTGGGATTTGCCTAGGGTGTTACACATTTCCTATTTAGCTAATTTAACCGATATCACCCAACTTCATTCTCCAACCTGGACATCAGTGGGTTCATTGATGTCAAAGACATTGGCTGCACTCATTTTCGCGATATATGTTGTTGAATATACGGTCCTAGAGCATCTTGCGTCCGACTTCGGGCAAGACCACTGGAGCAACACGTAATGGATTGAGGTGAGAGGATGTACAAACGCTCATTTCTTTTCATTTGTGCTATGGAGAGGTCATATAATAAAAGCCTCTATTTTCAGTATGAATTTAGCCTTTGATGGTTAAAGCAAGTGGAGTTAGTATTGGAAGAAAATTTAAAATATACTAAATTGGGTATTGTTATTCTTGTTTTGAAATATAAAATAATTAATATTCCGTTTAAAGGAAAATAAACACTACTAGAAAAAGACCTTTACCAATGAAAAATTCACTTACAAACGTATACGTTGGCAGAAGTAAGAAAAAACTAAAAATTAAAGGAAAAATGTTGAAGACTCATACACAATCCATATATAATTAGCATCGAGCATCAACAAAGAAGAGGAAAAAATTAAGGGTTACCGTTGGCTTGTTAGTATTCACTCACACATGGACAAAACGGTTGCATTTATATATGGGCGAGGAAAAAATTTTATATTAGTTGTAGGTAATGTATTCAGGTCAGAGAGCAAACCGATCGTATTATGAGATTCACTAGTCTATCCAGATTGAAGAATTGAATGATTTCATAAATAGTATAGCAATTAAAATATATATGTACATCACTTACAAAATAAAATATGAAAAGTAAAATACTTTATGTTTTACTGTAAAATATCATTTATAACAAAATATAAAAATTTAAAGAAAATAAAATATGACTTATCGGATTTTAAATGAATGAATAAGAAAATTCTATTTTTGATTTGGGACTTAATATAAATTTTCGTTTGTTTAACAGGAGTATGAGATTATGTAATACTTGTGTAATCAACTGAACCTATTTACCTAAATACATTAATATATTAACTAATTTAACAAAATTAGTATGTTGAAGCTGTTATAAATTGCCAATTATTAAATTTGTGAAATTGCGAAAATTGTAGTTAAGTTTTTAATACTTTAAACCGGCTGTTGACGTGTATGTACGTAAGATCAGGTTTCACATAATGGACCCTTAGATGGATCATTTTTAACAATAAAAGATCATAAACGATTTACATAACATGATTAGACATACATGCATATCCAACTGTTTTTAAGAAAACAATAATTCTATAAGTATGATACCATATAAGACATAATTTTATAATTAAATACGAGACTGATATTACTAAATTTCGTAAATACTTTGATTCTTTTTCATCAAAGATTAGTTGGTTAACATGGATTTGCTAGCTTGGAGTCGATCAAAGTCGGCAACGACGGCAACCCTATGTAAAAGAACGTACAAATTGATTAAAAAAAGAAGAAGTAGAATATTAAAAAATTGAAGGTCGTGACGGTGTTATCAAGAACTAGTTTAGATTTTTGTTTAAATTATATAACTTTTATTTGATTGGAAATTTGTAATTGAAAATGAAATTGAAGTGGGATCACTTAGTGGGCAATGAAGAAAATCCTTGTCATGGATATTATTTCGTACGGGTTCTAGATGTAAATTGTCGAAGATACCCTTTCTAAATTGACTTGTATTTTGAAAAGTATATAATATTCTTTAAATATGTTAATTTAATTAAGCGTTTATTTTATAATTTTTATTAACCATAAACTATTCTTTTACGGTAATCAGAAAAAAAAGTTATATAATAGTATTATTTCTTGACTGTTTCATTAAAATCGCTCTTATGATTTTTTTTATATAAATCTTAACATTTTTTAAATTACGTTATCTAAATAAACATATATGAGCTTTGATTAATATTTTATGATTATTTTGTAAAATTTAACTTGAAGTAGGAGGTAATTCACCCCAATAACAACTAACTCTTATAATTATTCGATGCAAGTCAAATTTTAAAAGTAATCATTAAATCAAAACAAAATCTATAAATGTTTCATTTGTATCAATTGATTTTTTAAATTTGACGCAAAAGTTTCACAATACTAGATACAGTAAACCAAAATTTATAAATGTTTCATTTGTATCAATTGATTTTTTAAATTTGACGCATAAGGTTCACAAGACTAGATACAGTAAAGATCGTCTTTTTTAGGGCAGAATTACTTTTATTAAACAAAACACTTTCTACTAGGAAGTTACTAGCAAAGCCGAGTACGTCATAGTCTAACTTTCATTATATTAAAACTACTCTATTGACTCTAAGGTACGTTGTAACATTTTGATCTGCTAGTCACCCAGAGAAAAGACAACGCCTTAATATCTTCTACCAACTTGATTCTTGATACCGGCCTTTGATCAAAATTCTTCTCGTTTCTCCTCTTCCTTATGAACCATACCGTGGTCTTGAGAATTGCTATCATTTACATACTCCATGGCTTTCATGATTATATCTTGGACTGAATCAAAATTCGTAGGAATTGTTAATTTACACCATATGTGAACTTGCCACCATACTTCTTTTGCATATAAGCAACTTGCTAATAAGTGATTCATCTTTTCTCTAATCTCGCAATTTTTCCCGTATAGTAGTAAATGATAGATGAGTGCTTTTATTGAAAAAAAAAAAAAAAAAAAAAAAAAAAAAAAAAACTTTGCCTAAGTTTAAGAGAATAACAGAAAACTTTAATACTTTTAAATATCTTTTTCCTTATTATAAGTATCACATTAACTTAATTAGCATGTCAACATTTACTATATCATAGTTAAAGGATTTGAAGAATAACAAAAAGAAGTATTTTTCAACAGTAATTTATAAATCGTCGGATGAACATGCATACAAAAATTAATCTTAAAAGTACATTATAGTGAACGCTAATGTAAAACTTGTGTTTTGGAATCGAGTGGCACAAGTGAAACGAAATCAGCTAGATATCCAAGAATCATCGACTTTGTTTGTATGATTTCAAATTAATAGATCAGACACAAATCATTAAGGTTTAGTAAATTAAACTCAACTCGTTAGTATACAACTACCTTTATCTTTCTTTGTCGTGTACTCTAATGGTTATCTCCATGTATTGACTTTATCTTAGGCAATAGTAAAGTTAAAAGGTATAATATTATCTTAAAATATAATTTCCGGGTTAGTCCATAAGTCAAAGTAGTAGTTGGGTTGCACATGACGTATCCTCTTACGCGTTTGTTCCTTTTATCAATTCCTTTTCTTATTTCTTTATCAATTATAGTATCATTGAATTTATTAGTTCAATTCGTCTAGAACAATTTAAAATTTAATTTTGTATGAAAACATATTAAAATCATAAACAAAACACATGAAAGAATATTGTAATATTTTTATGAAAAAGTTGTTATACAATGCACCTTTTATTTACCATTTCATGTAATAAACATAAACTTAATAGCTATTCTATACCATGCTAACTTGATACTACAATGTCTTAAGTTGTTACATGAATTATTGTTAATAACATATACAAAAGTGATGCATTAAAGCACTTGGGTGCATTTTTAGTTAAGTTAACAAACCACTAAGTTTTTATGGTATAATATTTCTATGTTTTGTAAGTAAACTAAAAGAATCAGTTAAATAAGAAAGTCACAACACGAATTAACGACACACTTGCCATCAACATTCTGCCACCAGCATCGATGACTTTAGCTTCTCCATCTTGATCTCTTAGTAGGATGAATAGAAGGCATTGCCTCCGTCTAAATCCTGAAACACTATCATTACGAACACCACTCTTCTCTTCTCCGATTACATTTCAATCTATGTCCCTTAAATTCCTTTCTAAATATGAACACTTGTAGTCAAGTGAAATTGCGTTTGCTCTTGAAAGTGATGAATTGGTGAGAGATTATGCGTCTGTGTATGGCAAGCATCGACAAGTACTAAATACGTAGCAAAAGCAATCAATAGTGATTTTTTCATTGTTCAACGTTTTTGTAAATGTCAGATGTTCAAACTTACTTATTTTAATATTTTATATCTAGTTAGATTTAATTTAACAGAAAATATGTATGATCTTTTAAGAAAAAAAAATGATATTTTGAGAAAATCCCATATGTTTAGGGATAGGTCCACTTGGGAAATCCACAATCCACATATCCACAAAAACTATATATTATCTTCCTCGTATTAAATGCTCGAAATCAACATGTCGCCCGATACTACCTAACTCTCATTAACAATACTTGTCTCTTTCAATCATGGACCCCTAATTGTCTTATTTTCATTAATTTTAACATTATATCTTTAAATAAATACATAATTAATTAAAAGATCTTGAATTTTATATAATACGGTGTATGATCTAATAGAATTGTCAAAAGCCATATCATTTTACAAATAAAATACCACAACTTGCTATATCCACCATCATTTTTTGTTTACGTATTCAAAGGCACCGGCGAAGCTTCATTGGGCCCGGGGGGGGGGGGCTGCCCCCCTCTTTTTTGCGTCAGTAGTGTTAATTTTTGGCTCAGCGGTGTAAATTTTTGGGTCAAATAGTGGAAATTTTTAAATAAATATAGAGTTCGCCCCCCTAAACCCCCCCCCCCCCCCCCCAGCCATGTTTCAAGCTCCGCCACTGTTCAAAGGTGTTCTAAAGCCGGTTTTAAACCTTTTTAGTATTTTATTCAAAGTGTGATTTGTTGCATTGACCTAATCAATTGACTTTAGTGGCATATTTGATTTTTGCAAAAGATAACGAATTATATCTCTCGAAGCCGTACATAAGACTTTCTTTGGGTACGGTTTCATGTTGAAATTTTGTAAGGATGTCTTAGCTATGCCGACGGCTGGGTAGTTCATATTTCACAGTAGCGTGAAATCAATTTAATTAGTGTTAAACAGGTTGTAGATTACATATTGCAATTAATAATACATGCATAAAAAAATAATTAAATAATTTATAAATATAAAACAAGCAAAGCCAAAACGTGCTCAAGCTTCAAAACGTCTCATGAGTTGAGCTCATGTTTTGAGTATAAAGCTCGAAATAAGTAAAGACTGATCTCAGTTAAATTAAACAAGTCTATGCTCGTTACATTCCTAGTGAAACACTTGGGATAAGTCAAGAGCTCAATTTTGAGTATTGTTTGGTGTAAAGATGTCAAATGGCGTAAACATCTATATATATATATATATCTATGTCTTTTTATATTAGTGTAAATTATCACCAATGCATTCTATAATCTTGTCTTGAATTTCTTGAATAGATAAAATCAACAATTTGATATTTGGATTCGTTACTGAACGTATTTAAATTCTTTTATTAGTGAACTTTTACAACGTTAAAAAGCAAAATCTTACACATGGATGTTGAAACCTTTCATGCCGGTTGGGGCACCGGCTAATCTTCTGTCGGCCAAACCTAAACTCAACAATCAGTCGGTTTTTGTGAAATCTCAGTGGAACCGGTTCGGTTCGGTTGATCCACTTTTATTACTTTAAGCCGGTTTAAAAAACAAGATACCAAGCTTCCCCTTTAATAGAGTTTAATCACAATCTTTATATTATAATAAAAGAGTAACTAATGGGGACACGTGGCAGCACCACATTCATCCTCACCATAATTTTCCCGCCTCTCTCTCCTACTTAATAGTTACTATAATTACTAATAATATTATTTAATTTATTTATAGACTAAAAATATTTTTTAATAAATTAAGAAATAAATCTTTTAATCAATATTATTTATAAAGAAATAAAATTTTATAAAATAATCTTCTTTTCAAAAACATCAAACTTTTCTAAAAATATAAAATATTTTAAAAATCAATATTTTTAAAAAGTAAAATTTTTATAAATAAAAAATAATTATAAATAAATTTTATAAAACCTTTTGTTTTGAAACAAAATATTTAGTTTTTTTAAACAAAAAAAGTTTAAAAACTTGATATTATTATTTTGTTACCTATAGTCCTTACACATAATTTCAACCGTATTTTATCTTAAAATATCATTTTATAATTAACAAATTATTTTATTTAATATTTTATATATTCAACCCGTGTAATACACGGGTTATTAAGCTAGTTGTGTATATAACACTATATATACTTATAATGTATATATATTTATTTGATTCGTATATTTTATCTGGTTGAAATGTAAGAAAACCATATATAATTTTCTATCTTTTTTATTTAGTTTTGTTTTATATTCTAATAAATTATACTATTTTCTTTATCTTCTATATTTTGAATATAGTGATTTAACATGCGTTATTTGGTTCTAAAACAGTTTATTTTGATCCGTCCAATGAGGTGAACTGATATAATGTTTGATTCAATAACCCGTATGGATTTAAAATAGTCGTTTTACTTCTAGAAAAGTTTGAAGTCAAAATAAACACTGTTAAAAAACCTCTAAGTTTAGAAAAAAATTGATATACAAGATTCAATGGTCGGTCTGGTTATAAATTGAAATCTTAAATTTGATGTGTTCTTTACGAAACTCATTACCAAAAAAATACCAAGTTAACTACTTGAACTCAATGATGCTAATGGTCAAAACTTACTAATTAAGGTTCTTAATCATTCAATTTTGTGGTTTCAACTTTAAGATATCCATAAACTATGGAAACTCGAAAAGGGTAACTAACATATTCTACTCAATAACTTGGGACAACTAACAACGTTAATAGAGTGAAATTGGGCAATTATATATTATTAAGTTACTTAGAAAGGCCCATGGCCCGTTAATGACTCATGAAACCATAATTTTGAGTGAACCAAAAGTCCAAAATAGGTCATGAAAATCCATGAAAGAATATTAACACTTAAGTGATAACCTTTGGCCCACCATGCACAAAAATTTGTTTCAGACAAAGGCAGGTGGAGTTAGATATATAAAGCTTGTCCAATTTCCATTTTGAGTAAAAATTGAAGTTATACATTCCGGCCCAACAAAAAGATTCAGCCCAATGAGAGATTTATTATATGGCATTCCGTGTAGAGATTTATCATATGGCTCTACTCGTTTATTCTTATAAATGAAAATATAAGCTTGAGCTTGCTTGTAAAATAATAAAACCTCAATTAGCCGACACATTTATTTTTCTCTAAAGCTAAATCAAACGTAATAATCTAATCTAAATCTAAATCTATACTAATGAATGATTACATGTGATGACACATGTAATCATCAGATCTCACATCATAAAAACCTTCCCGCATAAACTTTCTTTAACAAATTTTTCACAAATCATGCTATATTTCTTACTTGAAGTTTTTTATTTTATTTTAATTTTTTTTTGAACGACAAGTGTGAAGTTTTTATTTTTTTAACTACATCAATCACAACAACTATTTCTACGAATTTTAAATCTATGATATCAATAATCTCAAACCTTATTTAACTCTTTAAACCTTATGATCACAAATACTTATTTTTATATAATCGATTTAAAATAAAAGCGGTAGTGTTTAAATATTTTTGTTATCATATTTGAATTATATATATATATAACTTTTAACCCGTGTGATACACGTGCTATAACTTTTAAGCCGCGGTGGCTAGCGGTTGGCGCGCGTTGCCGCGAGTGGTTGGTGGTAGGTGGCACCTTGGGTAGCGGGTGGTTGTCGGCGCCGGGGATGGCCGGTGGTTGGCGCCGATTGCTGGTGGTTGGCGGTGGCGGGGGCCGGTGGGTGGCGGCGGCGGTGGCCGGTGACGATCAATCTTGGTAGCCGGTGGTGGTTGTTGTGGTGACTGAGTGGGTGGTGTTGGAGACTAATGATGGAAGAATGAAAGAAATGAAAAAAAAAAAGAAGATGGTGTGGATGGAATGAATTTAAACGAATAGAATCAAATATGTAATGATTCATTTCATTACAATCACCAACCAAACATGTTGTTTTTCATTCACACTTAATAATTCATTCCATTCCGCCCCTTATTCATGCGTACCAAACGCTACCTTAAAGTAATACTGATTACTGACCCCAACTACAAACCACTTTATTTGGTACTAGCTTTAGTAAAACCGTGTATTACACGAGTTGAATTAATAGAATATTAAATATAATAAAATTTTAATAGTTATAAAATAATATTTTTAAATATAAAATATGATTAAAATTATATATAAGTAAGAACTATAAATAATAAAATAATGATACCAACTTTTTAATCTTTTGTTTTTATTTTTTCCAAAAATTAAAATTAAAAATTTTGTTTCAAAATAAACATTTTAAAAAATTAAAATTTTTAAAACATTTTTATTATAACTCCTAATTTTAATTAGTTTTTTGTTTATATAAATTTTACATAAAACAATAATTTTATAATATTTAATATCTTTAAAAAAGTTTGATATTTTAAAAAAAATATTAATTTTATAAATATTTATTTTTTGAGAAACAATATTAATAAAAAGATATATTTTTTAATTTATTATTAGTAATTAATGTGATATTAATAGGATAAAAAAAGGGTAAAATTTTGATGAAATAAAATATGGTAATGTCATGTGTACAGTATAGTTACTGTTTTATGATAGTAGTAGATAAACATTTCTTAAACAAATATGAAATTCTGTTTATAAATTATTATGTTTTATATATTATGATTAAAAACTAAAATGATAATAACTAATAATATTATTTTTTAGTTTGAATCCACGTTTAACCACCATCGTCTTTTCAAAACTCACAGACGGCTTCCACCACCTACCATCCGTCACTGTCGTGCCGACCATCCACACTCACCACACTATTCATCCGTATAATGACGCCATTCAGCCCCTAAGCTAAATGATACTTATGGTATTAGAAAATTAGTTACGGTAAAATACGTATTATATCAAAAGCTGATTAGTATAAGCTTATGGACCCAGTTAGATTTCTACGGTTTCTTATGATTTCTATATATTGTAATATTCAATAAAATTTAATTAGTCTTCTACCATCATTTTACACGAAATCAAAGCATCATTGACCTCTCTTTTTTACTTCCTCACATTGTACAAACCATAACTGTCACCACCAAAATCAAATCCTAGACAGGTTGCAGCACTGTCCCACTATCGTTTTTTGTTTCATTTCTTCTCTATAAAATTTGAAAATTAAAGTTTAAACCTTAAACTGTTCGGCTTAAGCCGAACAATAGTCAACATGACATGAACAAATATTAGAGTTACATTGAATAAAAAAGGTAAGCATATGTTTAACTTGGGCATCCATGGAAACTATAGACAACATAAACCCGATTTATAAGATGACTATATTAAGACGGTAACAGATAAGATTTTTAAAAGTAAACTTAAGTTCAAATTTGATAGGAGGTGAATCATAATGTTTTTTAAAATAGTTCAAACTTGTCTTTAAAAAACTAAAACAGTTTAAAATAGAATTATAACTATAATTATATATAATAGTGATAACTATTGTAATAAAATATGAAAATATGTCATATTTTATATCATAAGGATGTTACTTATTCTTGATAAACACTTTGAATGTTTCATGTAAATGTGCACGGCTTCAATATTTATATGATACTATTTCTTGATCTTAGAAAAACGAACAATCAATTAGAATACACATATTATCTTATAATCCATATCCGGCCCTAAGTCTTAATTAAGTTATTACTTTATACTTAAGTGGTTGTTTCCTATATTAAAATTTTGATTTCATGTAATTCAGTAACTAGATTTGACTCTCATGCGCACATTACAAGATCCATTGGGAAAAGGCTTGTGACAGATCGAAGGATCAAACCAAAATATCAACAAATAAGGTTAAAAACATCGTAATATCTAGTCTTCTTTTAACATATTAGCTCTTATATTTGAATAAAAAAATTTTTTTTTACAATTTTAACTTAAATGTTTCCCATGTTACCAACTTACTATTGTAGCATATAAACTAACGTCACACATAACATCGACCCTTACAATGTTAGACTATGTCAACGTAGACCGATTTTGACAAGGTATGGTCATGGCATGTCGCACGCAAGACAAAATAAATTAAATGAAACGTATGTCACATTTTATTTCTTGTAACAATATAGATATTTAATATTTTAATTAAACTCAACTTGACGCGTTCCTTTAGCCCATTCTCATTTATTGTGTTTTGATACAAATGCATGCATATAAACAAACAACAAACGTTTCACTTGGGACTGTTAGTGATTTTTTCTAGTCAATGTCAAAAATGAGGGCTATACTCTATACGTACATGACGTATAGTAGTAACATTTTTGTATACTTTTGTTTCATGTTGTGGTGGCTTTAGTATTTAAAACTACGCAGGAAAAATAACTAAATTTAGTTTCTTCAAGCATCGACTCTATACCTATTTTTATATGACGTATCTGATATTTGACTTAACTTAGTTTTGTGTAGAGTCTGAGGAGGGGCCGGCTCACTTCAATCTGATGTATGCAAACTTACTTTACATTTTATGCATGAATTTTCCATGGATTGGATACATGACCTCAATATCACAATTCAACAATCCTACTACCTTGACATAACATTTTTATTTTCTTAAGAATTTGATCATACGTCTTGACCCGTCGATAATTATCAATGGAATCGCTCGTCGTTGATAACTTCAATTTATCGCTAAAGATCTATTTTCTAATAGTGTATGAATGTTCCTATTCATGTGTGGATGCATGTTCGTACTACTATGTTAATTGAAACCCAAAAAGTGAGGCATTTTTCTTAAGTAGATGTCATGAATGTGACCTTAATTACCATTAGTGGTTTCGTATGAATCAGAATAAACTAATAAATAAATAATACACGCATAAAATGTTGTAGCATTCCAAGTGGTTGAATTTTATGGGTTTCATATGGGTCACACTAATCTTGTGTTTGGCATGGTAAGGTTGGCATTTGCGTATGGCTTTGTCAATGAAGGCATTCATTAGAGGCAGTTGGGAGGACCCCAAAATTTCCACCCCTACAAACTTCATATCACATGATTATTTGTCCTTTTAGGGTCATAATCAAGCATGCACTTTCAATGTTAGTAAGCAACTTGCTATACAATTTGGCAACTTAATTAGTTCAATCAATTGGAAATTTCGTGTTTTGTGTTGGTGTAAGCTTATAAAATTGAACAAAACTATAACGAAATAACCATATATATTTATTTTAATTTTTTATTAATAAATTACTTGTATGCATATTAACCGGCATAGGCATCTCAAGTTGGCCTAGTAGACCATGTATTTATAAATTTTTGTCTAGGTGTATATACAATGCAAATTAATTTGCACACCATATGGTAGAATACAATAGAGCTATTACGAAAATCCAATATAGCATCGGGACTTGAGTTGCAGTGTAGAGGAAGATACTCTTCCAAATTGAAGCCGTCTCAGTGGTGTTGTCGTAGTCTCGTCTTCCTAGGTCAGAATATAGGCTGTAAAACCATGAACACGCTCCAGCTCGTGGTCAAGTCGGTATATTCGTATTTCATGATGTTGTTGTAGTTGTAGTTTCGTCTTCCTAGGTCTGAATCAAACCACGAACACACTCTAGCTCATGATCTAAGTCTATATATTTGTATTTCGTATACAGACGTTAAACATATGTCATATGTATACAACCTTTAGTTAGAGAGGTAAAATTGGAGAAATGAATAAAGGAGAAAACCCCTGTATCTAGTAGGGACCAATTAATTACACGGTGTGGATAAAATGATATCTCTACAATAAGTAGTATGTACAAATAATAACAATAATAATATCATCGGTATGCATGTAAAGTAATTCAACCAATTCCAAATTTTATAAATAACATATACTATTATTAGTTTACTATTAAAAGCTCTTATCTATAACAAAATCAAGTCAAACTTAAATGGCAAAACCCTAAAAACACAAAAGTTTTTATCCAGAGTGACGCAAACCCCTTGCTCTATAAAAAAAACCACACACGTGTAAGTAAAACAACTCATGTACATTACCCATACACCTTCCACGTGGCAGCCATCCAACGGCTGTAAACACAACCCCACTTATGACTCGCAGGTAGTTCGTACGTACGTTATGCTTATAAAACCTCCAACCATGAACAAACTATCCTAAATCACATTATATATCGATCACTCATTCAATTCTATTCTATTCATACGTTGTTCAAACGTACAATAAGCTTATATAATCCTCAGTTCTTATGGTTGTGTTTTGTTTTCTGGTGGATCAGAGGCGGAGGATACGGCGGACGAAGCCGGTGGCCGGAGTTTGTTCGCGGTGTCGCCGGGGAGCTCAAGTCGCCGATATGTCAACGGCCACAAGATTTTGTTGTATCCCGTTTTATTGGAGATCTTGGAAGGCGATTATATGTACGTTTTGTGGTGCTACTCTTAAAAGCTATCGATGATAATATTGTTGATGTTGGATATTGTTGAAACTTGAATTAAATGATTAGTGAATATGGGTAGGATTTTTGTTTATTATTGTTATGGATTTGAATCTTTTGTTTCTTGTTTCTTTGATGATGATGATTGTTAGTTGGGTGTCTTTGTTTTCGAAGATTGTTTGGGAGTCTTGAAGTTTTTGGTTTGAATTTTGTGTCTTTGGTTCTTGTTGCTCTAAAGATCAACGATTAATGTTGATTTTGTTAATAGAAGTAAGAACCCAGGAAGCGCATGAGATTCCGTCAAGGTGGTCTTCAAGCAATGTTTTCTTAACCAGATTGTTATGGACTGAAAATATTGTAAGATAAGAGACTTGTGCCACATCAGTTGTATACTTGTATGGGCAATTGATGTGGGGTTCTACGCTAAATGGATTCACTCATCCATTAAACTAGTCTTTTGGGTTGAATTCTTCTGTTTGGTCTATAACACCGGTACTATCCGCTGATTGGCCGGAAACCAAATGCGTAACCGGTTTGATCGGTTTTTTTTTTCCATTTGAACTGGTAGGTTACCGTTTAGGCTTGTGACCCGTAGGGGACTTGTTGAATTGGATTTTAGTTTTGTTTTATTTTTTATATACATGAAAATCTATTTTACATATTACTTTAGTATTTCAAGCATCACATTATTATTTATTTAAGTCTTGAGAATATATAGCAAATATATATATTAAAACATAAGTTATTTTCCTTTATGTTAAATTTTTTTATTTATACATATATTATTAAAATTAATATAATTTTTTTACATTATTCAGTTATTTTGTTTTAAAATTCGGTTAGTCCGGTTTTAAAAACACTACTAATATGTTAAAAGAATTCAAATTTGTTGTTTCCCTCTTACTATAAAATTTGTCTATTTAAAAGAATAGGGGAGGGTTCCTGAGAAAACCAATAGTTATGTGAAAACCACGGAAATTAATAACATAATTCAAAATTTTTTTGTTATTTTAATTATTAAAATGTTATTTAAATGTTTGGTACATATATCTTGAGCATACATACGAAAATGAAGAAACTTACGTATACATAACACTATGTCGAATGAAAAATGGTTACGTATACGTAACCTATGTGTGACGTATATGTAAAGCCATGTTACGGTTTTCATTTGATCCATACCTTTATTTATATATACTCACACATATATATAGAGGGTAGTGATAAAAAATTTATAAATTATATGACCGTTTTCATTGGTTTTCTCTAGTTTTCTCATAACTTTGTGGTTTTCTTAGGATCCCTCCTCTATTCGACTATTATCCTAATTATATATTCTACGGGTACATGTTTTTTATAGTTTTTTTTTAATATAAGAACTCTTTTTTATCAACTTCAATATTTGTTGGAAAGAATGACGACGGAATGCATTCTTTCAGTAGCTGCATTTTGTAGAAGTGATTAAGTGAATTTAAATCTTTGAAATACGTTTTAAAATATTTAAAGATTTTAAAAATTAAGTAATTAAAAAAGGTAGAAAAGAAATATATTTTTGTAAGATTTGAGCATTAAAGAGAATTGTGAAGTTGAATTAATATTAGGTTTTAAGATTTACCCTACCCCACTGCTAAGCCTAACATCTATCAACAATACTCTATAAGTCTATAGTTGTCATGTGATGATAGTATTAGGATATTTTAATACTGGTTATGTTAAACATTTCATTTTATTCCATCAATCACTTCATACTTTTTAAAACTTTAATATGGGTGTATACGAGTACGGGGTTCATGAGGTCGAATATTGGCGTATACAAGGCGAACAAGCGGATACTAATGTATATATCTGGTCTAATATGGGGTATACTAGGTACTATATGGGCATGTATGCATCAAATTTGTCTGATACAAGGGTATATCGGGTCCGCACACATATGTCAAATCAGTATAGGGTATATTGAGTAAAAGGGGGATGTATTTAGCCAACCTCTAATTGTAGCATCCAGGCCTTCAAACCATCAATATTATCTATTTTGTTCATGTAGAGCTCATAGATTTATTTTGATTGTCCGAGTAAGAACTTCTCAAACACTCATCTCTAGATTATTCTCACATGACCATGCTTAATTATGGAGTTTTTTTCTCATCTACTGTTAAAGAGCGCAAAACACGTTGGTGATATTATAGGCGGGACATTGCTTATGAACCTAACATCACTTCTCCATGATGGATGTGAGATTTGACTATGGTGTTAGAATCACCTTCTTTATGATCCAATACTTGTCAAAAAATGAGATAGATACAACTCAGTTAAAACAACTGTTAATTACCACATAACCATATTACTCATATAATTGCATCTAAGGTGATTATATATGAAAGAATAATATATCTTTTTCCCTGTCCACTAATATTAGCTTGTGTGACATAACTAGGTTTGGACATTTTGGAGTTGGTTGAAGTTATTTTAAAGATAGTTATCATCATCAAATATTACTTCTTGTACTTTTACATTTTCATAAGTGAAGATTGGGCTCAAGATTATTTATTAAACAAGCTTATTTTGAGATTCGAGCTCTTTCAATATCGGCTTAATTCAAACCTTTAACTAATCGTTCTTAAGTGACTAACGAGCATCTTAGCTGCTTTACATCTGCCTTAGAAAAAACTTACATGTTCAAAATTAATGCAACACATTTGGTTGTTGCATGTTGGTTATTGCCGTAACATCAATATTTATTGCCTGACTTATTTTAAAATCTAAATTCACCGAATCCATCACTTGTGGTACTGTACCTTTTCCTAGTACCAGAATAACATTAGATCTAGAATCTATGTATTGATTCATCTAACTATTAAATTTTAGTTTTAGTTGCATTTATAAGCATACACCGACTGAAATGGTATTTTTTTAATAAACTTAAATTATCAAAATTTTATAAATCATATATGTACAACCTTTTTGATAAAGAAAATGACAAAACTACAGATTTCATGCAGTTGTATTTATTTCAAGTGCAATCCTATTATCCTATATATACAAGAACAACTAAAGGCTACATGAAAGTTTAAGGATTTTTTGTTTTGATCGAATACTTTGGTTTTTTTACATAAAGATCACTAATTGAGTAATTTCCTCTTTTACTTATTTTAAATTGGGTTGGGCTTCGTCAACTAATTCAAACATCAATCGTGGGCCTTCAACAGTCTTCACTCTTCACATTCCTTTTACATGTAGGCTACTTTAAATTCCAACAAAATAACAGATACTTCAACAAGAATTATCAATATGCTTTTATTTGAAGTCCATTCAGTATACATATAATTTGCATTAATTTTCATCAAAGGAACCACAACTTTAGTACCTATTATTGAGTTTACGTCTTTAAATGAAATATTATTTTAATAGTTTATGATATTTTAAGGTTTAACCTATTTATTATTTTTGTTTACTATTTTAACCCACCGTCATAAAGGCCACCGGCTCTGATCTTATATGTTTATACAGTTAGCAAGGTTGACCCGGTCTATTTTAACTTTAGTTTTTTCTAAATATTTTTTAATATAATTAAAGTGTGTAACTGTGAAAGGTTTAGTATAGGAGTGATCAAAAGAAAACCACAATGTTATGAGAAAACTAGAAAAAACCAATGAAACCGGTCATATAATTTATAAATTTTTTAATCGCTACCCTCTATATATATGTGTGTATATAAATAAGGGTATGGATCAAATGAAAATCGTAACATGGTTTTATATATACGTTACACATAGGTTACGTATACAGAACCATTTTTCATTCGACATAGTGTTACGTATACGTAGGACTCTTCATTCTCGTATGTATGCTTAACATATATGTATCAAATACTTAAATAACATTTTAATAATTAAAAAACAAAAAAGTTATGAATTGTGCTATTGGTTTTCGTGGGTTTTTTTGATTTTCACATAACTGTTGGTTTTCTCAGAAACTCTCCCCGTTTCTCTCCTAAGTTGATATACCATTTTTGTTTTTATCTGTAAAAGTTAATATATCAGAATGCCCTGATGCAATGTACGGGGAAACACCCCTATTTATTATTATATCATAAACATAAGTTTTTAGATATTTTATAAGATTCTAATAGTAGTCTTGTTTATTCAGCCAATGGTATGAGGGGGAACCATCACTTTAGATCATGTGCAACTCTTGTCTTTAGGTTTGTGGAGTCAGTATAGTTGAGGTGATGATGTGTTTAAAATATACATGTTTTTTTACCAGGCTTCTATGGTCCTTTTAGTATTTCTTATGTTAAACAACACTTGATTAGCTGCTTAATCATTCATATTATGATTTTTATAGTTTTTAAAGATTCGAAGGCTTTTAAAGATTCATGAAGAAACCAAGTGGAAACGAAAAAAATTGTAAAAAAGTGCTTTAGGAGAAAAGATGCATGCTTATGGCCGTCACATGATACATGGCTAACAGAACTTTATGCTTTAATGAGGTTTACTATTTGATCTTGATGGTTAGGTGCGATGGCCTTGGTGTTACGTTAATGTCTTTTCTTGTTCGAATGTGAGAGAGCCAGAGGTTGGCAGAGAGTGAATGACAGTACGAGCGTGAGATAGGGAAACATGATTTATTAATCTACAATTTAAACAACTATCATTATAATTATCAACAATCAAAATATGAATTTACTAAACACCAAATTATTAATTTTCATCCATTGTTTCTTAATTTTAACTAAATCATATTTAAATTTTAGTGAAATCTGAAACTAATTAAAAAAATTTGCATATGATTTTTTTACCCCATATACGTTTATCACTCCATTTATACTTTCAAACGTCCTAATATTTTTTTTTTTATCAACTTCATATAAGTAACATACTAATATTTCTACTTATTATTATTATTATCACATAGTCGTAACTTACTAACTTGTAAAAATTTATATTAACATAATAATATTACTTATTATTATTATTATCACATAGTTGTACGTAACTTACTAACTTGTAAATATATAATTAATTATTCAGGACTTTAGCAAATGATTCAAAATTTACAAAAGACGAGTCAATGGCTTCACAATCAGTAAATCAACACATAAAATATAGGCCAATAGTTGGGTTCACGTACAGTCAAAAGATGCTTAGACTAATTAAGTGGTTGCTTTCTGTCTCATACAAGAAAAGATTCGAGATTTATAAAGTTTATTATATCTTCTCACCTACCTCCTTTTATATTCATATTCATATAAGCCGTCGAGATCAATGTAGTCTATGCAACTAATCTCTTAGATCCATCTAAAGGCGAAAGATGAAGGAAGATATAGCGCAAGTGACCGTTTCTGTGCCGATCAATGACTTATGGAAGGCAATGGCTATCGACTTGAGGCACGTTGGGCCCAAGGTGTTACCAGATATTGTGGCCGAGGTCGAGTTGCTTGAAGGAGATGGTGGCTATGGAAGCATGTTGCTTTTCAAGTTCTGCCCTGGTAAGTCTTAGTTTCTTGCTCGGTTTGTGTTTTTTATAATAAAAGACAATTATTGTTCTCAGAAGGTTGGACTAGAAACCAGCTACATAACTAGTGCGTTAAATTTTAAACTATCTTCATTTAAACGGCTAGCAGTGAGTGCACAAATCAACATGATGGTGGGTGGGTTGGGATATTTAAAATAATTTCATTTCTTTTTCTGTTTTTTACTTTTAAAATCTTGTTTAGTTATTAATTTACTACTCAAGATTTATTATTATTTTATTTGTTTGGTATTTTGTTAACGTAAATAATCCATACTAATAGTTAAAGAGTCTTATCTTATTTGTACATATAAATGGAATATTTCACCCGATAAAATTCAAGTTTCTTATGTGCTTCACGAAACTACTGATCATGGTTTTAAAAACTTTAAAACTAAGTGACCTAAATGAAATATACATAAAATTTAGAGTTAATTACACGATTGGTCCCTATGGTTTGCTCATATTGTAATATTGGTCTCAACCTTTGAGAAATTACAGGTTTGGTCCCAACTAAAGGACATCCACTTTAAGGACCAATCCTGTTACGGTTTGGTAAACAGTTGGGACCAAACATGTAATTTCTCAAAGGTTGGGACCAATTTTGCAATATGAGCAAATCACAGGGACCAATCGTGTAATTAACTCTAAAATTTAATTACTATTTAATTTTTTTTAAAGTTTAACATAAAGTATAAGGTAATTATAAAAGAAAAAAGTCACCAAATAAAAATCAAGATTCCAAATAAAAATCAAGATTCCTAATTGTACCATTGTCATTCAATTTAAACAATAATAAAAAAAATTCACAAGAATATATGAGTAAAAAAACCTGATTGGTTTTATAATTATTAAACAAAAATACGTTTAAAATAATCATGTTAGTACTTCATGATATTGTTATCTCCATTTTAAGTCAATTATAATGTTTTAAAAAAAAATTTCAAAACCGGTCCATGAGAAGCGATTCAATAACACAAACAACATTACTTCTTAAATTTGTTCTCATTTTGTGTTAGATGTACCAAAAGTTAAGTACCAGTTAGAGAAGATTGTGGAGTATGATGAATCGACGTATCAGATTGCTCTTGAAATACTGGAAGGCGGGCATCTCGATCATGGGTTTTCTTCATACACAACGGCATTTAAGTTGACTCAAGTATCAGAATCGAAGACACTGATTGACATCAAGGTGTTGTATGAGACGAAACCAGAACATAATCATATTCCTGGAGAGACTATAAAAGCAACATTCCGTTACATCAATAGCCTCCAAAAATATCTGTTGAAAGGTATGTCATAATTATATTTTGTCGAGTTGTGTGTATTAATTATGTTGCACGCAAGGTGTTTGATGATTTGCTTAAATGAAAACTCGAGTTGCTTGATGCTTGTAATGACACACTGAGATGATGTTGTTTACTATTGACTTTAAGAAACATGTTTTGTTTGTTTTAGATGTGTTTTTTTTTTCATAGTTGATATTCCACTGCTGGTTTGTTCCTTCTGATAATGGAGTGAATGGTTAAGTTTTCGCAATACAAAACTTAGAACATAAATTGTCTGTTGCATATGTTTAACTGAAATTGATAAACATTCAGCCCGATTCAAGTGGGGCAAAACTCTCTAAAGCACATACAAAACAGATAAATCAAAGACACCATAAAACATCAATCATAAAACTTTTAAATAGAGCTACTAACAAGAAAAATAACTGCTGAAAATGACTACCCAAAACTAACCCACTAAGCCACTGATCACATTGTGCAGCTGACCCATATCCCCATCAGGATTTACCAACAGAAAACAGGTCTCCCTAGACTCGACTCCAGCCAAGAACAAGTAAAAGACAGATGCCTAGTTATTATGAGGCGCATTTGCATAAAAATCAGTACACACCCACAGTCCTCAAACCTGCACATGCCACATCCGAAACAGACGCATTACCTGCAGCCTTTGCAGTTCTTGCGGCATCCACTGTGTGACCTTGAACTCCTCTCCTCGAGGTCTTCACATGTCCACCTTAACCAATATACATACCAAACGGGTTTAGGAATCTAAACAGATCAAGTTAACTAAATTTAACTTTTAAATAGATAGAACATCTTACTTGCCAGGTATCATATCATTGCAAGTTCGGTTTTGCCTTGCAGCTGCATCGTGGTACAACCTGCAAGCGTCCCTTGACCTAAGTTCAAAGCGGCGCACCTTGTGGCAGGCGTTGCAGGTATGGAACTCATCACGGTGGGAGACCTGGTTGCGTGGTCTCACGTATTCATCTCCTTTGTAGTGACGCAGAAGACATGTTTCACTTAGTTTCGTTTTCTCACCAATGCAGTTGAGAACCCAAACCTTGGTCCTCCAGTTTGGCATGTTTAAACTACTTGATGCATGTTTTGCAAACTTTGCAGGACAAGTAAACACTGTTTTCAACCAACAGTACTAGAAGTTAGTTTATATGACAAAAGATACGAAAACAAGAAGTGGTGTTTAAAGGAGTTTGATCATGCCTCGTTTGCAGTCTTGGTTGCAATGGCAAGTAGCGCTGATGGTGCCATCATCACTGATTCTTAGGACGCCCAAGGAGTCTCCAAGTCTGCTAGTTGTGCAACCATAAGCTATGTAATGTGGTGTTCTTGTTGTGATTTGCCCAACAAAGGCACTCAAATCCTCATTGGAAAAGATAGTCTCAATTCCTGTTGTTTGTGCAACCAAACTATGTTTAGTTACTAATTGAAAGAATTATACACACAGTATGATTTTATATTTAAGAAACTATTGCAATTAATAAAAATTTAAAAATTAGTTATAATCCTTACAACTTTTACCAACTAGGGAAAACCGTAATAAAATAATTCAACAATTTCATTCAAAGAGAAAACAATCATTCAGTTATATTCAAACATTTAATATACAATTCATAGTAATATATTTTAAGCAATTCAAGTATACATATAAGCATAACTCATGATGAAAAAATATACTTGGCTTAAAGTTCATAACAATGCCCACACAAAAACCTACAGCATACGCGTTGAAGTTTTTGAGTTGTAATGTTTTCTCATGACAAAATTAAATATGACAGTTACAAAATTTTATTTACGGAGATTAAAAGATAGAAAGTTGAGCAAAACACGAGTTAGTGACATACAACTTTGATCAACAAAAAAACTATAATAAAAGTTAGCTAACTATTAGAAGGAATGATATTCATACCTAAATATAATCGAAAGCAAAAGCATAGTGTCATACATTTCAAAATTGAAAGACTGGTTTGTGACGACATAGATTGGATTCAAAATATTGTGTTGATTTGTGATTAACAAACTTCGCTTGTTGAAAGATAATCCCTAAACATTAATGTAAAATCAAGTGAAATAATGCTATTTTATCTGGATTGGGGAAAATTACTTACCAATGCACCTTGATTAATATTCATGTGGATTATCACAAAAGAGTTACATTTTTAGTAAATAGTTCATTAATCATCATTCATCAAACGAGTTATCAATTACACAATCACAAGCATTAGCCCAAAGTAGGCCTATTGAATTGATTGAAGTTGAGAGATTTGATTGTAAATACATCAACGAATTTCATCATAAATTAAAACTTAAGCAAATTTAGTTCATATGAAATCAAAATCAAGCACATAGATCACAATCACTAGTCACATGTAGATCTAATCAATCGAATTGGAATTCAAAGCGATCTTAAAAGAATCAGTTGATTTTAAGCATATATAGCAACTCAAGAAATTTAAATGAATCTAAAATCAAAAGTTGAGCACACATAGCCCCAAGCAATAACTTCAATTTGCTAAACAAAACACGATTTGTAACAATCGATGAATTTCAAAAAGAAGATGGAGGGATTTTTTCCTTACTGTGGACCATGTGTCATAATGTGATACCTTGCACTTGTGTTTAGAGAGACTTCAGTTTACAAATGTAAATATCACCATTCAGCATTTATAGAAAATAATGGGTGGCTAAAGTTACAATCATCTCTTAGGTTTTGGTAATAACGCTACACTTGTCACTATTATTTCCGCCAAATCAGCTAAAGAAGCCCTTTACAATCTCGTTTTATGAAAAGTATGATTCACGTGAGTATTGTGTCCAATGGCATGAAAATTGTGATACCATACTAATCAATTCTTTTTTTATTATTTCCTATCATTTAAACTTGGAGTAGCCTCTATCCTGAGGGATAAAGGTAAGGCTTGCCATCATCAAACTCTCCCTAGACCTTACCAATAGCTATGCTACGAGTGGGACTATACTAGGTATCATTTAAACTTAGGCGTCCAACACTCCAACAAACTACCTTCATTTTAACACTGATATGAAATATATAACTTTCTAGGAAAAATCAATAATTGTGTGTGTAATGGGGAGTTTGGCTTGCATAATTTTTTTTGAAGAAACTAAAATCTCTGAATGGAATTGGAAATAAAAGCAATTGGGTTTGGAGTTGAATTTTGACAAACGAACCGGCATTTGAATGAATTGGAATATAAAGGAACTAAAAAGAATTGGAAATTGTTATGCATGTGGCATTGTGGATGACATAACTATCATGTTTGGTTCATAAAATTATAAAGGAAGCTAGAACGCCATGGTACGAGTATTGGTAGTGGCGAAATGACATCACTAGAGGTGGTTCCGAAGGTGGTGAGGGGGGTAGCGGAGGCAACCAAAACAACAATGGGGATTGGTGGTGGCAACAGAAAGCTACACAATCCACTACTAGCCCTTATCCAATATATCACTATTTGATTTATGATAGGTTATCACCAACATTTTTTGCTTGTGTTACAAGTCTTGCCTCCGTTTCTATTCCTAATACTATAAGAGACTTTATCCACTACAAATGATAGCACTACACTCTACTAAAACTTTGAACACGTTTCATAACCTCCTGCGAAAACTAAAGTTTTATGCCATTGGATTTTTACTCCAAAGTACGCCCAGACCACCATCTTAAGGATCAATTGGTTGCAAGATAATATACACATATTATCAATATCAATTACAGTCATACGTTTTATCCCCTTTGTCAAAATGACAGATGAAGATATTTAAGAATATATGGAACAAACTCTAGGGTTTTTGTTGCTCAGAGAATCAGGATTGTTTCGCAAACTTCAGAAGTCACTTTATGGCCTTAAGCAGTCTCCTACAAGACAGTTGGTCGGTTTGGTTGATTCTATAATGTGATAAAATAATTCGAAGGAGACTGCTTGTGAGTGCCATTAGTTCTTGACTTCTCCTAGTGACTCTCATTGGGAAGTCGCCCTGAGAATTCTATAAGTACATCGAAGGAGCTCAAGGAAAGAGATTATTGTACGTGAATTATGGTTATATGGAGATTCAATGCTATTCGACGCAGATTATGATATATATGCTGTTTTATGGGACAATCCACTTCAAGTTCACTGTCTTATTAGGAGGCAACTTGGTTTCTTGGAAAATAAAAAACAAAACACAGTAGCAAGGTCAAACGCAAAGGCCAAATATCGAGCAATGGCAAATGCAACATGTGAACTTGTTTGAAACAAGCAACTTCTTGAAGAATTAAGTTTTGCAAGATTCCCATCATGAAGCTTATATAGTTATATGTGACAATGATATTGCCTTACATATCGTCTCTAATCCGATATTCCATAAAAGGACAATTGCATACTGAAATTGATTGTCACTTTGTCAAAGAAAAGCTTACCGATGGGATCATCATGACCAAGTCATTTAAGTCCAATGATGAGCAAAAGCATATATGTTAAAAAAATCTCGTAAAGGTCTATATGTAACAATATGCTCCCAAGCAATGTTGAATCGTAAAAACAAAGATAGTAGCACCATGTAGACTTTTCCAAACTAAACGTAAACGAAGCATATCCTCAACCTTGTTACTTTTCACATTATGAACTTATGCTAAATCATTGAATACCCAAATGAATAGAGCAGAGATTAGACCTCGTTACTTATTATGCAACTAATTAAACAAAATAAAGCACGTGATTGAAATAAGTTATAAAGATACCCAGACAACTTTACCTATTTTGCCACTAAAAGACATTAAATATCAAGATCGCATCTAAGAAAATAAAATGTACGTAAACTCAACATGGGACGTCTCTAGAAATTAGAATGAAGAACCTAAAGTCCTAAAGTAAGAGGTGACTTTGAACTCGTAGCTAGCATTGACAATTCAGATTATATGATCAAAAATAAAGGCTTTAGAAAATGAAAGAAATGGTATGAACAAATGAAACCTTGAGATTGGGTTAAAATTAATTTTAATTAATATTTTCCATATCAGTACGAGTTCTTAAAAATGGGGAAATGAATTTGACTCTAACAAAGAGGAGTCGAGGTTGAAAGACAACAGAACTCTTAAGATGTGAATCCACACAAATCAAACTCATCCGTTAAAAAATTACAAGTGAAAACTTGCAGAATAAGTTACCCTGTATGTTCAATTTTCAAAGATAAAGAGAGAACTTAAAACACAGATAAAAGTGGCCACTTCAAGGCTCAAGCTTTATATTTTCATATAAAAACAGGACTCAAATTTAACAGGCTTCATTAAATAGTGAATTGGTAATTAATATGCCACAATTTAACAGGCTTCATCAAATAGTTAATTGTTAATTGATATCCACAAAGTTACAATATATAACCAAACAACATATATTAAATGAAGATGGTGAACGGAAAAAGTACATTGAAAACCCCTTAAATGTAACAAGCCTTAAAATGACATCTCTTATTGCATTATAATGTAGGAAGCATAATTATAGATGCCTAATACACATAGGTAAAAAAAGGACTGAAGTTGTGGATTAATAGATAGTCTAGGCACAAAGGTGAATATTATTCAAACAGTCTGGGCACAAAATGTAGAAAACATCTAAACAGAACAATAAAGTTAAGGTATTAGATAAGTGCCTTAATTTACCTGCTCGGTAACATGTTGATGAGAAATTGGTTGCCCTTGCAGTAGCATAATGGTAATAAAACCTAAGTTTACAGCAACGGACCTTGTTGCATGCACTAAAGCTCAAGAACACGTCATAACGGGAAATGTGATTGCGCAGTCTGAGAGATTCATCTCCTTTATAACACTTGAGAACTAATGTTTCACCCAATTTTATGTTCCAGTCATTGCAGTTTAGAACCCAAACCTTCATCCTCGAGTTCGGCACGTTTGTACTGCTCAATGCATGTTTTGTGAACTTTGCAGGACAGAACACTATTATCAACAAAAAGCCCAATAATTCAATTTTAATAACAAGATATATGAAACAGGAAGTGGGGGGTGTAACGGAGTTTGATCATGCCTCGTTTGCAATCTTGGTTGCAATGGCAATTGGCAAGTAGCATGGATGGTACCATCATCACCGATACTCATGAAGCCCAAGGAGTCTCCAAGCTTGTTGTTTCTTCAACCATACTCTATTTCAATGTAATGTGGTCTCTCACTCTAATTTGCCCAACAAAAGCTTTCACTTCCTCACTAAGAAAAGTAGTCTCTAGTTCCTGTTGTTTGTGCAACCATTACAAATTGGAAGAATTATACGTATTATGACTTTATATTTTAGAAACTACTACAACTAGTTTTATACCCGTCCGGTGGTCGGGTACTTTAATATCATAGTTACATTGACAACTTCACTTCATTGTGTAGAAGAGTGTAGGATTTGAGTCATTCTAACAAAAAGAGTTCATGTGAAATTTATATTTGTATAGTCAACATAATTGAATTCTAAAAAGTCAAAACATAAACTCAACCTACAAACTGTTCTTCCAATGATACAATATCAACCTATGTAAGCCCATTAATCTCATTACAGATTTTGGTGCTCAATCAAAATTGCAAGTAGAAGCCAAAGGAAAAGTCAGCATCCCATACAATTAGGCTAGATTAATGGAGTTTCTAGACATAAGTTCACATGTCATAAAGTATCTACAATGCTTTATTTATACACGTCCCAATTTGGGAAAACAATAAAATATTATTTAAATTGCCGTTTCATTCTATTTGTATCCAACCTTAATACTACAAAAAAACTATTTTAAACACATAGTGACAAACCATTATGTGTGTGTTGCACACCCATGTATATCTACAGTGTGGGCGTGTGTGTGTGTGTGTTTGGGAGGATACCTTAGCATCTGACCCAAGTAAGATTGATTCTTTCATTTGTTATTAAATAACTAAAAAGCCAAAGAACAAAGTCAAAAACCTTTTAACCGATAATTTTCTAAAAACCAACACTTCAAACTATTAAATACAAATTTCACACAAGCCCATATCAAAAACTCATGTTCAAGCTTATAACAGTATATAAAAGCACATATAACCCAAGTCAACCCACAACTCAAGTTGAACAACAGAAACTATGCTTCATTTCATATAGATTGAAGTTATTGTAGAGAAACTAAGCATCAAGTTGCATACAGTTAGCATCTATACACCTTAATGAAGTCAAACCTTTTTGTGAAGCTTGAGTTACATTAACCAGTGAACAACCAAAATAATATGAAATTCAAGTTGTAGCTCTTAAATAGAAGTGGCTAAATGAGCAAGTTCATTAGATTGGGTAACCATCCAAAAAAGTCCAAAGGACAGATGAATTTGGGCCAAAAAAAAAAGTAACTTGCGTAGATTAAAGCAGGTTGGACCAACCCACAAAATACATTATTTGTGAGTTTTACAATTAAATAATGTGCCAAATATGATTTCTTAACATTAATAATGTGAATTAAGGAGCTTTTTATTTTGTTTAAATCATTTAGCTTAATTTATTTGACCTGTTATAAATAAAACATACCACATGTTGACCTATATGCCCATATAGAACTAAATGGATCCAACTTCTCATCTCAGCACTCATAGCAGTGATAAAAAAAAACCTACCAAGTTCATGAATCAACAAACTCATAACATTTTAGATAGCTTGGCGCATGAAGGTTCCAACAACACATGAAAAGATGTAAGCAAGTTTAGTTTGCATGTGCCAATAAACAAAATATAAATACCTCCTTTTGTAGTAACCTCTATGAGTAGTTTTTCTCATGAGAGTAAGAAAACGTTAGGCTTTACATTTCCTTTCACTTGTACCTTCATATCCATATAAAATTCAACACAAATGGTTAGGAAAAGGATCTGAATGTACACATTAATCAATATATATATTTATAATACCCAAGTTAAAAGTATTTACCAAAGTTTTTTCTTTCTTTTTTGCATCCCCTTTAGCTTACCTTTCGGCAGCTTCTTCAGCAAGCTCGTTAGAAATATAATGTGTCACCTACTTCATGCTCAAGTAATTCTCAACTCCTGTGAAATAAACATATAAATTAAAAAACACAAATAACATGTCTCCTAGGCTTGCACGTCCATTCTACCATAAAAATCATCAAGATTCAACAAAGATGCAATCACAAAAATGTCATGAATATGCATAGATATGTAAAAGTAAAAATCATAATGTATGAAAGATTAATTGCAGTATAACTCCACACTTAAAAATCAGGGAAGTAGTTGTCTTACAGCTAGCATTACGGTCATGATTTGCAGCTGCCTTTTGGGTTCTTAACCAAGGGAGATGAGAAGGATACCTAGATGTTGCATATTCGTGCAGCTAGCTACAAAATATAAAGAGAATTAGAGACCTGATAGTCTAAATTACCAATATGTAAAAAAAATCCCTTAAACCAAAATACCAAATTTTGACCAATTATGACAATAGAGTAACTGTGATCTATGGTGATAAAGAAAAGCACAAGTAAATGGGTAATTTCACTCTTCTTTTTCATTAATGATTACTTGATGAAAACATAATTAGATAACTTTAAACAGAAGCATCTTAGTCAACATTAGAAACTGACCACAAATTCAAACACCCAGTATCTCCAATTAAAATTGTCTTGACTTATGAGTCAATTGGACTACAAATTAATATGAATCTTACCTTATTTGAGCTTGAAAAACTTTCAAATAAGAATGTGACCTAGATTTTCCACTATTGAAGCCCTTGCTCCCATCAAGACCACTTGATCCTTCTCAATATCCCTTGTAAATACCTGAAGAAAGGAGCTTGTTTAGATGGTTTAATGTTAATCATAGGTGTCCACTTGTTTACTTTTGAACAGGTCAAATAGGTTGAAATCACCACATTTATTTTCATTACATATAACATCTAAATCATTATATTATAATCATAAGAAAACATGAATGAACATAAATACATAATAAAGGATGAGGATATGTTGTATATAAGGATTACCGGGATACAAAATTAAAGAAAAAGATACTCTAACTTATCCATTAAAGCAGTTACTGTATAACATTCTAGTTAGTAATAAGAACCATTCCATAGTTATGTGAATGAAGGTATATCTATAATGTGCAGGTGCTAATAATTCTACATTGAGCCAGATAAGATCAATCAACACAAAGTTAAAGAAGTTGTAGACATTTTGCAAATCAACAAAATCGACCACATTATGAAGCTAATCAATCAATTTTGAAGTACACCAATCTATTATACCAATTGCTATTACAATATCATTAAAATCAAATCATACTAATGGATATTTAATCATTAAAAAGAGGGTAGAAAATAATAGAGAAAACCATAAAACCAAAATTAAAACTGAAAGCTCACCTAATAAGTGAACATCAATGGAGACCTAGAAGCCCTAGGGCCAGAAGGAGGAGAGTCAAGAGTGAACCATGAAATCACCATGATCACCGGCACGAGCACTATAGTTAACATCTTGAGAAGTCGCATCGTTGCCAATTGAGGAGGTGTATCACCATCACCACCACCACTACCACTACCATTTATGTTCCCCATTTACGGATTAAAAAGGAAACAAAGAATAATCAACGAAACTAAAAAGAACTCAATCCAACTTTCAGAATCAGAATAAAATTAGATTCTTCAAAATAGAGAACCAAGATATCAAGCCTTTATTGAAGATTTGAAGGCGACCCACCACTAAAGTTTGCACTGCCTTAAGCAGTCCGACTAACCTCAACGGTGATGGCGTCACAATCTAGAGATCGTTCTCTCTTTCATCTCTCAAACAATCACCAAATAAGAAGATGAAAAATTAGTTCTAGGACTTGTAATTGATTAGTAAAATACCTAATTTTTGCTTCTCGAATCCCTTTTAGAACAACGATTGAAGGCTCTTGATCGAATAGTGGAGTTCGAGATCAACGATCCACTATTTGTTGTTGAACATAGTTAGATCGTCTTCAAAACCCATCCACACAAAGAATCATTGTCTTTGCCATCTTGAAGCGAAAATCACCAAATAAAAGAATCGTAGAAATAAATGATGATGTTTGTGTATATATATATATTTGATCTGGAGGTTACCGGCAAGCATGGGGAACGTGGAGAGGAAAAGGCGGAAGAAGCGGGGAGGAGAGAACTGCCGATTGTTTCCGCAACTGCTTGTAACGGGTCCGTAACCGCCGTAACTGCCGAGTTTATACGGCTGTGATTTTGTTTCAGACAGATCCAATGGCTAGCATCAATCTCCAAGGTGGTAATATATTATATAATTAACAAAATTCTAATAGTAATTTAAAATACATACAAGTTTTACCAACTAAAAAAACTGTAATAAAGAATCTAACAATTTCAGTTGAAAGGAAGCTCATTCAGTTATATTCAAAATTTTAATTTCCAATCCATAAAGTAATTCGAGTAGAAGTTTTATGTTATAATATTTTCTTATTAGTTACAAATTCTACTATATCAGATATGATAGTTACATATGTTAATTACTCTATTAAAAGATGGAAAGTTGATCAAAATACAAGTTAGCGACATACAACTTATACCAACAAGAAAAACTATTAAAAAAAAATCAAACAATGTTAGAAGGAATAAAATTCAGGCCTAAATATTATCGAAAGCAAAAGCAGAGTCATACATTTCAAAATTAAAAATGATGATTTGTGATGATGGAGAATTGAAACAGTGATCTTTACCTAAGCATCAAAACCTATTTTCCCAACAGTGAATTCAAAGCATGTTTCGATTTGTGATAAAGTACTTCGGATTGCTGAAAGGTGATTCCTAAATAGTAATGTAAAATCAAGTGAAACCATGCTATTTGCGCCTGCTACCGTTTATTGTTTGGATCAAGGAAAATTCGTTACCCATACTCCCTGATTCATAATTATGTGCAGTGTCACAAAAGAGTTACACAATCACAAGCATTCGTCAAAAGAAGATCTAGTAAACTATATGAAATTTAGAGATGATTGTAAAAACACCAACGGAGGCGAAGCATAAATAACTTAAGCAATTTAGTTAATCCAAAATCAAAATCCGGAACCTTTATCGCCATCATTAATCGCATGTAGATCCAATCAATTATTTTGGAACTCAAAGCAATCTTAAAAGCAAGGGCTGATTAGAAGCATATATAGCAACTCAAGCAATTAAAATGAATCTAAAAACAAAATTGGCCACATATACCACAAGAATTAACTTCAATTTGCTAAATCAAAACCTAAATCAAACTCTTGTATTCATCTTCATCTTGCCTTAATCTTCATCGATTTCGTGTACCTTCAGATCTATTTATGAGTTATTAATCAATATTCATATCACATCATAGTCAAAACATTGCGAATTTGATCAAAAATCAACACAATGCTACTATCAACATATCAAACACATATACATGGATTTACATAAAAAAGCTGAAACTAAACATCGATCAGACAGATGTGCGATCAAAATCATTGAACGAGAAGTTAACTAACCTGATAATTTTACACCGAATTTCGTCAAATTCGTCTGTACGTAAAAACCCTAAAGAAATTACGAGAAAGAACGAGCATAAATAAATCCGCCTGGTGTTTATAAATAAGCTAAATCAACTGTTCATTAGCTGGACTGAGATAATAATGAAGTTTAAATTCTTGAGATTTTTTTCATTTCTGATTTACAACAAATAAAATTTTCATCATTATGGCCATTATGGTCTTCGGTTAAATATCGATTTATATAAAAAGTAAGGTGAATTAGATTAAATCATAACTAAAAGTGGTAAAATAGGTGCATTAGATTAAATCATATGAGAATCATCATTGAATAAATTAGACCGTAAACCAAATTATAGTTCAAAATGTGCATTTATATTGAATTTCATCAAGAAAAGGTATAGAAAAAAGTAAGGTGAATTAACACTGCTAGTTGACACTTCACACCAAATCAAATTGGACTTTTTTCCCAAAAGAGTGTTAGAGGAAAAACAATATTTACTAAAACGGATGATTTCAAATGTATTTATTAAAATAGGTGTTTTTTCATTATTTTGTATTTTCAACTAATCAATTATAATTTTCTTTTGGTTTTTTACTCAATTAACCTAGTATTATTATTTTTTGTTTTTCCTCGTTCAAATCATGCATGCTTACAACTTATACATATGTTTTAAATATATAATAAAATATAACAATTAACATATGTTTTTTTTTCATCCGAACTTTCATATCCTCATATGAAAAAAGTAATATTATAAACAGTAGTGTTATTATTTTTCAATTATTATTTTAGTAAATAATAAATGGGGATGGAACAGAAGTAATATACTTTTATTTATGCATTTCATATGTTTTATTTAATTTTTCTATCCTAGTATATTTGTGTATTTGTAATAGATTTGCTAGCTATAAAAAGTTATTAAAGTTAAGTACGTTAAAAGATAAAAATGATACATAGTTGATTGAATAAAAAAATAAAATAAGATGATTAGTTTGTTACAAATATAGAAAAGAAGAAAAACAGTCATTTTGGTAAATATTTTTTAAATCCTCCATGTTGGTACCAACCAAATATTCTTAAGACATTCTAGTTTGGAATAAAATTTTTAATTAATTTGACACAACTAGATTTTCTTAAGACACTTTAGTTTGAAAATAGAAATTGAATTTTTGATGACACGATTGATTACGCATAAGTATTAAACTCTACTTAACTAGAGTCGTTAAATTAAAACTTGTGGATAAACAACAGTTATAATAATCGAGAAAAAAAAAACTAATAATAATAGTAGTAATAATAATATATGTATATGTAAAAATAAGTGAAGATGATGTCTATGAATATAAACTAATGTTAAGGAATACTCATGAAAAAAAAAATAGAAGAAAAGAAAAATATAAGTTTAGGGAAACAAAATCAAAGCTGGTAACTTACGTGGAGCTTGTCTGCTGGTTTGCGACCCATGAACCCAATGGCAATCTTGACTTGATCTTTAGCTTTTAGATTGACTCAAACAGTTTTTTTTCAAATTTTATCCTCATCTACGTCTTCACATGCAACAAACCATGCGTATAATGTGAATGATAATCCCTTTATAATCACGTGTCCTCTCGGTGAATAACACCCTCAAAACCTCCGACTCCCGCACGAAACCTAAAGTCTCACAGCAGACAATCTTGACCGGTTTCCGATTCGTTCAAGAAGCTACCAGCGTTCGTGATCTAAAGGGTTCCGTTTGAGACGTCGCTAGTGATCGAAACTCACCGTTTCGATCCTTACTCTGTCCACGATTCCGGGTAGTTTAAAGCTCCGACTAGATTGGTTCTTTAACTAGTTGTTAAGGTAACTTATCTAACCCTGTTGATCATAACAAAATTGTATCGAGTAGTCCGCTAAATTCCTTTTGACTACCTAAATCAGGAGCATCATGCACTAAGTGATCGTCTGAGTCGTTACGATTCTTGTTCAACTCCTGTTCCGCGGCATCGTTCGGTCACATAATCGTCTACTATCGCTCCTTCCGGGTTGCTTTGTTGACTGTTAAGGTAATAATTCCGTCCCTTAGTTAGAACCGAGAGCTAATTTCGAAATCTCTTTTTGAATATGATGTCATTAATTGTTGATTTTCCGGCGACTAACTTGGTTATTGTTTAGTATTGGATTGTTTAGATGTTAAAATAGCTAAAGATGTAAAAAGGTGGTAAGCTGTGTTGGCCTCGATCCATTCTGTTGTTAATAGAGATTCAGGCATTTGAGGTTGGATTGGGCTAGCTTCAAGGCTTATGTACAGCCATACATGCATGAATTAAATGTAGGAAACATTCTGTTAAAAACAAGGTTAATAGCTACCCAAATTAGTTTAATGGTTTTCGATATTCTAATACACATAAATGATGTTTGCATGATATATAATTGAAATATATATATGGGATCGATTGAACAATACGAACAGATTTGCAGTTGTTAGCCGTGGGATTTTAAAATATTATAGGATGATATAAGCCAAATTAATATGTTTGGCACGTATACATATTTGGTTTTGCTTAAATCTAGAACTTGTAACATAAGTTGCTTCATTGTCATGTATAACTTATAATATGATTAGATTTCAAGAGGTGGAAGATAATAAGTAAATAAGTGTGGTTTTGATAATTAAATTACCACATGGTCGCCGGAAAATCAACGAACTAACAAGTTAAATATTGTAAGCAAACCTAATTCAGACTACTAATTATATTATAGGTTCTCGTACCAGTTAGGAGTAATTATATATATAAAAAAAAGAGAATTTACTACTACTTGGCGCTGTTTATTACGGTACGGATTCCTGATTCCTGTCTAATTATTGATTCCTGTTCATCTCTAGTTTTGATCCGGTCATACGTAACTAGTTTGTTTTGATTCTGTTATATTTAGCTAGACTACTTTATAATTCTTAAATTGTTACTCGAGCTCTCCCTATCTTGGGGGTGACCAAGACGCGTCATTGCGGCATCAATGGCGTGGCACCAACCGTGGCGGTGAGCTGAGATCACGGCGTCTATAAAGAGGACTCTGAATTGATATTGGCCATTCTGTTATATTATTATTTCCTCATAGGCGTATGGATCGATCCTAGGTTAGTTCTGTATTTCCTGATGGATGGTTGCACACCACTCCATTTAGGACTCTGGTGAATGGTTTGTATGTCTGCCCATACTCCATTTCACATTGGTTCACGGGCTCGCTACATGTGTTCCCTCTGTTTAGTTATTATATGATATGATTATTAGCTCGGGTTATGTTTTGTTTGATATATATATTATGCTATCGTGTTCTCTACATCTATTTATTTTGTTATCTGCTATTCCGTTCACTGAGCGTTATGCTCAGGCGTGCTTTTGTTTTCATGCACGTCAGGTCAACAGGGTCATTCAGGAGGGGAGTGAATATTGGATATCTAAGACTTAAATTTATTTTTGAAATATTAACTTTGATTGAGTTTTAGACTAATGTTTTATTTTCTGAAATTTAAACTTTAACGATTATTAATTATGGAAGTGTGTGTTGGATTTTGATTACCGTGGTAGTGACACGTCAGCCTTGTCGGGTTGGGGTGTTACAACAGTAGTTCATTTGCTCCTCCAAATCTTATTTATAAACCAAATATCGTTAAATCAGATCAACATAAGTACTAAATCTACTTAAGGTAAATGTTCTTAAGCAAAAGAGAATATTGATTCAAACAAAAAATATATATATTACTTTTTATTTCAATACTCATTTGACCATTTGAAAAAGAAATATTTAGTCAACCATAACTTCAAGAAAATATATATAATATTTGCGGCATTTGTTTTTGCAATACAAAACTTAAAACATACATTGTCTATTAAATATGTTTAAAAGGATGAAATATAGAACCTGCAATTGATGCAGGAACAAAATTCACTGAAATTGATAGTCTGCCCGATTCAAGAGGGGCAAAACTCTCCAAAGTTTATACAAAACAACAATTCAAAGACTCTTACTAACAAGAAATATAACTGCTGAAAAAAATGCCCTAAACTGACTGACTCGGCCACTAATCACGTTGTGCAGCTGACCCATATCCCCATCTGAATTTACGATCAGAAAACAGGCCCTCCCTAGACCTGACTCCAGAGGACACGTATCATAAATCCAGCAAAGAATAAGTAAAAGAAAGATGGCTTGTTGATTTGAGGCGCGTTTGCATAAAAATCAGTGGACACTTGACATTCACAGTCCCGAAACCTGCACATGCCACATCCGAAACAGACGCAGTACCTGCAGCTTTTGCAGTTTGTTTTCTTGTGGCATCCGCTGTATACTCTTAACCACCTCTCCTCGAGGTCTTCACATGTCCACCTTAACCAATATACATATAAAAAGTCATTGCACATTCGGTTTTCCCTCGCATCTGCGTCATGGTAAAACCTGCACGCATCCCTTGACCTAAGTTCAAAGTGGCTCATCTTGCTGCATGTGCTGCAATTTAAGAACTCATCACTGTGGGAGACTTGGTTGTGCCGCCACACGTATTCATCACCTTTATAGTACCTCAATAGACATGTTTCACCCATTTTTATCTTCCCACCATTGCAGTTTAGAACCCAAACCTTCTTCCTCCACTTTGGCACATTTGTACTTTTTGACGCATGTTTTGCAAACTTTACAGGACGACTAAAACTATTTGATCATGCCTTGTTTGAAGTCCTGGATGCAAAGGCAAGTAGCATGTATGGTGCCACCATCACTATTTCTCAGGATGCTCAAGGAGTCTTCAAGCCTGCTATTTGTGCAACCACATGCTATTTAAATGTAATGCGGTGTTTTTGTTGTGATTTGCCCAACAAAAGCACTCAATTCCTCACTGGTCTCGGTTCCTGTTGTTTATGCAAACAAAGTTAATTTACTTACAAGTTGAGTTATATTTAGAAACTATTGACATTAGTAATGTTTAAATACACTTTTATTAACAAAGAACACTAATAAAATATCTAACAATTTCATTAAGTTATATTTAAACATTTAATTTCCAATTCATAGCCATATGATAGAAGTATACTAAGCATACATATAAACATAAGGCCTAATGAAAAAATCAACTTGGCCTTAAAGTTCACAACAATGCACATGAAAAAATCTACAGCATACACATTGAAGTTGTGAGTTACAATGTTTTCGTATGGCCGAAGAAGAAATTCACATAATATATCAGATATGACAGTTACAAATATTATTACTTTACAAATATTAATTACTTTACTAACATATGGAAATTGAACAAAACACAAGTTTGGATTCAACCACGAAAAACTATAACTAAAGAATCTAACAACTTTAGAAGAAATAATACGCATGCCTAGATATTATCGAAAGCAAAAACAGTGTGTCATGCATTACAAAACTGATAAGACTGATTTGTGATGATAGATAGACGATAATCTTTACCGTCTTTGTTAAATGTTAATGCATCAAAACCTCTTTTGCCCTAAATTGGATTCAAACCTTATGTTGATTTGTGATAAACTAACTTCGATTGTCGAAATATAATTTCTAAATATTAATGTAAAATCAAGTGAAAAACGCTATTCACGCATACCATCGTTTATTTTTTGGATCGGGGACAATTCCTACATATCGTAGGTGAGGGAGGGGGTCTCTTAAGGTCATTTGGCTTATTTTTGTTGGTTTCTTGTGTTACGACAAACGTTAGAGGGTCGAACTTGAAAAACTAGCTTCATAAATAGCCACCATCCATCCTAGATACAAAAAATATGCGGGTGAGAACTAATCATATGAACATATTTAAAATTGTGTTAAATACATCAAGTAATTGTGTCGAATATTTTTTAAAATTGGGTATTACATTTTAGATCGCTTTGTGTAATTTTTGTCATTGTTTTTATGTATTATATTAATTTATTGTTATTTATCATTAGATTTGCATAATACAAGTGAACAAGGATACTATTTTACTAATGTATCCACTAAGTTACGTCATATAATTAAACAACATATATTTAATGAAGATGGTGAATAGATACGTGCATTGAAAAACTCTTAATTGTAACAAGTTATAGAATGGCATCTCTTAATGCATTATGTAAGAAGTATATGCATTAATGCTTGATACAAATAGGTAATAAACAAAGGACTAAAGCTATGGATTAGTAAACTGTATGGGCACAAAAGAGGATATTATTCAAATAGTTTGGGCACAAAAAAGGATATTATTCAAATAGTTTGGGCACAAAGCGTAAAAAATATCTTGAGAGCAATTAAGTTAAGGTTACCTCAATTTACCTGTCGGGTACCATGTTAATGAAAAATTTTTTATTTCCCATTACAATAGCATAATGGTGATAAATCCTAAGTTCAAAGCGCCGGACTTTGTTGCATGCATTAAAGCTCAAGAACACGTCATGATGAGAAACTAGATTGTGCAGTCTCACAAATTCATCTCCTTTATAACACGTGCGTACAGATGTTCCACCCAATTTTAGCTTCCTGTCATTTCCTTTTAGAACCCAAACCTTCATCCTCAAGTTTGGCACATTTGTACAGCTCAATGCATGTTTTGCAAACTTTGTAGGACAAGCAAACACTGCTTTCAACCAAAAGCTTAATAATTCAAATTTTATAACAGCATATATGAAACAGGAAAATGGTGGTGTAAAGATCATGCCTCGTTTGTAGTCTTGGTTGCAATGACAAATAACGTGGATGGTGCTATTGTCACTGATTCTCAGGACATCCAAGGAGTCTCCAAGCCTGTTCTTTTGTGCACCATACTCTATTTCAATGTAATGTGGTGTTGTGACTCTAAGTTGCCAAACAAAAGCTTTCAATTCCTCACTAAGAATAATAGTTCCAATACCTGTTGTTTGTGCAACCAAACTTAGTTCCGTTACGATTGGAAGAATCATGCAAATTGTATGATTATATACTTTAGAAACTAGTGCAATTAATAAACTTCTAAAAGTAAATTAAAATCCATACAAGTTTCACCAACTAAAAAAACTATAATAAACAATTTTAGTTAAAGGGAAACACTCATTCACTTATATTCAAAAACTTAATCTCCAATCCATACTAATATGATAAAAGTAATTCAAGTAGAAGTTTTGAGTTATAGGGTTTTCTTATAATAGTTCCAAATATTAATTACTCTATTAAAGGATGAAAAGTTGATCCAAACACAAGTTAGTGATATATACGACTTATACCAACAAGTAAAAGAATCTAACAATTTTAGAAGGAATAATATTCAAACCTAACAATTTTAGAAGGAATAATATTCAAACCTAAATATTATCGAAAGCAGATCGGTCATACATTTCAAAATTAGAAAGATGGATTTGTGACAACAGAGACGGTAATCTTTACCATCTTTGTTAAGCATCAAAAACCCATTTTGCCCTAAAGTGGACTCAAAGCATGTGTCGATTTGAGATAAACTAGTTACTACTTCCAATTGTTGAAAGATAATTCCTAAAAAATGATTGTAAAAACAACTAAAGCAAAGCATAAATAACAACTTACGCAGACTTAACTCATCTGAAATCAAAATCAGGTACCTAAATCACAATCATTAATCGCGTGTAGATCCAGTCGATCGATTTGGAATTCAAAGCGATCGATCTTATATCAAAGACATACATCTATTAACATTAAAAAGATGAAACTAAACATCGATCAGACAGAGATGCAATCAACATCAAAGAACGAGAAGTTAACTAACCTGATGATTTTACACCGATTTTCGTCGATTTCGTCCGTACGTAAAAACCCTAGCAAAAGTACGAGAAAGAGCACGCATAATGCATAAATAAATCCGCCTGGAGGGGTTATTCTAATTTTCTTATACGATTTATTGTATTTATAAATATGTAAATTTAGTTGTTATCATTAGCTGGATTGATATAAGAATGGAGTAATCAATTCTTGGGATTTTTTAAAATTCTGATTTATGATAAATAAACTTTCCATCATTATGCCGATTATGGATAATTGGTTGCATTCTATCATCGGCTTGGTCTTCGGTAAAACCTAAATCTGGTTTTAAAACTAGTTCGCGAGACGGTTAAGTAACAATTGAATATAACTTATTGATTATTTTTCTTTTTTTTTTTGGCGTTGGATATACCAAAAGTGAAGTAGTTAGAGAAGATTGTAGAGTATGATGAATCGGTGTATCAGATCGCTTCTGAAATACTGAAAGGAGGACATCTTGATCATAGGTTTTCTTCATATACAACTAGCTAACTCAAGTATCATAAGCGAAGACGCTTATCAATATCAAAGTTTTGTATGAGATGAAACGAAAAAATTAGAAGGAATTGATAATGAATATATCATTAAAGAATTCGCATCATATAAAACTAGAAATATAAATAAGATGTAAACATATATACATACACGGTATATGATTAAAAGAAGTTTAACTCAAAAAAAAAAGTTTAACTCCGTCACCTATAAACATTTTATTTTATTACTGTTAGTCTCAAGCCTAGATAAAAGATGAGGGTTTAATGAAAAAGGCTCTTACTTTTTTAGTTCGATTGAGGTCTTAAAAAATGTTGAGCCGCCCTGATTGAATGAGTGGTGCCGACCACTAGAGGTTAACATGACGTCATGAAAGTTTAATGCTTTGTTAGGACTTTTTGTGTATGTAAGTCTTCACACAAACAAAATGTTATGTTTTGAATCGTGTTAATAATCATTTTACTAATGTTTGAGAAAGTTATGAGCTTGCTTTGTTAAGACCTTAGAATTCACTAGCTTAAGTTGACCGCTTTAGCATGCATATCAACAAAGAATGTGACTTCGTGTAGCAAGTGTTAGGAGGCAGATTTGAAGGCATTCGATAATGGTTGCTACAAGATAAGAAGATTGAGCATTGGATAATGATTTATGGAGCATGTAAGCGAAGAAGACTACATAGTTGTGAATTCAATCTTTTGTAATAGCCATAGTCTGCATATAAACTTGGCTTTTGACTAATGATAAGATCAAGATTGCGTAATGGTTATACACTATGTGTATTGTGTGAATCCGATGAGGGATACAGCTCGGCCACAATCTCATATATGCGTCACAATATTTGTGTAGATAAGGTTATACTTGTTACAAGCCATAACAATCTCCAAGTAAAAGATGAAATATTTATAAACTTTCATGCCTCTTCAACTTTGGTTTATGTATTGACTAAAATTATAATAATAAAATAGGGGAAATTGGATGTAATAGTAACCATATATCTTAACTTTTTTACTATTACGTGAAAAATATGTTACAATGAATTTAAAAGTATGAGGTTATGTGCGTTGTTGCAGGTGATATAAACGTGGTTAATCACATTAAAGAAAGGTATAAAGTTGTGACAACTCGGTTGTAGAGATCGAAACATAGAAGAAAACAGAGTTGATATAACTTACAATCCTCAAAATGAATACCTATCTTTAATACGACCTAGGTTTTAACAAATTTATACCAAGACACCGACGAAAAAACTAAATTTTGTCATAAATTAGTCTTTTTATATAAAATTTAACAAACAAAAGTTGTGGGTTTAAGTTAATGGTGTCAGTTAAAAACGCATATCATATATAGTACGGGGGTTCAAGTTAAAGTATTAGAAAGTTATGGGTTTAAGTTTAAGTTTTGTAGGTTAAGTTTGAAAGTTTACAAAGTTAAAGGATCAAGCTTGAAATTTTACAAAGTTAAAGGGTGAAGTTGAAAAAAGTTTACAAAATTATGAGGTCAAATATGAAAGTTTATCTTTTGTAAACATACTTTTCTCTCATATTTCTATGTTCATTTTACATCATATATACAAACCAGTTCAAATCTCACAAAAATCTAACCAACATAAGCACAAACCTACTCAAAGTAAATGTTTTTAAGCAAAATAATAATAATATTGATTCTAATTATATCAAATGAAAAAAAATTATCTTTATTTTTTTAAGTTTAATTTACGATCCTTTTTTGGTACTTGAAGATGAATTATATGTAGTCAAGCACAACATTAAGAAGATAATGATAAATTGCAAAGCAGAATTTTTGCAATACAAAACTTAAAAACATTTATTGTCTATTATACATGTTTAAAAAGATAAACCCAGAACAAGTAGATGATAGATACTAGTTAACAATGCGCGTTTACATAGAAATCGGTACACACTTGGCATCCACAGTCCTCAAACCTACACATTGCACACCCAAAACAGACACAATGTTTGCAGCCTTTGCACTTGGGGTTCTTCCGGCATCCGCTGTGTGGTCTTGAGCTCCTCTCCTCAAGGTCTTCACAAGTCCACCTTAAGACAAAAAAAAATTACAAACTTAAGTTGTTGCTGTATATACAGCTTGATGCCTTGATATAAATCAGGCAGAGATATTGATGTAATACATTTGATACAGGTCAGGTTTTATGTGATTATGGATCATAGGAAATCAAGTAATAAAACTTAAGTTTTAGATATAGGTAGATCAACTTACCTGCCCGGTATCATATCACTGCACGTTCGGTTTTCCCTCGCAGCTGCGTCATGGTAAAACCTGCAGGCATCCCTTGACCTAAGTTCAAAGCGGCGCACCTTGTTGCATGTGCTGCAAACTAAGAACTCGTCACGGTGGGAGGCTAGGTTGTGCGGCCTCACGTATTCATCACCTTTGTAGTACCTCAAGAGACATGTTTCACCTATTGTTATCTTCTCACCATTGCCGTTTAGAACCCAAACCTTCTTCCTCCAGTTTGCCACATTTGAACTTCTTGATGCATGTTTTGCAAATTTTGCAGGACAACTAAACACTGTTTTCAACCAAAAGTACCATAATTCAGATTTATAAAAGATATGAAAACAGGAAGTGGTGTGTAAGGGAGCTTGGTCATGCCTTGGTTGCAGTCCTGGTTGCAAAGGCAGTGGCACGGATGGTGCCATCATCACAGATTCTTAGGACGCCCAAGGAGTCTCCAAGCCTGCTATTTGTGCAACCGCATGATATATCAATGTAATGAGGTGCTCTTGTTGTGATTTGCCCAACAAAGGCACTCAATTCCTCACTTGAAAAAATAGTTTCAGTTCCTGTTGTTTGTACAACCAAACTGAATTCAGCTACAAGTTGAGTTATAATTTAGAAACTATTGCAATTAGTAAGATTCTAAAATAAATTTAAACCCCATATACTTTCACCAACTAGGAACATAAATAAATTATTAACAATTTCATTTAATTATATTCAAACATTTAATTTTCAATTCATAGCAATATGATAAAAGTAAATTAAGTATACACATAAACATAAGCCCCAATGAAAAAATCTAGTTGGCCTCAAAGTTCACAACAACACAAATGAAAAAATCTACAGCATACACTTGAAGTTATGAGTTACAATGTTTTCTTATGGCAAGAAATTTACATGATATATCAGATATGACAATTATAAATATTAATTGCTTTACTAACAGATGTAAATTGAACAAAACACAAGTTGGATTCAACCAGGAAAAATATTGTAATTAAAGAACCTAACAATTTCAGACGAAATAATCATTAGTTACAAGTAGATCAAATCAATCGATTTAGACATCAAAGCGATCTTAAAAGAACTGACTGATGTAGGACATATATGGCAACTTAAGCAATATAAATGTATCTCAAATCAAAATTGAGCCACATACAGAGCAAGAAATAACTTCAATTTGCTAAATCAAACACGATTTCTAAATTCTAACAATGGATGAAATCCAAGAAAAGATTGAGAGAATTTCTCTTTACCTTGCGCCATGTATTGCAATGTGAGTACCCTGCACTTGTGTTCGGATAGACTTTGGTTTATGAGTGAACGCCATATAATTTCTAAATATTAATGTAAAATCAAGTGAAAAACGCTATTCACGCATATCATCAATTATTTTTTGGATCGGGGACAATTCCTACATATGTATCGTAGGTGAGGGAGGGGGTCTCTTAAGGTCATTTGGCTTATTTTTGTTGGTTTCTTGTGTTACGACAAAGGTTAAAGGGTCAAACTTGAAAAACTAGCTTCATAAATAGCCACCATCCATCCTAGATACAAAAAATATGACGGTGAGAACTAATCATATGAACATATTTTTAAAATTGTGTTAAATACATCAAGTAATTGTGTAGAATATTTTTTAAAATTGGGTATTACATTTTAGATCACTTTGTGTAATTTTTGTCATTGTTTTTATGTATTATATTAATTCATTGTTATTTATCATTAGATTTGCATAATACTAGTGAACAAGGATACTATTTTACTAATGTATCCACTAAGTTACGTCATATAATTAAACAACATATATTTAATGAAGATGGTGAATAGATACATGCATTGAAAAACTCTTAATTGTAACAAGTTTTAGAATGGCATCTCTTAATGCATTAAGTAGGAAGTATAATTATTAATGCCTGATACAAATAGGTAATAAACAAAGGACTAAAGCTATGGATTAGTAAACTGTATGGGCACAAAAGAGGATATTATTCAAATAGTTTAAGCACAAAAAAGGATATTATTCAAATAGTTTGGGCACAAAGCGTAAAAAATATCTTGAAAGCAATTAAGTTAAGGTTACCTCAATTTACCTGTCGGGTACTCGGGTACCATGTTAATGAAAAATTTATTTATTTCCCCTTACAATAGCATAATGGTGATAAATCCTAAGTTCAAAGCGCCGGACTTTGTTGCATGCATTAAAGCTCAAGAACACGTCATGATGAGAAACTAGATTGTGCAGTCTCACAAATTCATCTCCTTTATAACACGTGCGTACAGATGTTCCACCCAATTTTAGCTTCCTGTCATTTCCTTTTAGAACCCAAACCTTCATCCTCAAGTTTGGCACATTTGTACAACTCAAGGCATGTTTTGCAAACTTTGTAGGACAAGCAAACACTGCTTTCAACCAAAAGCTTAATAATTCAAGTTTTATAACAGCATATATGAAACAGGAAAATGGTGGTGTAAAGATCATGCCTCGTTTGTAGTCTTGGTTGCAATGACAAATAACGTGGATGGTGCTATTGCCACTGATTCTCAGGACATCCAAGGAGTCTCCAAGCCTGTTCTTTTGTGCACCATACTCTATTTCAATGTAATGTGGTGTTGTGACTCTAAGTTGCCCAACAAAAGCTTTCAATTCCTCACTAAGAATAATAGTTTCAATACCTGTTGTTTGTGCAACCAAACTTAGTTATGTTACGATCGGAAGAATTATGCAAATTGTATGATTATATATATTAGAAACTAGTGCAATTAATAAACTTCTAAAAGTAATTTAAAATCCATACAAGTTTCACCAACTAAAAAACTATAATAAAGAATATAACAATTTCTGTTAAAGGGAAACACTCATTCACTTATATTCAAAAACCCATTTTGGCCTAAAGGGGACTCAAAGCATGTATCGATTTGAGATAAACTAGTTAGTACTTCCAATTGTTGAAAGACAATTCCTAAAAAATGATTGTAAAAACAACTAAAGCAAAGCATAAATAACAGCTTACGCAGACTTAACTCATCTGAAATCAAAATCAGGTACCTAAATCACAATCGTTAATCGCGTGTAGATCCAGTCGATCGATTTGGAATTCAAAGCGATCGATCTTATTAATCAAACACATACATGATCTATTAACACTAAAAAGATGAAACTAAACATCGATCAGACAGAGATGCAATCAACATCAAAGAACGAGAAGTTAACTAACCTGATGATTTTACACCGATTTTCGTCGATTTCGTCCGTACGTAAAAACCCTAGCAAAAGTACGAGAAAGAGCAAGCATAATGCATAAATAAATCCGCCTGGAGGGGTTATTCTAATTTTCTTATACGATTTATTGTATTTATAAATATGTAAATTTAGTTGGTATCATTAGCTGGATTGATATAAGAATGGAGTAATCAATTCTTGGGGTTTTCTACAATTCTGATTTATGATAAATAAATAAACTTTCCATCGTTATGGCGATTATGGATTGATTGCATTCTATCATCGGCTTGGTCTTCGGTTCGTGTAAAACCTAAATCTGGTTTTAAAACTAGTTCGTGAGACGGTTAAGTAACAATTGAATATAACTTATTGATTATTTTTCTCTTTTTGTGTTGGATATACCAAAAGTGAAGTACCAGGTAGAGAAGATTGTAGAGTATGATGAATCGGTGTGTCAGATCGTTTCTGAAATACTGGAAGGAGGACATCTTGATCATGGTTTTCTTCATATACAACTAGCTAACTCAAGTATCATAAGCGAAGATGCTTATCAATATCAAAGTTTTGTATGAGATGAAACCAAAAATTAAAAGGAATTGATAATGAATATATCATTAAAGAATTTGCATCATATAAAACTAGAAATATAAATAAAATGTAAACATATATACATACACAATATATGATTAAAAAAAGTTTAACTTCGTCACCTATAAACATTTTATTTTATTATTGTTAGTCCCAAGCCTGGATAAAAGATGAGGGTTTTAATGAAAAAGACCATTATTTTTTAGTTTGATTGAGGTCTTAAAAACGTTGAGCCGCCCTTGATTGAATGACTGGTGCCGACCACTAGAGGTTAACATAATGTCATGAAAGTTTAATGCTTTGTTAGGACTTTTTGTCTACGTAAGTCTTCACACAAACAAAATGTTATGTTTTGAATCGTGTTAATAATCATTTTACTAATATTTGAGAAAGTTATGAGCTTGATTCGCTAAGACCTTAGAATTCACTATCTAAAGTTGACCGTTTTAGCATGCTTATCAACGAAGAATGTGACTTCATGTAGCAAGTGTTAGGAGGCAGATTTGAAGGCATTGGATAATGGTTGCTAGAAGAGAAGAAGATTGAGCATTGGATGATTTATGGAGCCTGTAAACAAAGAAGACTACATAGCTGTGAATTTAATCTTTTGTAATAGCGATAGTCTGCATATAAACTTGGTTTTTGACCAATGATAAGATCAAGATTTCTATTGCGTAATAGTTAGACACTATGTGTATTATGTAAATCCGATGAGGGACGCAGCTCGGCCACAATCTCATATATGCGTCACAATATTTGTGTAGATAAGGTTATACTTGTTACAAGCCATAACGATCTCCAAGTAAAAGATAAAATACTTATAAACTTTCATGCCTCGTCAACTTTGGTTTATGTATTGACTAAAATTATAATAATAAAATAGGGAAAACTGGACGTAATAGTAAACATATATCTTAACTTTTGTTACTATTACGTGACAATATTTTACAATGAATTTAAAAGTATGAGGTTATGTGCGCTGTAGCAGGTGATATAAATGTGGTTAATTACATTAAAGAAAGGTATAAAGTTATGGCAACTTGGTTGTAGAGATCAAAACATAAAAGAAAACAAAGTTGATATAACTTACGATCCTCAAAAGGAATACCTATTTTTAATACGACCTAGGTTTTAACAAATTTATGCCAAGACACCAACGAAAAAACTAAATACTGTCATAAATTAGTCTTTTTATATAAAATTTAACAAACAAAAGTTGTAGGTTTAAGTTAATGGTGTCAGTTAAAAGCATATATCATATATAGTACGAGGTTTCAAGTTAAAGTATTAGAAAGTTATGGGTTTAAGTTAAAGTTTTGTAGGTTAAGTTTGAAAGTTTATAAAGTTGAAGGATCAAGCTTGAAATTTTACAAAGTTAAAGGGTGAAGTTGAAAAAAGTTTACAAAATTATGAGGTTAAATATGAAAGTTTACAAAATTGAAGGGTTAAATAAAAAAGTGGGAGTGGTCACATTGATAATTGTGACTTATGTAATACATTAAAATAAGTTTCTATATAACTTATAAAACAAATTATTATTTATTAGTTGATAATAATCCATACTATTAATTTGAGTAATGACATCCAAGACTTTCACTTTTGTATAACAATCCTAGATTTCTAGTAACATAATTATTATATATTCACAGTTGATTTGTATTTGTTTTCTATGTGATATTGCTTGTGTTTTCTCATATTGTATGTAAGCATTATTGTGACCGAAAACAAATTAAAATTAAGTGTATTACATGATTGTATTATAGGGATTGTTATCTGTGACGAAAGTAAAAATTAAAAGAATCACTACTCAAATTATTAGTATGAATTATCAATTAATAGGTAATAATGTGATTTATTAAAATATAATTTATCTTTTGTAAACATACTTTTCTCTCATATTTCTATGTTCATTTTACATCTTAATACAAACCAGTTCTAATCTCACAAAAATCTAACCAACATAAGCACAAATCTACTCGAGGTAAATGTTTTTAAGCAAAATAATAATAATACTGATTCTAATAATATCAAATGAAAAAAATTATCTTTATTTTCTTAAGCTTTTATTACGATACTTTTTTGGTACTTGAAAATGAATTATATGTAGTCAAGCATAACATTAAGAAAATAATGATAAATTGCAAAGCAATATTTTTTGCAATACAAAACTTAAAAACATTTATCGTCTATTGAACATGTTTAAAAAGATATACCCAGAAAAAGTACATGATAAATACTAGTTAACGATGCGCGTTTCCATAGAAATCGGTACACACTCGGCATCCACAATCCTCAAACCTACACATTGCACACCCAAAACACACACAATGTTTGCAGCCTTTGCACTTGGGGTTCTTCCGGCATCCGCTGTGTGGTCTTGAGCTCCTCTCCTCAAGGTCTTCACAAGTCCACCTTAAGACAAAAAAAAATTACAAACTTATGTTGTTGCTGCGTATACAGCTTGATATAAAACAAGCAGAGATATTGATGTAATACATTTGATACAGGTCAGGTTTTATGTGATTATGAATCATAGGAAATCAAGTAATAAAACTTAAGTTTTAGATATAGGCAGATCAACTTACCTGCCCGGTATCATATCACTGCACGTTCGGTTTTCCCTCGCAGCTGCGTCATGGTAAAACCTGCAGGCATCCCTTGACCTAAGTTCAAAGCGGCGCACCTTGTTGCATGTGCTGCAAACTAAGAACTCGTCACGGTGGGAGGCTAGGTTGTGCGGCCTCACGTATTCATCACCTTTGTAGTACCTCAGGAGACATGTTTCACCTATTTTTATCTTCTCACCATTGCCGTTTAGAACCCAAACCTTCTTCCTCCAGTTTGCCACATTTGAACTTCTTGATGCATGTTTTGCAAATTTTGCAGGACAACTAAACACTGTTTTCAACCAAAAGTACCATAATTCAGATTTATAAGAAAAGATATGAAAACAGGAAGTGGGTGTGTAAGGGAGCTTGGTCATGCCTTGGTTGCAGTCCTGGTTGCAAAGGCAGGTGGCGCGGATGGTGCCATCATCACAGATTCTTAGGACGCCCAAGGAGTCTCCAAGCCTGCTATTTGTGCAACAGCATGATATATCAATGTAATGAGGTGCTCTTGTTGTGATTTGCCCAACAAAGGCACTCAATTCCTCACTTGAAAAAATAGTTTCAGTTCCTGTTGTTTGTACAACCAAACTGAATTCAGCTACAAGTGGAGTTATAATTTAGAAACTATTGCAATTAGTAAGATTCTAAAATAAATTTAAACCCCATATACTTTCACCAACTAGGAACATAAATAGAATATTAATAATTTCATTCAATTATTAACAAACATTTAATTTTCAATTCATAGCAATATGATAAATGTAAATTAAGCATACACATAAACATAAGCCCCAATGAAAAAATCTAGGTGGCCTCAAAGTTCACAACAACACAAATGAAAAAATCTACAGCATACACTTGAAGTTATGAGTTACAATGTTTTCTTATGGCAAGAAATTTACATGATATATCAGATATGACAATTATAAATATTAATTACTTTACTAACAGATGTAAATTGAACAAAACACAAGTTGGATTCAACCAGGAAAAATTGTAATTAAAGAACCTAACAATTTCAGAAGAAATAATCATTAGTTACAAGTAGATCAAATCAATCGATTTAGACATCAAAGCGATCTTAAAAGAACTGACTGATGTAGGACATATATGGCAACTTAAGCAATTTAAATGCATCTCAAATCAAAATTGGGCCACATACAGAGCAAGAAATAACTTCAATTTGCTAAATCAAACACGATTTCTAAATTCTAACAAAGAATGAAATCCAAGAAAAGATTGAGAGAATTTTTCTTTACCTTGCGCCATGTATTGCAATGTGAGTACCCGGCACTTGTGTTCGGAGAGACTTTGTTCGGAGAGACTTTGGTTTATGAGTGAACGCCATATCTCACCCTTTGGCATTTATAGAAAATAACAGGTGGCTAGGTGGCTAAAGTTACGGTCACCTCTCTTAAATTTCGATTATAACACCGACACCTGTCACTCATTGTGTTGCCAAATCAGCTCAAGAAACCCTATACGATGTCGTTTTTAGACAATATTTTTCATGTGAGGTTCGCGTCCAATGACATGAAAATTGTGATACCAGAATATCCGGTTCTTTTTTAATATTTCTTGTCATTTAAACTTAAATGTCCAACAAACTACCTTCAATTTCAAGTTTCATATGAAATATATATAACTTTTTAGGCAAATTCAATAAATATTTCAAAATGTAATGGAGTATTAAATTACATAAATATATTGAAGGAATTGGAATATGTTAGAAAATTGGAATTCAAAGCTATTGTATTTGGAATTGAAGTTTGCCAACAAAATTAGGATTTGAAGGAACTAGAATTTGGAAAGAATTGGAATTTGTAATGGGCGGCAATAACAAAATTATCATGTTTGGTTTGTAAAATCGTAAAAGTTGGAATGTGGTGGCGTAAGTAATGATCATTGTGGCAAAAAAGACAGCGAAAATGGTTGTGAGAGGGTAGGCATAAAAGAGAGAGCGTAGACAACAATGTGGGTGGTGGCAATAGCTGAGACATTGGTGGTTGTGGTGGCGGCGGTGATAGTGGCGATGGTAGTGGTTTTGATCGCATCCGACATACCCCTTGCTGTCTCTAGATTCTCAGCTTGCAAAGTTAACTCTTCAGGTATTGATTGAAACATGATAGCAATAGCCACATGGTTTTTCTTGGCATCCACCTCCATTCCCGATTCAATGGCATCCATACGCCATGAACATTGAAACTCACCTAGATGTGCATCGCCCTCGTTGTATAGTTCGTAGTAGCTAAAATAGGACACATATAATTCACGAAACTCACCTATCGGACCGGTACGTTAGCCACTTGTTGATCATCATCTTTTCTTTATAAACAACAGAAAAACTCTCTAACTTTGATTGGATTAAATTCGAGAACCTCCCTGATCACCAGCTACTATAAAGTATAAACCACCAACACAACGAGCGACTGCTTTTATGCCTAAACCACCAACACGATGAGCCACTGCTTCTATGCCTTCCTTGGTTGCTAAACAATCTACTTTAGCTCCTGATGACATCGTTTCTCCTACATGGCTAAGAATCCTCGAAACCCAAGTCTCAGTTGAGATCCTTTTCTGCTACTGATTTCTTGATCAAGTGAAAAAAATTCTTGTGGTTGCCTTCAACCTTGGAGCTCTAATACTAATTGAAGGAAAATACACATCATGATTTGTAGCCAAACTACGACACTTTTGAATCAATTAAATGAGAGCCAGGAACAAAAACTTGTACCAACTACCAAGGCAATCCTACTCCTACTCAAGCAATGAGACCAAATAAAACAAATAAATAACTAGGATAAACCTATCTAAACCAACACAAGATGATTATGACCAATTAATAAAGCTAGTAATTATCCTACCAAAACTAAAACCGAACTCAAATAATTAAACCCAAAAGAAATGGATTAACCCCTCAAACTATCATATAATTACAAGATTGGTCCAACAAACCAAAGATGTTATACCTTGAATTTCATATATCAATTCCAATGAATTATGCAAAAAGACCATGCAAGGAATAGAATTCAAGTTCCAATTGCATTGAAATAAGTGAATAACCAAGATACTAGTTCAAATTTATAAACGCACTACATTCATTCATGTTTTGTAAATAACAAGAAATTGCACGTCTTGTTGCGGATTATTATCACCATATCAATAATAGATAGGATTTGATAACATACTCAAGTACTTTTGAGGTAAATCGAATATTGTTGGTCCTGTTTTACATTCTAATTGTGTGTCAATTAGAATATAGTTCTTGGTGCAAAAGAACAAGTTGAAAAATTATATATGTATAATTAACACAAAGAGAATCTCTCACTTCTTATGGTATAGAATAGTACTTTGATCATGTGAAAAAGACTTGCAACAAAGGTGAAGTTTTACATGTTAATTTGGTTTAATTTCATATATACATGTTCAATGTATATTAATATATACTAGAGTAGCAATGGAAAATATTAGATATTATTGCATTACGATTAACATCATGGAGCTATGTTTTGTGAACCCCATCTATTGAAAGAATAACTTTTCCAAATATAAGTTAGAACATGGTGGATAGATTATCCTGTATGTTTAATTTTCAAATATAGAGAGAGAAATTAAAAATAGGGGAAGAGTTGTTACTACAACTTTTAATTTACATATAAATATAGGACCCACAAAATATACAACGTTAATGGCACACAATAATTTAACCAATTTGTATGTGGTATGCCACAATTTGACCGGCTTCTTCGGATAGTTAACTGTTACTTGATATCCCCTAAATTACCCTATATAATCAGTTCAGCATATATTTGATGAAGATGAAAGACTATTGGAAAGCGAATACTACTCTAATATGTAACAAGTCTTAAAATGATATGTCTAAATGAATTATAACGTAGGAAGTGCAGATATAGATGACTAATTTACAAAGGCAATACAATAAAGGACTAAAGCTATAGGTTAACAGGCACAAAACATGGATAATACTTATAAACAATACGTTTAACATAATAGCATCATCGTCATCGTCTTCAAACCAAAAATAAAACATTAACTGAAATAAAAAAGAGACAGAATGAGCAGGTTCATTATGGATCCTAACAAATCAAGTATCTAAGTTTAAGTTTAGGTAGGCGCATCAACTTACAATAGAATTCAAATAGAGATATCGTTTTATATCGAACAGCAACGCCTCACACTTATATACACCATCCACTACATTTGCTATACCTCTCACCCGTCCACAATCTACAATTGAATCTTGTATAAGTAAGATATGTTACAATGCCTTTGGTTGAACAAATAGTAGGATCAAAACTGCAACAAAAAAGACAAATCCCAAATTATTTGTGTTAGATATGATACAATTATAGGAACCATTAAAATACAACACAATTAAGTACTACAATTGCAGCTAATTCAGCTAAACACAAATGTTCATCTTCAACTTGTCCTAGTCTTCATATATTTCTTGTAACTTCATACTTATTTATGAATCAACATTCTTAAACACACAAACAGCAGTAACTAAATTAATCAGATTATACTCAAAACATTCCCATTTTATCTATAAACAAGACAATATTCCTATCACATATCAAAACCTGACTTCAATTAACCAAATAATAATAATAATAAAAATAAAAAGCTTAAACTAAACCCAAATCCAACAGAGATGCAACAAAATCAAAATTGAGGAGCCAATTTGATATTAAGAACATAAATCAGAGAGAAATGCATTAGAAATCAATGATCGAGAAGTTAACTAACGTGGTGATTTTGCGAGGGTCTTCGTTGATTTCGCCCATTTAAGCTTCGAATTGAAGATGACGAGTTCGTCAGTATGTAAAACCCTAGCTTTGCTGGGTATCAAAGAAAATTATGGAGACGAACAGGCACAAATATAAAAGAAAAACAAGAGAGATTAACCGAGGGAGAAAGAATTTTTATGTTACAAACAAGTAATACTGTAATCGCACCTTAGAAAAAGTACACGGTGGAGCTAGCCTATTTTAACTCGGAGGTTGTGAGTTCAAACCCACTTATGATTTATAATGATGTAATTTAGAAGTAAAGTACATTCGAGACTAAAAAAAAGTAGAGGGACACTGAATTGACCCTTTGATAGAAGAAACTGCATTCGGACCATTTGTAATGGTTGTATAGTAGCAAGTAGTTACGTAACTATATCTGATTGTCTTATATGTGTATGTTTGGGATTGTTTATTTTCTTTCAACTTTTGACTTATTAACTTTTCATAAGTTAATAAGTCAAAAAAAGTGTTTGGCAAACCCAAAATAATTTTTCAAACTGACTTTTCATATAAGGTAAAAAAAAGGTTTTGAGAAGTAAGGAGTGGGTTACTTATTGACTTTTGAAAACCCCTTTTAATCCAATTTTCTATTATACCCTTTACTATCTCTTATTAACTCTTATTGTTTTTAAAAGCATGTCTTTTTTGATCATTTTACAACATTTTAGTTTATAAGCTAACCCAAACACTTTTTTAAAACTCCTTCCGAAAAGTCATAAGTTAATAAGTCATTTTTGTCAAAAGTCTTTTTCAATCAAAATAAGCAATCCCAAGCCGCACCATGTTCTCTTCATCAGCTGCAACTTGCCATGCTAGCACAACAATCCCTAATTATGGCAGCTGCATCTAAATCTGGTGGATTGCTTAAATTTAGCGACGGCTCGTAACAACCATGTCCATTGGTACAAGTTTACCCTCAAGATTGGCCAACTGGATACCAAATTCCTGGAATAATGATGCCAGCCGGTGGAAATGAGGAACTAGATCAATAATATTCTTAGCTCTGTTGATTTATGATGGTTTTGAGTTGGACGGGTTGATTATAACAGGTAACTTTGGTCAAAATAGGTTGAGTTGGGTTGACCCAAAACACTTTGTTGTTTATTTTCTCAATAAATTATTAATGTATTAGATATGATTACCAAAAAAAAAAAAAAACATTACTACAACAATAATAAAAATCTATAAGTAAACTGTTTAGAAAGATGTATAAATTGAAAAACACACGTTTTTTTTAAGCAACTTGCAACTTGTTTCCTTATAACTTATAAGCCAACTTTTTAATTCGACCCGTTTGAGATGAAAAAGAACTCAAATCGAATATTGCATCCTAGTCTAATTTGCATAATAATCAAAGAAAAAGAGTTTGCTTGCAACCCCTATCGTTGATTTCTATTTGTCTTGAATTAGATGAGAAACATGGGAAACAAGAACTTCAGATGGGAACTCAGTTCAGGTTCCAACATCCAGGTATGATCTAGTACCAATATATATAAAAATCTAAACAAGTAAATAACAAAAGATAAAAATAAAAGATTTCGAGTTGTTAATATACTAATGATCGTATTCTACACATTAAAAATAAGAAAGATTGTAAAAATATTTGGCGAGAATTGTTTTAGACTAGAATCAAAGAATTATCCGTTTTGATCTGTTACCAACCCTAGTCCACCGAACCCACCCATCGCCCCTCTTCTACCTCTAACCCGTTTACTAGCTTATTATTGTAGCAGCTTATACACCATGGGGTAAGTGGGATGACACTTTCTGGTTCAACTGCTCAAGGTGCATCTTTCAACAATGCGCCCACCTCTGGACCGTCCAAACCACAATCCTCTACAGCAACATCATCACCTCTTAACACATTCTACCAAAGACTCTGATTTCTCTTCATTGACTCAAGGGTTGTTCTCAAAACCATAATCTATTCTTTTATTCTTTTTTTTAATGCAAGTTTTCTAGTATACAGTCAACTATACACAAACTATAAGTCGAAAAGAAAAGCAGATATTAGCCTATTGGGAAATGTAAATTAATCGTGGAAAAACTTAATTTTAGTTTATTTCTCACCTCATATCTTCATTTTCTCATCATTCCAACTGTCCTAGGATGATATTTCTCTTATCGATAATAGGTAGAAACCATATTGATACTTGGATGGCCACAAATATTGTTAAATTATTTTCTAATATTCTATGCTTTTCTAATATTCCTAGATTTTCAATAAAAAAATCACTTGAAATATGAATTTTTTACAATTTTGGGCTGGCTTAATATGAATTTTGAATATTTAGAAGTGCATACATTATCGCTCAACCTTTTGACCTGTTACAAATAAAACGCAACTCTGTATACCCTTTTATATTTGAATGGATATGAGACATGTTGTAAAAAACACTTGATGGTTGCACTCCCATAAGTGAAGATGATATATTCTTGATGAATTGAGAAAGTTTACGATGATTTTTATTATTATACTTAGCAATATGGTAATGTCTACAATGATTATTGTAGCGGGCAATTATTGCAGATAAGAACTTTTGATAAGATAGATGTTTTAACCAAAAAAACAAGCATAGTCCACCTGCAACACCAACACCTCAATTTTTCCCAAAGCAATCCATGCATTCTTCACTCATCCTTACCTTTTCCACCACATTATGACCTTTTACATATATATTTTATAATCAAATTATTTATTTTAACAAAGTATATAGTTTTCAATATCATATTATAATAAATATAACGAATTATACTACATCATAATAAACAACATCAGGTAATACCATTGCATCAAGAATGGTGAAACTATATATGCTATCTGATCCATATCACACTGTAAACTACATCACCATTGATGAAGGTGGGAAAACCTTATCTAGAAAAGTATAAACACCCCCGCCTAACAGTAACGCACCACTGCAAACAAAAGTTCAACGTGCTTTAAATATACATAATCGAGTCTCAAAACACGTAATATTTATAAATAGACCTGGAAGATCCTTGTGAATTTATATAAACAATTATATAAGCTACCTCATAGGGTTAATCCAAGCTGAGAACTTGCGAAAAGAGAGCAGACTCTGCACATTAGCACATATAAACGGGTCGGTTTAGGTTATGTTTTATCTCTAAAGAATCAAACAAGTAAAACAGGAAAAAAATAAGTTTGATAGAGATAGAATGGGTCAAACAGATTGAAAGTATGCTATAATATATTTTTGGTGCATAAATCTCCCAAATCAATTTTTAAATAAATTTAGGTTATTATTATTAGACTATATTATTATTAGGGTTAAGCATTGATTATTATTAGGGTTATTAGTATGAGCCCACGAGCCCGGTTAGGTTTTTAGTGTTTCATTATGAATTCTATATAATGTAATCAAACATATCAATAATATTCAATCAACTATCTTACCATCTAACATGGTATCAGAGCCTTAGGGTTCTGAGTACCTTCTTCTCCACTGTACCACCACAAAACATACAAACCCTAGTTGTCGCCACCGAGTTCAAACCCTAGAAGGGCGGTGTGCCGCCACCGCCGCCGCCCTGTCCCATCTTTGTTTTCTGTTTTGTTTCTTCTCTATTTTCTAGTTTCTATTGAATAAACATTCGTTATCGATTGAAGATTCAATCCTATAACCTATATCCATTCTCTTGGTTTGTTCACATCCATTCTCTTAGTTCGTTTCTGGATTATGGCTCCTAACTTGCAGCGGTCACTATGTGTCCTTTTTTTTTCTTTCAATTTATCGGTGTTTTAGCCGCACCAAGGCCCACGGTCCACACACACCGATCTCAAGCTACGGTTTGATTTTATTTTTTTTTAGATCTATGGATATTATCTCCTGATCTACGGATCCAAGACACCGCCACTTGACCATGGTCACCGGTCCTGCTTTCTTTTTCTTTTTTATATCTACATATGTCATCTCTTGATCTACGAATCTAAAAGACCGCCGCTTGCTAGCCTCGAGACATCACCAACGACTACGGTCGTCAGTCATCAGATTATCATTCCGGAAATCAAGAACCAATGAACTATCAAGCGCACTATGGATAGCATAATCAACCAAATTTGGATGACAACATCAAACACAATATTAATTTGTTGGCAAAAGTTTGGATATTCAAGTTGATCGAAGCATGTTTATCTTATTATATTTGGTTTTATGATTTTATGTTTTCTAGTCTTAGCATACGGTTACTTCTGCTACGACTGCGGGGGAATATTAGACTATATTATTATTAGGGTTTGATTATTATTAGGGTTATTAGTATGAGCCCATGGGTCCGGTTAGGTTCTTAGGGTTTTATTATGAACTCTATATAATGTAATCAAACCTATTAATAATATTCAATCAACTATCTTACCATCTGACAACTTTTGGCATCATGAAATTACATTAATATATGTGTTTCTAACACACTAACGATTGATGATGAAATATTAAAAAATATATATATACTTGGGGTGGATCCAACCCGTTTCCATACCAAAATAACCTTTTTGACACTTTACACAACCTCCCCACTTTCCACCTGGAGTATTCACATTGTACATTACCATTCTGTGGACTAATACGAGAAAAAAAAATAAAGTTTGATATGAATAAGTGAATACGACAATGTGTATGTAAATTGGCCTCAATATTAAATGTTAAAGAAATATTTGGTAGTGTATGTAATACCTGCAATGCTCCAGCAAAAGAAGCAGCAAGAAGTAGAGGAGCAACGTAGCCAGTCGTGTAAGTCAATAGTAAACTGCCACCTATTAGAGGATCCTGTGGCAACAGAAATTAAGTGTTGCATGTTGTAATCAAGAAAAAGGGTCATCGTTGTTATAATTTTACTACTATATTTAACCTGTAAGGTATTAATGCTACTTGTACGATTATAATCCAGGAAAGATGCGCAAAGTCTTTTGTTTCATTACTACAATCAATGGAGGATACATGAAGTGTTCCTTAATAATCTAGAAAGTAGTGCTGGCAAGATGGGCGGATCAAAATGGGTTCAGGATGACATGGGTCTTTTTAGTATGGGTTGAGCTGCAAGAACTTTTTGTCCATTTTAAACATATAAAACAAGCAATATTATTTCATTTGAATAATAATCTGAATCTTTGAACAAATAGATATAGGAGGTTGTATGCATACTTTTTATTTATTTATTTTTGTGTTTACCATGCACTAAAACAATATATAATAATACCTTGGATGCTGCAACATATCCAAGTAGGGTGGCTAGTACAGGTGTACTGCAAGGCGATGCAGCTAAAGCAAAAGTAAGACCGGCCAAATAAGCTTGGATACCTGAGAAATTAGTGGTATGTTTGGTTGTCAAATTACATCTCACAGACATAAGCGAAATAAATAGATAGATAATGGATGATGATGGAATTTAATTTTAATTACTTGAAGGAAAATTAGCAGCAGCAGCGCGTGGATCAAAGTTGTCAAAGAAAGAAGGCAATTGTAGCTCTATTACCTGCAACATTAGCCAAATTTATATAACAGCTTTTTAATATAGCGTGTTTGAAAAGTAGTCCTAATTGGGAACAGAAATATGTTTTTAAAAAAGTACAAGTAGGGGAACTGCAAGAAAATGCAATGTACAGATCACTTCTTACACATATATGCACCATACTTTGTTTTCAATCATTTAATCCAGCATGCTTACTGTTTCTTAGCAAAATGTGCAATTTGAACCATTTGATGCAACACTTTTGCCATTTTTTTGTACTACTTAATGCAATAAACTACCAATTTTTTTGGTTTTACTATCAGCAAAATCCAAATTATATTTCATATTTTCATGAGCCAAAAAAACTAAAGGGTTCATCCTCCTTATAATCGCTTTAGTTGACACAACCATGTTTACGTTGAAATATATAAACTAAGATATTAGTTTGGGAGTCTACTTAAAGTCTTATATGTATTTGTATGAAGTCTAGAGACTAGGGGTGAGTATGTATATTATGTCAAAGTCAAACATTGTGCCGATTCAAGTTTAGGGTTATAAAAAACCCCTCCATCGAGTGCGTAACAAACTAACAGAGGGTTGAACAAAATCGCAAGTATGCAAGCAAGTATCATTGAAATCTCTACAAATCTTGATCTTGTTCATCCAATTGCATCTGGTTTACCAACATTTGGTATTAGAGTGGCAATATATCGATCCTAGAAGAAGATCCAGAAGTTGTCGGTTTGTCCCAGTACAATCAGTTGATCCAAGTGAAGAAAGAATTTTCAATGCAATCAATCAATTGAAAGATAAGACCGAAGGCGGCGACAGTTGTCTTTTGACGACCGATCGACTGAAAGGAAGAAGGAAAAAGTGACGATTGTAAGTCAGTGGTTTGCAAGTCTTATCGATTAAATTGCAGTCAATTGATTAGAAAGAAAGACCGACTCTATTTGCAAAAATCAACAATTAAAAGGTGTGTTTTATTTTTTAATATTATCAAAACAGAACGAGTAAGAGCAAGAAATTGGAATTAGTGTTAAAGAAACCAAAAGGGCATTTCTTTTGGCCATTTTCATAGAATATTGATTGGGGTCCTTATTAGATTGATTAGAAATTCAATTTAACTAGTGTTATTAATCACGCGCGCATTGCGCGTATTAAAACAATCCTCAGTCTTACGTTTCCAGCATTATAGTCGCAACCTAACAGTTTTAACCAGATCCATAGTAATCACTACAGTGTAACTCAAAACCAATGCCCGGTTGCGATTGCACACCGAAAACAACCAGCATCGGTTTTTACATATCATCACAGCCGCGCAACAACCAAAATCAAGGGTCTCAAATGAACATGTGTCCATCATCATCGACATCAGCAATCGTTTCACACATCACCAACAGGCAATGGCTAAGAATACACGCAACATCTCAGAAGGCCTAAAGCTCAACATCATCGACACATGACAGAGTCTCGAGTAAGCATAAGCTTAGCATCATCGGCAATCAATAAATGACCAAAAAACTCGCTACCATCATCGACATCAACTATCCAAAACAGTAAGAACATACCGGAGGGACAGAGACGGCAGGCGACACCACCTCTCAACCACATAGGGGAAGCGGAAAGGAAACAGACCCACCGCCACCGCAACTATCAAGAAAACATTTCAGAATCATATAAGGGCTAACCTCAAGCAAAAAAGGGAGACCGGCATGCAAACAACCGCACCAACATCAACACTGACACCATCGCCATTGGTGATCGACGACCATGCTAGCCAGACCTAAACCCCTCTCAACCACAACAAACAGTAGGTGGATAAACGGCAGCCAAGCGGGATGCGGCCGCCGCCTCTAGCATCTGGTCTGGGAGAGGCGAAAATCAGAACCTTGTGAAATTGAAGCCAATTCATCAATACCGCAGGTAAGCCACCCATGGGAACAAAGGTCTTCTGGTCGCGGGGGACACACCCCTTACGAGATGTTGATTTTTGGAATGATCAAAACCTCAATAGCCACCACGTCGGCTGAAGAAGAAGAAGAAGAAATATACATGCGGCAAACACACTGCCTTCGTCAAGGCGGAAAAAAAGGATGGGTGACAGACAAACACCCGGAGATCTCTTGCCACCAAGATACCCCCATCTTGCTTTCTCTACAAATGAGGAATGGAGAAGACCATTGCTTAAAACCATAGAAACCTGCATCGAAAGTTGTACGAACAAAAAGAATAGTACATTATGGTTTAGCATTACCATTGGCGGCTTTGAGAAGTCAGGGTGTTGGCTTTGAGATACCCCTATCTTGTGAAATTGAGCACAACCTTGTAGTCGTCTGATGGTACGATCGAAAAATCTAGCTTGCCTTGCCATGTCCCTATCCTAGTTTTGAGGGCCCATAACATTCCTTTAATTGGTTTAGCATCACCATTGGCGGCTTTGAGAAGTCTATACAGATGTGATCCAAATTATACATATAAAACACATCAATTGCACATCAATTATTCCCGTAACTCTTACTTGTAAGAATGAATTGATATCTAAATTGTTTAAATTGTGTTTTCAGGTTTGGAAATGACCAAGATGAACAAAAGGAGCTTAAAACAAGAAGACAATGAAGAAAATGAGCTTCGGAGTCTAAGCATGGGGTTGTGCCTCATGAGTCACGTCCCTATGCCCAGCCTGAAACAGACCCCCGTGCTAAAATTAGCATTACCCCCGTGCTTGTAAGTCCGACAGAATCAAAAATACCATCCCCCAAAAGTAGTCACGAGGGCATGCCCCACCTCAATCATGGGGTCGTGCTCGACAACTTCTGCACATACGAGTCAACCAACTTGTGTAAGCATTGTACTAGCACGAGACCGTGCCTTTTAGGCATGGGACCGTGTTTAAACACTCTAGAAAGCCTATAAATAGGAGCTCATTTGCAACTTTGAAGGGAGCTTTTGAGAGGTGAAGTGCTGGTGTTTCCTCTTGAAAATCCAGCCTTTGAAAGTCCTTAAAAGGTTTTGAAAGTCCATTCAACACTTAGAAGAAGCTCGGGATTGTTTAGCATCATTCATAATAGATCACCGGTTTGATTGTTCTAATTTACCGATAATTTCATTACTATCTTCTATCTTTGTTGTTATGTTCAAGCTCATTATGAGCTAAACTTCATTTATCATCTTAATTTAGTGAAACTTTATGTAATTTGTGATGAACTAATAGTGTGTTTTATGTTATGTTAATGTTATGGTAATCTTGGGTAAACTTTTGATTGGTAGTATCTACATTTGAATGGGAAGTTATAAACTTATGATTTGTAATTGTGAATGTAATACAAGGTTAAAAAACGTATGAACTAACTTTTACTTGCGAAACCGGTCTTCATAATAAATCCATGGCTGATGAACTAGAAATGGTTATTAGAAATCATATCACCTTAACTTTATGATCCTTTGCGGTTTCCCTTTTATTAGTCTGAGAAATATACGATAATTGTAATGGTTTTCTAAAATTAATGGTATGTTAAAAAGAAACTTGATCAACTCTCTTTCTAACATACCGTTATGTTTTCAGAAATCGTATGCTGAAAGGGTAACAAGTATTACTGGTACGAACTCTAGTAGGCTTGATTGCAATTAAACAAGAAACAAGAACAGTGCAGTCCTTCGAGATGGACTTGTCTCCAAAATTCAAAATCAAACAAAACCAAATACTCCACATCAAAACTAAAACATCAAAATAATTATAAATAAAGCAAGATACTACTAACTGCCCCACTAAATTCTACCCCACTATCCCCGTTTGTGCTACTGCCTTTTAACCGACTCAAAACAGGATCCACGATCCAGTTGGATCTTGCCCATAGCAACTGCTTCAAACCCGCGGTTACGTGTCACTTCTTTGGCCCCGGAGAAACAACTTGTCCTCAAGTCGGGTAGGGGAAACAAAGTGCATTCATTCAGTTTTTTCTCGAAGGGTTCCACAACGAGATGGAGGAACTATGCAGAATTTTGACTTTTTGGTGGTTGACCTTGTAACGAGATGGAGGAACTGCTACGGATTTTTGACCGACTCAAAACAGGATCCATGATCCAGTTGGATCTTCCCCATTACAACTGGTTCAAACCCGCGGTTACGTATCAATTACCTACATCACTAGTGGCTTGGATGTTAGCATTGTAAGTTACTCGATGCTGGTATTCTTGTCACTACGGAGCTGGGAGACGAGAAATCCACGTTGGCTCACGTTTATAAACATTAACATAACTATTTTAACTTATATCTGCCCTACCGAGACCAGGGGTATAAGTGTAATCTAAGTTGGGATGATAGCCTTGCTTCACTGAAATATACTAAAAGTTTCAATCTATCTTTATTTATTGTTATCTATTTAAATTATCATTTTCTAAATCAAAACCCAAATTTGATAGTCAATAATAAAGGTTGTTGAGTAGCCTTAGTGTGTTCATGGATTGATACTCGGTTCTTACCAACACTATTAATCCACACGACAGGTACACTTGCCTTTTGTGTGTATAGTTTAGTATTAGTAAAAACCAATTAAATCTGAATTTGTGCGAAAAACCTTTATCAAAATATATATACTATCCGCACACACCATATACCTTATGGTGTTAAGGCTAAGTCTTTTGGCCTCACCTTTTGTGAAAAAGTTGTGGCTTACTCCGATATCGACTAAAGCTGTTGCATGATGCCCATACCTTTATTTATGAATTGTTTTAGCATTATCATTGGCGGCTTTGAGAAGTCCATCCCTTATGGTGTTAGGCCAAGTCTTTTGGCCTCATCTCTTGTGAAAAAGTAATGGCTTGCTCTGGAATCGACTAAAGTTTTTGCATTGTGCCCATACCTAAATATTTAAGAATAGAAACCCCTTAGTCTCCTTGTTTGTATTGTTGTTACCCCTAGTCTTGGTAGGGCAGAATTTGATTATTCTAATAGCTTTCCATTGTATGTCGTTAAAGCATGAAGAACTTGTATGCGAACCTTTTTATTTTCTCAAGATTCGTTAATTTTCCTTGCAATCATATCCCGAAGGCTATGTTACTTTGGACCATCGCGAGCATATACGGTCCATCACATAAGAAACATTCATTAATTGTAGCCTTTTCATTGTTGTATCATGGTGGTATGCTTGTTTCCACCTTCTGAATGTGATTGGGCTTGGCTCGCCATCTATCTCGTCATCAATGTCTTTAATCATAGACTTGTATGATCGTTTTTCTTTAAGGTCGATCAAGCTTTCAACTATGGGCAGTGGCTAAGGCAAGATCTTAAGCGTTTCGCGCTCCAAATCTATCTTGGCCCATGATCGTCGAGGAAGTAGAATAAGGAGTCTTTATTCGATAATCAGGGATCTCAAGGACAAGTGTTGTAAATTCTTTAACATAATCCTTGATGGTTCCGGATTGCTTGAGCTTTCATGATCTATGTTCGTGCTTTCGTAATCTGTTTCTAGCTGCATGCTTAGCATTAACCGGACATAATTACCTTTAGATCAAGCTTTCAGCTATGGCGAAGGTTAAAGCAAGATCTTGAACGTCTCGCGCTCCAATCTATCTTGGCCCATGATTGTAGATCATCGAGGAAGTTAGAATAAGGAGTTTTTATTCGATAAATCTGGGATCTCAAGGACAAGTGTTGTAAATTCTTTAACATAATCCTTGATGGTCCCGAATTGCTTGAGCTTTCATAATTTGCTTTCCTAATCTGCTTGTTTCATGCACAATATTAATCAGATAGAGCTGCCTTTTGAGTTCTCGGACGAACTCAGCCCAAGTCTAAGGGTGCACGTAACTCACTCGATGTCCGTACTTTGGCTTCTCCACCATAGTGCTACCTTGTCTTTTAGATGCATAGAAGCCGTCTTGATTTTGGTGGCATCGTCCAACACTTGTACCCCACATAGGTACTGCTTCATTTCCCAAATGATATTATCAACTACTTGGGCTTCTCGTTTGTCCACAAACGGTGATGGTTTGGGATTTTCGACTCTCGGTGTAAGGTTCATAATGTTTCGTCTGGTCGTGGCTATGGCTTTGTTATGATCATTTACTTTGGCTTCCAAGTCAAGGAAGCTTTTGTGGCATACACGATTCTTACATTCCACTTCTTTTGGCAGCTTTGCCATCTCTTCGTTGGACATAGCTTTCATCTTGTTACGCTACGCGTCCATTGCAACTTTGACAACTTCTTCGAAATCCCCAAACTCGTTTTCCAAAGTGTTGAAATGCGTTGACTTGGTGACAACAGAATCAACTTGTCCAAGTCGTTTTTCCAACCCTTGGAAAGATCTCTGATGCAATTGGAGCATAATCAAATGGCCAAATTCAAGTAATCAAAGAATTCTCCCAAGAGAAGAAAGAAATCAGTAATTCAAATGAAATAAAAAACTGCCTCTCGAACTCTTGTCCAGCCGAACAAAAAGAAACAATCCACCCAAAAAAGGAAATGCACCAAACTCATCTATTAGAAAAAAAAAACAAAATAAAGCATAATTCAAAATAAAAATAACTCCAATACACCCAACTCCCTCGACCCCTTTTCTAAGCAACTCTTCCACGCCACTAGTAGGACCAGATAATGGGCTTCGGGTCGGGTACGAGGGATGCTCCTGCATCAATCTCAGCATTTCTTTGTTCCTTTTTCAGATTCATATCAGCCACGATTTTCTTCAACAGGTGCACTTTTGTTTGCTTCGGTTGCCATCCCAAACGAATCGACATTGCTTTGATATCACATGTCACGGAGTTATCTTTCCAACTTTCGTGCGACACTTAAAATACTTCTAAGTTCAACCTTTGTGACCCAAAGTTAGTTGAGACTTAAGTTACCACGTGCAAAAGTTTGCAAGCTCGGTTACAAAGATTGCTTTGCATTGTTTACAAGAGATTACAAGCGTAAGACTTGTGTGTGATTTTGGGTGGCTACAAAAGTGGCCTACTTCACCTATTTTTACTATTCTCAAATGTCTAGATATCTAAAGTCTTTTACAATCTTGTATTTACATGATAAATTCTAGAGACTTCTAAAAAGATATCAAGCCTTTTCATGGTTCTTCTAGCATGTTCTTGGCATGGCAGCTTCTTTTCTCAACATTTCTAGGCCCTATTTGGACATTTAGGGCTGATCAAGAGTGCCTCCATGGGTTTAGTTTGGTCCTGAAATACCTAGGTTGTTCCAGAGAATTTCGCACAACCCTAAATGCCTTTATACGTGTCCGGAAACTTTCGGAATCCAAGATAAGCGACTTGTTTTTTAGGCGAAGCGTGACAAAGTAGAACCTTTGGTTCAAAAGCAAGTCAACAATTATTTATTCAATTAGCAATAGCAAGTATGATCATTGCGATTCAACTCTACAACAAAAGACCAATTTTTGGTCAAAGCAAGTTAGTGCATAAAAACCTGATTAGCAATTTGGTCAAGAGCACGTAAAATCTGGTTAGCAAGTAGGCGAGAAGCAAGCACAACGGATTCATCAAGTTAAAGTCCAATACGCAAGTTGCTTGGATATATTTTATCAAATTTGCAAGAATAAGAATCTGATTAGCAAGTAGGTCAAAACCTGGTTACTTGATTAGCAAATAGGTTAGAACTTGATTTAGCAAGTTGGCCAGATACAAGTGCTAAGCAAGAAATATTGATCTATTTGATCAAGAAAGTGAAAATCCTATCATAAGCAAGTTAACAAGAGAGCAAGAAGGAATGGCAGAAGATAAAAAAGAAAGAAAGCATCACAAGCAATTCAGCATCATCCCATGAAACAGATCACACTACTTGGGCATTGTTTATTGAAACTATCTTAAAGGCCTATGGCCTTTGGGATACGATAATTACTATATCATCTACGTATACGACAAGTAGAATGCATCTAGAAGCAGATGACGCATAAAATACTGAGCGATTATAAGTGCTTCCCCGTAATCCAAATTCTAAAACGACAATATTAAACTTTCCAAACCAAGCATGAGGAGATTGCTTAAGACCATACAGAGATATCTTTCACTTGCACACTTTGCCCGACTCCCCTTGAGCAACAAACCGAAACCTTATCAACTAGTAAAACAAATCATACTACTTGGGCATTGTTTATTGAAACTATCTTAAAGGCCATAGGATAAAGTAATTACTATATCATCTACATACACAACAAGTAGAATACATCCGGAAGCAGATGATGCATAAAATACCGAGTGATCTTTCATTTGCACACTTTACCTGATTTAGCTAGTTGGTGACAAATAGGTTAGCAAGTTGGCCAGAAACAAGTCCTAAGCAAGAAATATTGATCTATTTGATCAAGAAAGTGAACATCCTATCATAAGCAAGTTAACAAGAGAGCAAGAAGGAACGGCAAAAGATAAAAAAGAAAGAAAGCATCACAAGCAATTTAGCATGAACTCGTGAAACAAATCACACTACTTGGGCATTGTTTAGTGAAATTATCTTAAAGGCCTATGGCCTTTGGGATATGGTAATTACTATATCGTCTAAGTATACGACAAGTAGAATGCATCCAGAAGCAGATGATGCATAAAATACTGAGTGATCATAAGCGCTTCCCTGTAAGCCAAATTTTGAAATGACAATATTAAACTTTCCAAACCAAGCATGAGGAGATTGCTTAAGACCATACAAAGATATCTTTCATTTGCACACTTTGCCTGACTCCCCTTGAGCAACAAACCGAAACCTAGGTGGTTGCTCAACAATACTTCTTCCTTTAAATCCATGTAGGAATGCATGTTTAATATATAGCTAATACGGACTTCAATTGTATGTGGCTGCCAAAGAGACAAAAGGACGAACCAATGACCTTTTCTACAGGAGAAAATGTCACTGAATCATCCAGCCGCCATAGGTCTGGGCATAACCTTTATTAGTCGACATATTTATATATGTATTTATATTATTTAGTTTATTTTATTATAGTTATTTTGTAAATGCATTCCCATATTATAAGGAAATGTTAGTGAGGAAAGATTGCGACTCGTATTTTAATATTCTAGAAATCAATAAGATTGAATCATTGGAAAATTACATGGTATCGGACACCCGAGCTCGTACCCTAATTGCGTCTCACGAAACGACCAGCCACCGCCATGATACATCTACTGCCGCTGCTTCTTCTTGTTTTTTTCTTCTTCTCTTTGTTGCCAATTGTCATCATGACTGGAACGGAGAAACCCAAACCCGCGTCCAAAAAAGATAAATCGAAGTCTCTTCACCCGCATCACACCGTTACAAGTATCCAAAAAAGTTTCATGTCTTGAATAAACAAAAGGTTTCATACTCTTGTTGGGTCAAACTTTTCAGACTTCATGCGTGTGGTTATAACGTGCTCTACCACATTGATGGCACGACAACACTTCACGAGACTAATCCTGCGTATGTATCATGGTTGAAGATTAATGTAGTTATCCTCCAATGGATCTACGTAACCATCTCTGATAATCTATTAGTCCGTGTTCTTAAGCCTAATCCGCTGTTCTAGAAGCTTGAAATCGTATCAAGGATATCTTTCACTACAACAAAAGGTCTCGGGCTGCCAATATTAAGCATGAGTTTAGTCTCGAGGCCTACTATTAACTCCTGAAGGATGCCTGGGCAACTCACTGGTGTTGACAACAACATGGGGGTGATTTGCATCACTTAGTTGCCCAACTGTAGACCTCGAGACCGGGCATCGAACGAAGATTGAGAGTAGAAAACTCATGATTGAGATTGGCAGCCCGAGACCCTTTGTTCTTGTAAAAGATATCCTTGATCTGGTTTCAGGCTTCAAGAACAATGGATTAGGGCTCAAGAATACGGACTAAGAGATCATCAAAGATAGTTTTGTAGATCCACCGGAAAACAATTTCATCAATCTTCAACCATGATACATATGCAAAATCACTCTCATCGGGTGATGTCATGTAATCAATGTGGTTGAGCACATCACAACCACGCGCATGAAGTTTGAAAAGTTTGACTCAAAAAGACTATGAAACCTTCTGTCCATCCAAAACACGAACCTTGTGTTGGATATTTGTAACGGTATAAACCGGATGAAGAGGCTCTGTTTGTCGTTTTTGGATAACGTTACGGGCTTCTCCGTTCCAATCATGATGACAATTGAAAACAAATAGAAGAAAAAAAATCAAGAAAAGGAGTGTGAAATAATTAGCGGTGGCTGGTGGTTCAGTGACGACAACATTAGAGTACGAGCCTAGGTGCAAGCTCTTACACAATGTAATTTTCCAATGATTCAATCTTTATTGATTTCCAAAATTTTTAAAACACAATAAGTCACAATTTTTTCTAACTAACATTCCCTTATAATATGGGAATGAATTTACAAGATAACTATCATAAAAAAAAACTAAATAATAAATACAATATAAATATAATATAATACACATATACATATGTCTACTAATAACCGTTTGCTACTAGTCGAGCTTTTAACCAAGCAAGAGAACCATCTTGATTAACTTTAACTATGTACACCCACTTGCAACCAATTGCCTTTTTGTTGACCGATATTTGGCTCAAGTGCTTCTACTTCCTCAGTCATAACCATAAAACATTAGGGTGAGCAAGAGCCTCGCCTACGATTTTGAGAATGGAAATAGAATTGATGGTTGCAAAGAATGAACGAGAATTGTAGATAACCTATCATAAGAAACAAATGAAGCAAAAAGATAGGTACATGCACACTAACCCTATTAAACTATAACGGGAAGCTCGGTGTCTGAAGTATCAAAAGAATCACTAGCAGGTTCACTAGGATGATTTGTCAACGTGGTAACTCATTCAAAAACAAGATCCGATGTTGAACGATGTCGCCGTTGATATACTTTGATGGTCACATGCTTGTCCGGGATTGGTAGCATATAGTCAAGGAATACATCGTCTGCCTTAGACTGAGGAGTAGGTAACGAGAAAAAGTAAGGAGTATTCTCATGAAAGGTAACATCTCGAGAGACAATATATCATTGATGACGAGAGTGATTTGGTGGATAACACAGGTGTTGGTGAACAAATGGGTAGCATATAGTCAAGGAATACATCGTTTGCCTTAGACTGAGGAGAAGGTAATGCGAAAAGGAATATTCTCATATAAGGTTGCATCTTGAGAGACAATATATCGCTGATGAAGGGAGGACTAACATTTGTAACCTTTTTGAAGATGTGAGTATCAAAGAAATACACATTTAATGGACTTTAGGTCCAATTTGGTGATGTGAGGATTGGTGTCCTGAACAAAGCAAGTGCTGCCAAAATTATGAAGGGATTGGATATAGGGTTTAAAACAGGATAAGAGTATGGAATATCACCGTTTAGGATGATAGATGACAAGCAATTAATGAGAAAACAGGTTGTCGAGATAGCACCAGCCCAAAAAGGTTTTAGAATCGTCATTTGGAACAAAAGTGCTCGAGCTACTTTAAGGAATGCATGTTCTTTCTTTTGGCGTCTCCATTGTAGGCTGGCTAGGGTGTGTCAACACATGATGATTCATGAAGTATACCATGGTGCTGAAAGTAAGATTGAAAGGATACAGACAAGTACTCTTTTGCATCGTTAATGCGTAATGTTCGAAGAAAGATATTGAATTGTATTTTAATTTTAGCATGGAATAAACAAAAATGGAAAATCACTTCAAGAAGATTTTTCATAAGATAAAGCCCGTGCACAAGAATAGTCATCAACAAAAGTAACAAAATACTTAAAATCAAGTTTGGATAGAACTCATCATGGGTGCGAACATCAGAGTGAACTAACTCAAAAGAGGACTAGCTTGCTCATTGACTCAAGGACTCAAGTGAATACGCTGGTGTTTAGCAAACTGACAAACACTGCAGAGATGACAAACAAGAGTATTCAGGACATAACTTCTTTAAAGTTTGGAAGGAGGGATCACCTATTTGACAAAGTGTCTCAAACAGAGATGAACTTGGACAAGCTAGTAAATAAGGAATTTGATGGTCAAGTATATATAAATCATGAGATCCCCGTCCATAGCCAATAATCTTCTTCGTCGACGTATCTTGAAATATACAAGAATCAGGAAGTAACAAGGCACTGGAGTTTAACTACGAGCAATCTCATAGACAAATAGCAAACTAAAATGGAAATTTTGGTAAGCGTAAAACAATGGATAAATGAATTGAAGGAGTAGTATTGGCTCTAGCAAAGCCAATTGGTTTTTTTTTTTTTTTTTTTTTTGGGGGGGGGGGGGGGGGAGGATTTATCAGCAATGCTTATGGAAATTTGAAAAGGATAACTAGTCATATGTTCAAATGCACCAGAGCAGATCACACATTTGGATTTAGAGGATACAAGACATCTAGCAGAGTTGCATGTTTCAGCAAACATGGCTATCGATGTTGAAGTGTTATGGGGATGATCTTCTCATGAGATGGTAGCATAACTATCTGTCACAGCAGTAAGATGTGCAGAAGGTATTCTTGCATTCCAGGGTAGTCATTTCCTGCAATTATACTTATATGCCCAAATGCATGACAATAGTCACATTCCATTCTGTTGTAATATGTGGTTGGAGGACCATCATTTAGAGTGGGAGACCGCTGTAACCAATGTATGAACCACCTCGTTGACTTCCTCGTGATCCTCCATGAAAACAAACTTGGGATCCTCCTTTGTTAGCTACAGCACATGTATGAGTTGATGGTGCTGAAGATGGGATACTTTCATGACGTGGTACCCGAGCAAATGTCTCTTGAAGAGACAGAATGGCAAATTCATTCAGCAGCTAAGATATAATGATAACGAATTCCTGTCGTAGATTGGTCAAGAAGCTCATCATAACAATCTGTTCTCGTTGGGTTTGCATACTTCACACGTCCTTTTGAACTCCATGACATAAGAAGTTAGTGATCAATCAAGTTGTTCCCCCTTATGAAAGGACTTACCATATGTTCTAGAAATATTGCTTTGTCCGGAATATAGAAACTCCAAGTAGTCCATCGTCTCTTTGACGTACTCACAATAATTGATTTGGTGAAAAAACAGAGTAATCATTGGAGTTCCTGATCTGCAACATCATTTCGCAAACAGTGATCTTTAGTGATAATTTGTAGGAGGATCTAAGGTGTGATGGGAAGCTTACCCGATATTTTGCAAATAGATACGAATGGACTTACTCCATTCGAAGAAGTTGGATACATCAAGTTTATTTGTCAACCATACTAAGTTGTAGAAACACAGAGAATGGAAGGACCATATGATCTGGATAAATGAACCTCATGACCAAAGGATCTAATAGATGTTCTAAAGAATTTGGATTAATTAGCAGAAGAACCAGAGAATCTTCTAGAAGTCAGAGAGTCTGGATAACAGAAGGACCAGAAGGTTTGGATGATTTTCTAGAGAGTCTGGAAAACTAAGCAAAATTTTTAAATTCTTTGGAACATAAATTGGAAATATGTAGTTTTGAGAGAGTAAGACTTTAAATGTAAGCCGAGTCGAGTCTGGCAAGAATCTGGAGAAAACCAATTGATTCTGGCGGAGTTCTGTCAGGAGGGGGCTGAGTTTGGCGGAGATGTGGCGGGTCTAGTACAGAAATCAGTAAGGTTTTTGGCGAGTTGGTAACCAAGTCTGACTACTCAGGTGTGGTTGGAATCTCCAGATGATGATGATGGAAAAGATCCAGCGATGTTCCGGCAATTCACGGGTGGCAGTGTGTGAGTCAAGGGTGGCAGAGTGGCAGCACGTGTGATGGCATAACAGCGGCGGAGCCCTAATCAGGGGTTGGCAGAGCTAGTGGTGGTAGAGGTGAGGTGTGAAAGTGGCTCAAAAAAGAATCCCAAAAGTGAAGGAGCGTAGGTACAGGTCGCTTAGCTCGATGTACAGCTCTTGAAATAAAACCAAGCTCTTATACCACGTAAATGATAATTAGATTATAAACAAGACAAGTTTACACTCCAAAAACTAGGCATGAAACTACACAAATGAAAACTAATATTTAATCTAACAAGTTGGGAAATCTGTCGATATCCTATAACAAGTGGATAACAAGAGGATAAGATGTTTATATAACTATTATTCTTTAACACGCATAATACAGATTTAAACAGAAATATGATAATTACCTCTAGAAGATTTAATCCCATAATAACCGCCAAACCAGAAGCCGCCAATGGTAAACCCTGTCCTACCTGTCCGTATGCCTTTCCAGCAAATGAAGCCGCTACACCAAGTAATGCTAGTGTAGTAGCCAAACCCATTGCAAATGCAATAGAGTCCCCTACAATCTAATCCAAACCAATCATATAAGTGAAATGCCAAAATGAAAAAGAAAAAAGAAGTCATACATTTGGTAAAATTCTTCACAACTTCAGATTTCATTTTCAAGCCATCTCAAAATATTAGGTGTTCTAACAATCCTAAACTTACATATGGAAAGTCACAAAATTTAGGTGCATGAAAGAGATGGCAGTTCCAAACCATATACTTATGAATGGCTTGTTTTGGGTTGGGTTTATTCTCAAACGCATTGAATAAAAAGTTTAAGCAAAAAGGAGAAGGTGGTAAGTGGGTTGAAAATTTCCAAACGTCTATACCTAATGCAAACAACCTCCTAAATATAGATTATTGTTGTGATAATATTCTTTTGTAATGATAATGAACAATTATTAAATAAAAGGGAACGAAAAAGGCTGCATGTGAGTCAACTCAGTTCATTTCAACCCATAACAAAAATGAATTATTATTTCACCACACCTGATTTGACACATTACCCAACCCACCCCCCTTTCCACTCCTAGTAAATACATAGCAAAATGAGACAATTAAAAGAAAATAAATGATCAATTACCTCTGCTCTACTTTTTCCAGATCCAAATGCACCTAAAATAGTGGCAACATGACAGGTCAGCTTCAAATATGACGAGAGGGAACATTATTAAACTAAGGGAAACATATACTTCTAAAAATGTGATGCTTTCTTACCAATATATCCAAGCGTCAATGGCAGAACACTTAACGTGCAAGGGGAAAGGCTAGTAACTAGGCCCGCACCAAATATAACTGCCAAACTGTGAAATGAATATCAGAATTCAGGAGAGTAGGAGACAGGATAACAATGTATGGTTATCACTTTAATGGTTATTTAAACTTAAAATAAAATATATATGATGCACCTAGTAAAACTTAAAGCTCCTAATTGAATTTGAACAGCTTCATTTGCCTGCTGTCCAGCTGAATACATAAGGCCTCCAAACCAATCTCCAAGGCTTCCATCAGCCAGTGTGTAAACAGAAAAAGCAGTTGTTTCCTGACTTAAAGGAAATAATTGTAGTTCTTTAGCTTGCAATATTCAGTTAATGGATTGTTTGGATGTGCATTTAAGCCAATGATTGCCTTTTTAGATAAATGTACAACTTATAGCCATTTTAAAAAGCACAAAGAATCACCCATTTTTGAAATTAAACAAACAAAAGATCATTACTAACACCATAGTTACAAGTTTGATTGACCTCACTGAGACTTGTTAAAACATAAGCCGACTAAAAGTTCGATAAAAAGAAGCATCAGAGAAGAGTCAACAAGTTGGAAGACGTCAGAAGTCAAAACTGATGAGAAAGGGTGTGTGGTTCATACCATGATTTCTTCCAAATTCAAGGCATGTGCACTCTGACTATAAAGCAAAGTTGCTGCAAAAACATCAAACATTTAGTAATTACTATCATATACCAAAACTGCTACCAACTACAAAAATCATGCCTGGAATTAGAACATGGAAATATGATTCTGTTGTTGGTGATGTTTGTGAATAAGGTACAGAAAAACAGAACAAGTATGGTTGCAGAAACCTTTAATCCATCTCTCCACTTTACAGCCAAACTCAAAGCACATATATAGAAAAAGACAACCCATGCAACGTGAGTAAAACTACACCTAAAAACCAGAGGACACTACCATGATTTCTACCCACTAACACACTACTAATAAACTAAAATTCTGCTGCAAACTAACTGTACACAACTAAATATAAAGGCCCATAAACTTGACCCGTGAATTGATCCATCCAATATCAAAATTACCCCACATCTGTGTGATTTTAAAACACACAAAGTATATTTGTCCACGGTCATGTTCCACTGGTTTTGACAAAAATTCTGGGTCGAATCACTATCTACAATTGCAGAAACAGCAAACCAAACCAGCCAGGTTTGTCTGGTCAGCCCGTTTGGTTTACACGGCCTGTTTGAAGTCCCAAACTGTCACATCTGTTTTTTCAAACGAAAAACTTGAACCTAATAGTATAAATCAAGATACCTGAATCTACAATCTGACAATCAGATTTCTTCAGGCAACTCATCAGAAAATCCAAACCACAATCAATTTAAACAGGACTTCTAAGTTCTAATCCAAATAACCAGTTAATCAGAAAATCCAAATCACAATCAATTTAAACAGGACTTCTAAGTTCTAATCCAAATAACCAGTTAACGCACATCCAACACTCAATATATCAACGCATTAAAATAACCTAATTTAGTCAGAAATCCAAATAGGTAAAAAAGAAAACAAGCGTTGATTTCACAAGTGCTCAGAAAATCAAACAGTAGCAACATTTACAATCAGATTACCTGAATCTAATAGTATAAATCAAGTTACCTGAATCTACAATCAGATTTCTTCAGGCAACTCATCAGAAAATCCAAATCACAATTAAGTTAAACCGACTTTTAATCCAATTCCAAAAATAACCTAATTTAGTCAGAAATCCCAAATAGGTAAAAAAACAAGTGTTGATTTCACAAGTGCTCGGAAAATCAAACAGTAGCAATACGTACAATAAACTACTATTGAAATCCCTACCTGAGACAGCGGTCGTTAACGAAGTGATTCTAACGCTCAAATTCCGGTCAATCTTCGAACACGACGAGATTTCCTTATCGCAATCATCTCTACTCAACGATTTCTTCACCGTTTTGATCGGAAGTTCAAATTTCCCTTCGATTTCAGAAACAAATTACGGAAAGAAGATCCAAGAACAACAAAATCGTTTATATAATCGTTATTAACAGATAGATGATGATATTGTGATAAATTAGGGCACGCGAATCTAACTAACCAGATATGATATTGTGCGGTCGACGATAGGTTGAGATGAGACGATGTGGAACACCATGGCTGCCATTGATGCTCAAATTCATAGCTTCTGAGAGTAATTTTGGTTGAAGAGAAAGGGGGAAGAGTCGATTATATATATAGTGGTGAGTTGAACCACATCTATTCTGCAACGGTCATTTTGTAGGGGCAGTAACATTTTAGGTGCCGTAAATTTAGGTGCCGTAAATTTAGGTGCCGTAAACATGTTTGAAATCGTGTAATCGTTTATTTAGAAAAGTAAGCAAGGTTGTTGAGTTATAAATATGTAGTTAACACATTGAGATGATCAGCTCATGACGATGATCATTCTGTGATTGTATGGCATAGATAGTAGCTCAAACCCAACTTATTAATTTGACTTATATCGGTCAGTCAGTTGTCTTCTTTGACGTTCTGGGATGAGAGTATCGCAAAACGGTTAGCAAGTCCGGTAAATTTGTTCTGGTAATTGTTGTAAATGAGTTGAAAGAGCTAACAAGTTGAAGTTATAAAGTATATTTTTAAATTCTAGTTTTATTTGATTAACCGTTCATTTTGTATGTGTTTTTATAAAAAGATATTTATTTAATTTGTTTGGTATTAAAGGAGCATAAAAACACACAAGAACTCATGAATGAGAAAGAAAAATAGATGGAACTCTAGGTTCTTTGAAGATGGAAAGTTCTTTGACGTGATAAATGATTGATCTGTATTAGCTTGACTTGGTTAAACTTTCTCTATTATTTTAATAATATTAAGTTTTGGTTCTTCTACCGGTAGCAAATAGAGTATGTCGAGCCAAATCCTATTTAATCTCACTTATAAAAATAGGGAGTCAAACAAGAACCGTTTGATTAAATGAGTTAAGCAAAACAACCAAACACCACATGTTTATTAGACGAATTTCACACTCAACTGAAAACATTGACTGTTTACATTTCGAACTTAATATCTTGTAATAATCCTAATAACATTTTCAAATCCACTGATGTCCAATATTTTTAATATTAAGCACTTTAAATACTGATAAACCCCAAGCCATATATAAGAAGACATATTTTTTTTCAAACAATAATTATACACTTTTAATACTGATAAACTAAAAGTCATCACTCATCATAACAACACATTCTTTTTTCTTAATAATTAAAAAAATAAAAATATTTACTTGTTAAAAATATATACTTGTAACCAGTACCATAAGCTATTTAAGAACATACACATGTTTTATTTTTTAAGTGATAACTATAGCATAGTGTAACAAAAAATATATGTAAGAATAGCTAGAGGTAAGATTATTATCCTACAAATAGTTCTACTATAAGTAGAATATTATATACGAGGTAAGTTTGTTTACTTCTTTAAATAATAAATATAAGCCTTTAATACCAATAAATGCCATTTATAAAAACATACACATATTTTTTAGACGATAAACGTACCGTCTGATGAGCTTATACAGTTAGGTCAAACCAAGTATATTCAATAAAAGCAAGAAATCCTTATAAATCCAAACTCCCAAGCGTTTCTTTCTCAATCTATTTTCCAGATAAAATAAAATGAAAAATTAAATTCTCTAAAGATCACTCTAATTTGCTAGAGCAAAAATTCCCAGTTTACAAGCTACAACACAATTACACAAGTACCAAAGATCATTTTGTGAAGAAGACATCAAGCAGTTCACTGTAAGATCATCACTAGCATATGTTTGTTTCACAGCATCAGGGGGACGCCTGCATATATTTACAACATTCGACCCATAAAAAAAGTGATGGTATCAAACTTTTGACCAAAAACAATGATATAGCCATTAAAATGTCGATACCTAAAACTTATGAGCACGTCCAGGGGTTTATGTGACGTGTCAGGTTATTTTATTTTGTTGCATGTTGAGCTGAGTTGGTTGATAAAAACACTGCGTATTTTTATAAATAACTATTGTGATGAAAATGAATATATGATTACCAGAACAATGGAATCTAAATTTTTAATAACCTGACCTGTTAGAGATAAAATAACTCCACTGTATGTTTTACAAGCAAATGGGTCAAAATTGCACCTCTACTTGGTGAAGTTCTATAATGAGGTTACTAAAATTTAGTGTTATTCAACAGATTAAAAATATGTTGTATATCATACCTGGTGAGGTGGTTCCGAAACAGAAGTCTTCTGAAATCCAATTGCCATATTTCCCCCCGGTTCAACTCGATAAAATGTTACTGAAATGAAATACATTGCAGATTATCAGGCACAATTTGAAGCCAGGCAGCATGTACTGGTAATAATGCTGGCAGTTTCGATCCATTTACTTTAGATCAAAGGGGTCAAACTCGCTGAAACTTATAAGTCAGTCAAATTTTAAATAATGCATACAACCTCCAAAATCATTTATATAAATTCTTATGGTAATGATAATATTATTCTAATCATAACTAACACATTCATTATTTTAAAGGGCAGAAGAAATGTTTGTGGTTAACCCAACCCAAACCATTTCAACCCAGAATACAGAATGACTTGTTAAATGTTTTGGCATGTTACTAAACCCACCCATATTACATCCTATTTAAGTGAGCAAGCGTGAGTGACAGGTGTTTGATTAAAATTTCATACGACTATTATAATAGTTACCTGTATCGCCAGCTTGCAATTTCTTTAAAGCCAAAAATTCTTTGAGCCCTTCTAAAACATATGTTTTGCTACCACAATTAGGCCAATAACGAAAGGTAATTTCCCATACTTTGTTTTCCATATCCAGAATCTGCATCGGTACCCCTTTGGGCTCAGTAACTACTGGAAAAAAAGTCTGCACAATTGTTAATATTATTAATATCATTAAAACCCATGCATCTTTACACACTCTAGCAATTATAATTCTATTAGCAGTTTTATTGTCTCACCTCAGCGTATTTCTTTGGGATCACTATACGACCTAATCTGCTGTCTGCGTCACTGGCAGTCAATAATTTTTCAAACAAAGGACTCAGAACAGATTTGGTGCTAATATGCAATTAAGGATTTACATCAGTCTCAATAATCATTTTTCTCGCAAATACTTCTTAAAGGGAGTTTGGCTGTCTGAAGCGATTATGTTATAAAATTAAATTATCAGAAATCAGAATCAAGAAATCAGTTGTAGAAACCGGGTGGTAGAAAATTGTTCCTGGATGTATTTATATTGCTAGTTGTAATAATCTATTTTATGTTTGCCAAGTTCTAATTATTTAAGAAATGATTAGTTAAAATGGGCATAGATTGCATTTATGCGAAAAAAGAAAAAAAAAATAGAGAATGAATATAGAGAAGCCTCTCAAATTATGTAAACAGAAAAGGTACATAACAAATGTAATTACCTTAGATAGTGAATTTTGTTTTCTTGCAGCAGAAATTGATTGTTTTAAACAATCACTTGTCAAAAGCCAAATCAGTGAATTAATTTTACCATAACTAGTTAGAAATCAAAATTATTACTTGTGACTTCAAACACAACCTAAAATGGTAAATTAAAAACTAAAATAAAAATAAAAATAAAAACTCAAGGATACATCTTGGGGATGCATTGTATCTCTGAATCAATACCACCAGACCAGTAATGAGATTCAAGTTGTATTTCCTTGGCAAGATCCGGTAAATCTACTGGATCTGTTTGAAATTCACGTGCATACCGCCTATTCCGAGCCTATAAAATTTAAAATATTACAGAATTAGTTTGCATTGCTTGTAGAAAATAAAAATATATAATAATTGGTAATCTAACCAAGTGTAATCATAATCCATGTTAATCTCCAATCTGGAATTTCTAATACAAGAGGATAAAGAATCTGAAAATTTTGCTCTGGATCAATAACTTGCAGCACTTTTAGGGGGTGTTTGTATGTGCATATGGATTTAATTATGGGATATTGACTAATTAGAGAAGATAGTATTCAGATTGTCTTGATCGTTTGACAACTTCTGTATATTGAAAAATATAATAGATAACGTATTAGGAGATGATTTTTGCCCCCACCTATTTTACTAAATACACGAATAATTACAATAAGCAAGTATTGCATGATTAGTGGTGTATGTAGTACTTTTGATGGTGTATAAATCATTTCCCGGCGTATATGAGTAAATTTACTCTACCCTTGTTACAGACAACATTAAACTGCTTAATCAGAATTCAGAACTGATATTTAACCCCTAAATAACCAAATAATTGTACGAGAACGTAAGTTAGTCAAACCCTAGAATATGATTGTTGAATAAGAAAAGAAAAGCTACGATATTAATGTATGACAATTAAAAGAAAACACATCTTACCAGGATGAGGTTTTTCTTGGAACATTCCATGCAGATCACCCCACCAAAATCCAGCAGAAAATATTGATCAAATGACACGACACATCCACAATGAACCAACTGCAAATTAAGGTGGAACCAAACCAATAAATTTACAAGAATATTTCTATGCACTACACATCAATAACTATATGTTCTCATAATCATACTCACCTTCCCACAAGATTCACAATCTCTCCAACCATCATCGGTTGAATGAAACGTTTCACAGAATCTTCCTTCCTCGTAAACACAACTGAATGAATAAAAGAGGCATACTTAGTAAAAGAAGCTTCTGGCAAATCGAACAAACGAGAGTCTGTAAACTCTTAACAGTTTACTCATATCATTCTTTTCCCGCCTTAGTAAGCAATTTTGCATGAGGAAGGAACTGCATCCTTGAGCTTTTATTGTTGATTCAGCAGGGTTGTATATTTGAATTCTCAAGTATTGTTGATTTTAATAAATCTAATCTAAATATTGAATATTGAGATAAAAGTAACATTACCTCCCAAGCTCCAAGTTTTATCAAATTATTAATCTAGCCATAATGTGTGTTTTACAGGGTGTGCATCACTTGTATGCAAGTGAATAATTATATGTAGCTTCACAAAACAGATTATATATCTATACGTGCTTAATAACATGATCAAAACAACTAATGAAACACGAGGAGACAAGAATTCTTAGAAAAAAAAATGTGTATCGTTGCATGGATTTCTCGATTTTAGGGAAACTGGCTTTTAAATCATTTGGTATTTCGAAGATAATTTGGTTAAGAACACAAGGACCATAAAAGATAGAGAGAGAAAAAAAACCCAGGACATGAGGCGGCTTGATACGCAAAGTGATCCCCCATCACCTTGATGCATCTCGCACCTATGCGGACTCTTTGGAACCCAGGCTTTAATCAATTACTTATCTCATATGATTGTTCAGATCACCACAAGCTCTTTCATTAAGCCCAATATGAACACCCCTAAAATGCATAGAGCATACTGCTCTAATTGAAGCAAGGTAAGTGTTTGAATTTTGATAAACCTGTTAGATTTATGTTCTTAAGACGAAACACTTTCATAACAAAACATCAAGATCATGATGAACACTTAAGCCCTCGAGAATTGTTGCAAATTTCCCAAAAACACAATCCATAGTTCCATACTACGTTTAAATCTACAACACATGATTTCTATCCCCTAACCATTTACAGCAATCAACCCACCATGCAATTGTGCCAACTTAAATCCCACCAGATTACTTAAGACACAAGCAATTACTAACCACAAAACTCACTGAATTCCACAGTACACTGATAAGGATACAATTAACACACGAAATTGAAGAACAAAAGGCAAACAACACAAAACATTAAAACGAAAAAGAAGATTGAGATATAAATCCAACGAGCTTACGCGCAGCGATAGCAGAGGTGAGCGCGTTCGCCATTACGGAGTCTCCATCCATTTCTGAAGCAATTGGAGGTCGACTCATGGCATTGGAAGCACGATGATGTTGATAGTGATGAAGATGCCATTGAAGCTTGCAGTTGCGATCAATAAACCCTAGATAGATGTAGAAATTGTTAAAAGTGTATATGGGGGTTTTGTTATGAATTCAAGCCTTTTACCATCCTTAAAGAGGATTAGTGATGGAAAATTTTGGGAGTGTAATTAAAACCCAAAAAATGTTGGAAATGAACGAAGCATATTTTTATCGAAATTCTTTGATATTTCAAGTGATTTTCACTTGTGGCAATAATTTTCTGACCTCTGAGAAAGCAATTGTTGACCGTCCTGTGGATTTCTTCCTTATTATCTTGTTCGCTTAGAAAATTTTAAAATTAAAATTTTAAAATTTTAAAATTAAAAGTTAATAATATGTCCACGTAGTTTGTCACACTTTTCATGAAAGTCGATTCAAGAGAGCTATTGGTCTTATGAGAATGATCAATGATGATGGATGCTTGATACATATACATGTATTCTTCTTTTAGTTTCTTCGTAAAAGAAACGGTTTTTTTAGGCTTACAGACAAAAAGTAAGACGAATAAAAAATAACTGAGGTGATTTTGATAAACCTACTAAACAACTATTCAAGAACAATTAAAATACTAACCCGGAAGAAAAATGCAAGAAATAATGAAGACTATGAGTAGCAACAACCCTATGATATTAATTGCATGCGTGGAGTAGAAACATGGTGGACAAAACTAACACGCTTATGCCCCCATCTGAAGGCATGTATTATGTATCATAAAACATGAACGTAAAAGCATCAACGGTGCATTACGTCTCATGAACCGCAAGTCCGCAACCATGATTTTTTTATTAAAAAAGTGGACGAGCTCACGGACTTACATTTATATTCTCTTCTCACTCTCACGCCCTGACACCATGAACCAATACGTGGCCATGTACTTCCCACTCTCTACTATGATCCACATCCACCTCGTGGTCCTCGTCTCTCCTTCACCTCAACCTTCTCTCTTACGAATTGGAGTCCGACAAACCCCATGCTATTGCTCACCAGTCTATCACATTTATCTTGAAAATACTAAACCAGGTCATATGCTTTGATCTACAGTTTAGGATGTCAACTTGTCATCTTGGAAACACCAAACCATTTATACTCGCAACATTTCCTTAATAATCTTATATCTATATGTATAGTATAATCACTTCAGTCAATATCAAGAAGTTAATTGAATTTGCTTGTACACATGTTGAACTAAAGAATGTTCTATAGGGTTTCATATTTTTAGTTATGTTTTGTGGTTTTTTTTCTTTATTATTATTTTTTTGTCATGTTGATTATTTTGAATTTGAAATGAAAACAATTACATTGTGGACTTAAATGGTTGCAAACAAGTCAAGCCCGCCCTCAACTGGTTTAAGGACCAAAGGCTAGTCGGCTCGTTTATCTTAAAGATTTGAAGTGTAGGGCTCGGGCTCGGCTCCTTGAGCAGGCAAGTTTATTTTTAAAAATTTTAAGATGTGTTATTTTTATATTAATTGATATATATAAAAACAAAAAAAATATCTTTTATGAATTTGTGTAGTTTTACTTGTTAAACAAATAACAATCTATAAACGAGAAATGTAGATCACAGGCTACGATCATCTTTTATATAAATTGTATTTTATCCATAATAAAAGTATCAAAATAATCCTATGACTATAGTCTATTTGAATATCAGATTAACAGTACAAATTAAGCATAGTGAATATGTTATAATTATGAGTTATAGTTTATGTAAATTATATTTCAGTCTTTAATTTAAACGAGTCAAACGAACGAGCCAACAGGCAAGCCACAAACCATACCTTAGCGCTTGAGCTTGACTCAATTTGTCATGTAAATAATAATTTGGGCTTTAATTTACAACAACAAAACAAGCAAGCCAACCCTCGAGCCAAATTTACCTTGACTCGGACTTAGGATGACATGATTTTTACAGGTTTCCAGATTTAACTACTGCGTTTGAACCAAAAGGGTAAGAATCTTGTGACAAATAGAGTTACTAAACTATAAATAACAAAATGCACACCCCCTTCTATCTTCGGTCATATTCTTTTTGGTGAAACACCCATGAATCATTTTTACCTCCAAACACAAATGTCCTATTACAAGAGAACATTTATTTAATCATAATCGTTGTTTAACCTACAAAAAATTCACAGATTTGTTTTCTGGTTACATGAACAGAAACCTCTAACAAGGTCACCCATCATGGATTGCTCTCACTTAAACATGTTTTAAGTGTGAAGTGTTTCTCTTATCCACAACAAAATGCATTGATTATACTTGAGACCGAGCATTTCTCATAGCCCAATATATGTCATGTGACAAAGCAAAACAGAGCAGGATTTGTCGAAGATGTAAAAGTTTGGCCTTACATTTAATGGTTCTTTTGAGTACAAAATAAGCATATAAGCACTTCTTTTTGTTTTTCCACCCAAACAATCAAATCAGCTTAAACAAGATATGCTAAAAGGCACTTTAAATACCCAATCTCGAACGCCCCTAAAATAAAACCATTGCAAAACATCGTACAAAACAAATCGATCACTACCAAAAGAAAAAATGTATGAGTCTATCTCACAAAAACAACATAAATATGTTGGATTTATAAACAGTGTAAGCCGCTAGATTTTCCCAAGTACCTTCAGTCGTATAGGTTTTTTGCAGACTTAGTTCTCAATGTCTTGCTTTCATTCTTCTCAATCTTTGCTGCAGATTTCTCGTTTTGAGAGACAGCTTTTGCTATGGCCTTTTGCTTTCTAACGTTTTTAGTTCGCTTCATTTGTACTCCCTTCTTCGTCTTTCTGAACACGCACACATACAGACAAGATAATTAATCCTAAAATTGTCTCTATAAACAGATATAGAACTGGAGGGTGAAAACTAACATTATCTGAAACATGTTTTCTAACCAGCCCCCAATAGATTTGGGAACTAAGACAGCAACTGTCGTGTCTAAAATAAGAAAAATAACTACAAGAGAAACATGGCAAACAACTTAAAAGTTGTTCAAAGTTGATTGTCCTGCATAAAACCTCCTAAATCATTTTATTTAGGAAACATGCATATTTTTTTGCAAAAAAACAAAAAACTCCAAATTAGTAAAAATATATGGTCTCCCAATGTTTTAACTTTGACCAAAGGCAGGAGGAACTTTAACTCTTGTCATAGTTCAAATTTTCAAGTAGTGAGAGTTTAAGTTAGCTTACTGGAATTGTAATATATTTGTAATTCCTTTATGTACTGCTTAAAAACATTGTCTAGTCATCAGAAAAGTAAGTTTTAACTTTGAAACTTTGTCCACCACTATAAAAGTATGATTCAACTCTTGATGCCATAAAGATTACAGCATGTCTTCAGTTTAAATCTATAGAGAATAAATATACAAGCATCTCAATTTCACCATTTTTACAACCCTGCTGCACTTTACAAGCTAATCCCTAGAATCATTGCAAAAATTGATATGAAAAGATAAACCTGAGCAGGCCTATGTGCTGTGCGAATTAACTTATAGCGGCATCATCTATGATGCATTTAACTGAACCGTTAAATTCAATATATAACATTCACGAAAAGTTTCTAAAGTTTCTTGCTGGGTACAAATGCTGTTAATGCTGCCATTAAAATCTAAATAGATAACCGGAGTCGCATCATATCTCACTTATTCATCAAACATGCATCCTGGAACCCAACTGATTTAAGACCATTCTTTTTGCCTTGCAAATAATAACCTAGAAGACTTTCATTCACTAGTAAACCCACACATGTCATTAGAGAACCCACATAGATGCTCATTGTTCACCCAACAGTAACCTCTGACAGCTCATGTGACAAAGTTAACCCTTCAGATATCCCGTTTACAGACTTGATGCTAATAAAAAGCTTAAGGCTGGTTTTTTTTTTAACATTTTCACTGGTTTGAAGTTTTATTAGCCTATATAAGAGCATTCACAGTGGATTCCTTATCTCCATCCTTATAATTACACTAAAAATCACTTATTTTTCTCTCTCTTCAATTAGATAAGAGGAACTAAAACACCATTGTAACTGCATCTACCTCCACATCTAAAGCACAGACCATTAACAAGAGATAAAACCAATTAGCCTATCTAAAACAAACCAAATCATCAATTTTGTTTTCCAAATAAAATAGAATTCCAACAAAACAACAACCAATAACTCTATTAATTCAAACAGAATTTCAAAACACTACTCTGGTTTCGAAAGATAACTAGCGAAACAAATATTTAACCAAACCATTAATTTAGTCATTAAAAGGCTATAATCAACCTACCTGATAATTTGAGATCGAGTAGGAGCTACAGTCTCCGACGTGTCCATCGCAGTAACTACATAACATATTTAAACGAATGCATCAGCCTTTTTAACCGTGAACAGCTAGAGATGAAGTTAAGCATACATTGAGGTGAAACAATGGCGGCATCGTCGGTGATCATAGCCGTTGAAGCATTTCTCTTACTCTTGTTTCTGTTCTTTGCCATGATTACTACGTGAGAGAGATACAGGGTATGGAGGTTTCAAACCCTACCTTTTGATCACCATGTTTGGGGATGCAACAAGTAATTGATGGACTGGGCCTAAAAAGATTGGGCTCATTTGTTATCATCTGTTTTTGAGATTTGAAACCAAAGTTTAATAATGTTTAAATAATTAGTGTTATTGGATTTAAATAATAATTTTAATTTTTATCTATTTGTCGTGCTTAATCCTAACCTAGAAAATATTTACATGTACTCTCAACTTTGACCTTAATTTTCATTAACGATCTCTTACAAACTAAGAGTTAATCCCCGTTACTTTTTTTGATACAACATGGCCAACTTTGAGTTATTTTTCAACTTTGTCGCCGCTCAGCCTCAATTTGGTTCGTTTTTTATTGTTTAGTCTTCATTTTCACTTGAAATCTATCTCCAACGAGTCAAGTGATTCAAATTAGGAGGTGGAGATTGACGGGTTTTAAGGTGCAAAAATTTCACATTGACGAACCTGATGGTATATTTCAATTTTCTACTTAGTGTTTTGGCCAAATAATGAGTCCACATCATCAAAAATCTAACAATGTTAAACTCTCAGTTAATAAGAAATCGTTGAAGAAAAATAAACTTATAGTTAAGAGTATCCATAAACTCATTCATATGTTCTTACTTGTTTTACACTATTCACACTCATATATTCTACTTGTTTTATCAATTATACACATATAAATCACCACAGCTATGTCAAATGAACGTTTGCATTTGTCAACAAAAGGTTTCATACAAAAACAAACAACCAAAACATTGGTTTTACGTGGTTAACAATTTCCAACTACACGTTCTCTTTAGTCTTGTTTCTAATATTCGCTTTCATTTTCTATTGTATTATTCTTTGTAAAGTCATATATATAATGCCTGTTTAGGAACCTAACCTCATCCCTTTAGCTTCGAACCAAGTGACCCCATGGAATATGTGGCTATATTGAGTGGGTGTGATGGCTCAGGTCCCACAGCGATTAACGCATCAGGTAAAGGTTTATTGTAAGAGCATCAAACCATGTTGCATTTATAGGTTAAAAAGATGAGCATGATTTATATATTTATCTATAACAAGGACATAAACTTGAATCATACACGCTGAAATCATATTGTGTTTATGTTGTGTTTCACATTTACTTGTTTAATGTTCATTAGTAAATTAAATATGATTAATGTTTTGTGACTTAATAACGATTTAAATTACAAAAACTCCAACTAAAATAACTCTTTTTTTTTTTTTTTTTGGTAATGTGTGTTACATTGATTGTTTTGTTCATTGTCTTTTATTTTTAATAACAATAGTGGGTTTATACATTTTTAGCTTGAGATTAAAGATAACAAATGAAAAGACGGGAGAATATGAAAGTCAAAATGGTAGCGGAAAGTAAAGTATAACATAGCTTGAAATTAAGAGTCGATGAACTGTTTACTGTAGAATTGAGAAGAGAAGCATCAAACTTTATTTGACAAGACTCTTGATCTAATAGTCTTTAAAAATTAAAATAAAGTTTTTTAAGATACATTATTACCTATTACCTAATATGAAAAAAGCAACTCAATGAATAATAAAAAAGTGACATTCTTCTTATTTTGTTTGCCGGCTAGGGGCTTTTTGGTCTTTTTGGGTTTCTACCTATACAAACCCAATCAAATCATTATTTGAAGATAGAAAGAGAGATGGCAGCTTGAGAGCAGATGGTTGGTCTGAGTGACCACGGGCGCTCCACCACCGTTGCATCGCCACCGTCTTCGTTGATCTCGGTTGCATCCTTTGGGTTTCTCACCATTTAAGCCTCCGCGTCTGCCGGTCGTGCGAGATTTATGCCGTCGGTGGTCGGTTGCTAGTTTGTGTGTAGGTGGCGGTTTTGGTGGGCCCCATGTATCGCAACCGTCTATGGATGGTAGTGCATGTTGAAACCGGCTCAGATCTGTCGGTTTTGACGTTAGTGGTCCGTCAACCTCCTTTGGTGGCGTCGGTGTGACACTGACGTCCGGTTCTTCCAGTCTTTTGCTCGATGATTATGGCACCTAGCACATCTGAGAGCCCGAATTTGGTTTTTGATGGTGCGCTTTTGTCGCCGGCGTAGGTGTTGTTACCGGTTGTGTTTATTGTCTTTTTTTATTATCTTATGGTTTTTTTAGAGGTTTGATTCGGTGGTCCTGCAAGGTCGTGGCTACCGGCCGTCCTCCGTCGATGGTGATGCATATCAGTCCCCACTTAGATCTGTTGGTTATGACACCGTCGGTGGCCAGTTGGCCGCCTTTGATGGCGCGTGCGTGCCGGTGATAGTCACCGCACATCTGAGACCCCTGGTTTCTGCTTTTTGATAGTTGTACATTGACTTTATGGGTAAAAAAATTGCCTTGTAGCTTTAGTACATTCGAATGGTTTTGCTACAAGGCTTTGTTCTTTGTGGTGGGTAATCTGATCATGTTTATATTGATGATTTGATGATGTTTTGGTTTATCTACGGCTGTGATGAGACAAAAAACGATGTCGGTTGTCTTGGCTTGGCATGCTGCTCTCGGTGTGCAGCCGCAACCCGACATCAGTTCTGAGCCAACTTGTAATGGTTATGTGTTTTGGTTATGATGATCTAAACGTAATGCGACAAGTATATGTGTTTATCTGAGCCCTAGGTTACTCCATTTTTAAGACGCGCAACCCGCGTCCGGGTATATACGCTAGTTAAACTTAAATTGGCAAATGAGACACCCTGCCTGATTATTAAGCGGGTCGTATGTGAGTTATCCTTTGACTAAATATGGCTCGTTGATGACGACATGTTCAATAAATGGTAATATTAGCAAACATCAAACTTGAACATTTGTCAAGGTGTGCTTGTGTCGTATTATGATAGTACCCGGATAAAATAATTTTTAGTCATGTTTAGTTAAATTATGTTATGTGTGTAGACGTGCATCTAAAATATTCACTTACCTATTTTTAATCACTTGTCTATTGAAATAAATAAATAAATAAAATTATTATAGCCAAAAACTTTTTTTTATCATTTCAGTCACTGTAGTTTACCAAATGTTGCTATTTTCATCCACACCACTAACACCGTTAAAACTCCATTAAATACGAGGAGAGTAAAATGTTATTTTCATCCCTACCGTTTCAATCCAAAAACTGTTTTTTTTTTCCATTTCAATCACTATAGTTTATCAAATGTTGTCATTTCCATCAACTTCACTAACTTCGCAACACCTCTGTTAAATATTATAATATTTTAGTCTTTTTCAATACCCTACTTATTCAATTAAAACTAAAAAACACATGAAGCGACTCGTGAGACCGGTCGCTTCGATTTAAAAGCTTCGATTAATTCTAACATATGTTGTTCGATTAAGATCTGATGTGAGATTTCAATTAATCTTCACGTTTTGTTTGAACGTGTACTATTGTTTGATTAAGGTCTACTCTTATCACGTTTTGTTTGATTGAGGTCTGCTATTGTCACGTTCACGTTCAAACGTGACAATAGCAGACCTCAATCAAATAAAGCATATCAACAACAAACCTTAATCCTACAACAAAATTCAAATAAATAACGGTACACGTTTCGAACAAAACGTGAAGATTAACTGAAATTCTACGACAGACCTCAATTGAACAAAATGTGTTAGAGTTAATCGAAACTTTTAAATCGAAACGTCTTGTCTCACTAGTTGCTTCATGTGTTTTTTAGTTTTAATTAAATATTTATTGATTAATTTGTTTAATTTGTATAATTAGAGTGTTGAAAAAGATTAAAATGCCCTCATATTTAACGGAGTTTTAACGGTGTTAGTGTAATTGATGAAAGTAACAACATTTGGTAAATTACAGTGACTGAAACGACAAAAAAAAAAGTTTTTAGATTTAAATGACAAATTTAACAAAACGTCTGGGACGAAAATAGCATTTTACTCTGAAAAATATAGTTGGATTTACTAATTGTAACTAGCTGCCTTCCAAAAATAACCGTCCTATGTGAAGTGGATGTTTCACGATAGTTAACTGAATTAGCTTAACCATGTTTTCAATAACCGAAGTGTTTACGACTAAAACTGATCGTTTACGAAAATCTTTAAAAAAAAAAAAAAAACATTAATTAAATCTAACACATTTCTTAAACAAGAAGCCATGATCATGCATGTAGTATTCGACAATGATGTGATGATGGAACCTTGAAATTACTTTATTGCCCTTATGATCATGCTTCCCTGGCAGTTCCACATGGACACATGGTGGAATGGTAAAGAAGATGATGACATTGTGGTACCCAATTCTTTTTCAATTTCTTGTGGATCATGATTTTTACTCACATGCCAATGTAAGTTAATGTTGTTATTTTTCATATCTTCAAATTATGTGCTTGTGTACTCACCTGTTTTAATTTTCCATAAAATATTTTTAATGTAAGAAATTGCTAGAATTACAAGCAAATTTTATGTTGCCCATCAAGGAGAAAGATATTCATCTAAACCTAGTAATTTATTAGCAGTTTTTGGGTTTATTTGGATATAATTAAATTTTTTTATTTAAATTTTTTTAATTTATTTTAAATACTCAGTCATTAGTCTTTATATTTAATAATTATTAACATTTACATTCAAACTAATATTTAGTGTCTCAGTTCAATATTTATTGTTTCAAAACAAAAGGTTCACTGAACACTTAAACTTAGTAATTCAATTATTATTTAAATCTGAATATTTTAATTCTATGTTTATATGTCTAGTTTACCATTCCATGATAGTAGTGTGATCAGAAACCATGAAAAACGTGATCAAAAACCATGAAAAATGTGATCTTAGTCTTTTATGGAGACATGGATGTAACTATAATCCTAATAAAATTTGTATAGTTGTAGTGATCATTAATGTTTGTAATTGAATATCATAAATTCTTAGGGCATTACACCGCTTGAAATGCACTAAGATTTTAGTATGGACATTAGAAAAAGAACTTGAGATTAGTCAATACTCAATAGATATCCATATGAAATATGAAGGATGTTGGAAAGCAAATATAAAATCGTTAGGAAAACATGTTGCTAGAAGAATCATCGTTGTTGTTAGAATGATAATTCAAAAGATGTTATTGTATTTGTGATCATACGAACAAAAACATCATGTCCCATGACACATGTATAATCTCGAGTGAGTAAAATAGTATGTAAACCGGTGTTATATTCATTTATGTTGATGTTGATGCTAATTTTATGAAGCTAAAGTCATTGAGTTAACTCATCTAGATTTGTGTTCACAAAAGTAGAAAGTTTAGAGTAAGAGGAACTTTTAAAACACAAACAATTCTAAGGATGATAGTTGCCATATGGATAAAGTTTGTAACTTGCTCTAAATAAATTTTATTTGTTTTAATAATATATTAGCATGTCTTTTGTATTATTACACATTAAAAACAATATATTAAAGACCAATATTTAAACGAATCTAAATATAATATTGTTGACAAATGGAAGGAGAATGGAGACGTGGACTATTTAACTAAAGGCAAAAACGTTGAAAGAATACACATGTAGTCCGTAGACGTCCCGACATGAAACGAGAAAATACATTAGATTTTAAACATGTCACTATCATGTAAATTGTCATGATATAATAAATTTAAAATATAAACTAATAGAGATATATTTTACGTCGTATTAAACTTATTAAAACACTACGTGTAACAAAAAAGGGAATAAGAGTATAAGACTTAGCATCCCTCCGTATTCATCATTCAATTAAGGGTTATTAGATTTTAACAATCCAAATTTTCATTAATTGGCCTGGATTAATCCCAACTCAAGAAAATTTTTACAGACACTCTCAACTTTGAGATTATTTTTTTTCAATGATATCTAACTAACTGAGGGTTAACACCGTTAGTTTTTTTTTATTACATTGACTGTTTTTATGGCCAAAACACTAAGAAGAAAGTTGAAATCAACAATCTGGTCCGTCAATCTAAAACCTTCGCACCTTAAAACCCGTCAATCTTCAACTTCTGATCTAAACCACTTAACTCATTCGAGATAGATTTCAGGTGATGTTGGAGGCTAGACACCAAGAAACGGACTTGATGGATACTAGGCGGCGGCGTAGTTGAAAAATGACTCAATTTTGGCCCCATTTTATCAAAAAAACTAACGGTGGTTAACTATCTGTTAGTAATGGATCGTTGAAGGAAAATAAATTTAAAGTTTGAAGTGTCTGCAAACATTTCCTGAGTTGAGATTAATCCCAGCCAATAAATAAAACTTGGGATTATTAAAATCCAATAACCCTTCAATTAAAACATAAAAGTTTAGGGTTAATAAACATAATCCATTCATTACAAATGCTATAATAAATACACATATTGTCGTTCAACACATAACCCAAATCCAAGCTGACAAGTGCAATAGTTGTATATACATGTAAAGCTTATAAGAAAACAATATTGATTAATATAAGCTAACGATATTGCATTCCAAGTTGCCCTTTTTCAATTATGTCATCTAAAAACTTATAAGTTTAAGAATTATGTCTCTAATATATCTTTATTGTGATTGTTTTTCTATTGAAACTAGCATTTGCTTGAACACAGATGTTGAAGACTTTTGTAACTTGTTCATTGCATGAATTTAACACAACTTTCAATTGTGAAATCTTGTGTTATTCATAAAAAATAAAACGAAATCATATAAAAGCCACACACGAGCACATGCAGGATACATTTGGTAGTTAATTTCTGTTTTGCTATTTGTGGTTTGACTATTTTAACGGTTTTGTCCCAATAGTTTTAAAAAAGCCAAAATTCTCCCTGAAGTCACTATTTTTTCTCCAAATTGCTCCCCGCCCTTAACTCCGTTTAATTCTCACGTTAAATGGGACTCACGTGCCTCTCACATGAGGGACAATTATGTCTTTTTTGTGGGTCCCTTTTAACGTGAGAGTTAAACGTAGTTAGGGGCGAGGAGCAATTCGGAGAAAACATAGTAACTTCAGGGAGGGTTTTGGCTATTTTTAAACTATTGGGGTAAAACCGTTAAAATGGCCAAACCACAAGGAGCAAAAAAGAAATTAACTCTATTCTTTAATCATATATAAATAAAAAAATATTTTTTAATATACATAAATTACTAAAAGCACAACAGATGACAAATTAAATTAATTCTTTCACATGTACGTTATAAAAAAATACACACGGATCTCACCACGTCTACATGCTTGAAAGTCATATGGGTATAAAAATGTAAGTGTTAGGTTATTTTAATTTATTTATAGTGTTTTTTTTTTTTTTTTTTTTTTTTTTTGAACGGCTGGTTAGTGGTTAGTAGTTAGTATCTTCAAGTTAGTAATATTTCGCCAATGCCAAGGTTTGAACCTTGGACCTCCTACCTAATTCAATTTGGTTGTTGAAAATCGATTGAGTGTGTGTACATGATTGGCGATTGCCTCAAATTTCAAAATTAAGTGTGTCATTTTCACATGCCAATATTTTCCAAGCTCAAAATTCAAATACATGCTTACAAATTAATTATTAATACAATAATAAACTTTCTATAATATACTTTAAAAGCTTATTAAAAATGTATTCGATGGACATGCATTTTCATATATAAATTAAGTAGGTTAGTTACCAATGTTTTATTGTACATTAAAAAAAGTTTTAAAAATGATAAAACGTGTAAATAGTTCATAAATCAGTAAATATTTTTCTGTATATAACATTGGATGTTTTATTGCAATTCTATAATCTTGATTTAAAATTAGTGATTTTACTATGTCTCTACTTTTAATTTTTGATAGCCTCACATACAATTGATCATAAGAGAAAACCTTTTGTCTAACAAACGGACTGATCTTTGAGAGAGATTGTTGTTGACTTTTATTAATTCTCAGTACCAAACATGCTGTTAGTGGAAGCTGCATTTTTCGAAATTTGCAAAACATGCCAATATTTTCTAATTTAAAAATTCAAATACACGCTTATTAGTATCATAACAACAAACCTTTTCTAGCATACGTCAAAATGCATATTAAAAATGTATTTGATGGACGTGCATTATCATATATAAATTAAAGAACTAATTATACGGATAGTCCCTTTGATTTGTAAGTATTTCAAGTTCAGTCTTAATTTTTAAAAAATTACAAATACGAGCTTAAACTTTACATGGTTTACATATTGTCAGTCATTGCTCTGAATAGATGTTAAACAATGACGTTAAGTCATTACACATGCCCGACACGTGTGGGTGGGATGGTTTTTCTACTTGTCTTTGTTTTTTAAGATATCAAATTTAAACCTACAATAGTCAAATCACACAAACATTTATGTAATTTTCTTTAGATACATGTGATTTACATTCTAACATTCCTATATTCCTGAAATTTACATTTCACTCCCACTACTTTCACATTATTACCAAATCTACCATCAAATTTCAGTCGCACGGTTTATCTTGTACGGCACCCCCGCCACCACGACGTTCTTGAAAAATTCAAAATTTCCCGTTGAATATACAAACAAATCATAATCATCATCATCATCAATAGTTTTCATTCTGTATGAATCACCCACGACACCCTTTTCTTAAAGCTTCTTTTTCAACTCCTATTTCTGTTCATCTGCAATTCATCAATCAACCCATTTTCTCCTTCAATTTACCCCTTCAAGATTCATCTATTCGTCGTCTTCTTCTTGTAATTCGCGTCTTTCAACAGTAGAAATACGAGCACCATCGATTTTAGCGTAAAACCCACTTAACTCTCCATCGGATTTTGGTTTTTTCAACACGTAATTGCTTTCGTCAAATCCGATAAATCAAAGGGGAATCTTCAGTTCTTCCAGATTGGGATTTTGTAATTATTACAGCAGGGTTTGAGAAGAATTGAATTTTGGGATCTGTTTCCGAAATTGACGTTGTTGGGTGTTTAATTTTGACATATTGATCTTTATTCGATTAGGGTTTATAGAGTTCTATAACACATCGACGTTACACGAATTTTGAAGCACGATGATTTCAGTTTGTTCGTTGATTTAGGGGTTTTCGGATTCAATTGGAGAGTGTGGTGTTATAATCTCGTAAAGATGTTAGCTTCACCACATTCAATAGCTCGAAGCTCTCTAGAGGAGATGCTAGATTCTCTTCGCCGGAGAGACGAAGGTGAGCATTCAAAGGACTTACCGCCGGCGTTGCCGTCACGGCCAACTTCGAGAGCTCGCCTCCCGAAGCGGTTGATTCAGGCGAAACTTGCTATGGAACATGTGTCTCGTGATTCAACTAGAAACAAACAACAGGATGTTAAATGCATTAGTGATGGTGGTTGTAGTTTTGACCGGGAAAAAGTCAACGAAGCTGCAGCTGCCGGAGAACAAAGGTTGTCGGAGAACGGTGGCTCCACCGTTGCCCCGCCAGCGGAGACGGGATGGGATGACATTATCAGTTATTTAGTTAAAAATGTAAAGCATATCTTATCACAATTCACATAAATTCACTTCGCAGTTTTAGTAGCTTACAATCTGCAAGATGATAATCTTTGAAGTTGTTTGTTTCAGAAACACAGAGTATGGTGTAAGCCCCAAAAGGGTCGATGGGAATTGGCGATGATCAATTCAACCGCGGGTGAAGAAGCCTCTGTTATGCTCTCAGATGGAAGTGTGAGTCTATTAGGCTATTAGCGTTTAGGAACATGTAATTTGGTCATAAATGATAAACTACACTAGTTTGATGCTAATTTACTTCGGTTGCTGTCTTTAGGCCATCACAGTATCAACAGAAGAGCTCTTACCTGCAAATACAGAGAGTGTAGATGTTGTAGATGATCTTGTTGAACTTTGTTATTTAAACGAGCCGTCAGTTCTTCATAATCTTCAGTATAGATACAATCGTGATGTAATTTATGTATGTATTACATTGACATCTTATCGTATGTTATATGCCCATATAGTGTCTTCTTGTGGTTAATTAGTTGGCTTAGGTTTTGTTTTGTTTCTGCAGAGTAAGGCAGGGCCTGTTTTATTAGCAATAAATCCCTTCAAAAGTGTCAATATATATGGAAATGATTTTGTCAAAGCTTATAAAGAGAAGACTTTGGATAAGCCTCATGTATATGCTATGGCTGATGCTGCATACAATGATATGATGAAAGGTGTGTTGCAGAACATTTTAAGGAATTTTGAGTCAGCTGTTTGATCTAAATGCTAACTCTTCTTTTCTTAATAATCAATGCAGATGGTCAAAATCAATCTATTATTATCAGGTTAGTTCATTCTTTTCTCTAAGGGTGTTTGGATGCATGTTTTGAAAGTGATTATGTGATACCGAATAACCACAATAAGATAATTAGTTGTAATGAAACCTGTTGTAGGAGATGGTGTTTCTCTGTGTTTCTGCTGTTTAAAGTTGTATCAATCAATTTTATTGGTTTCAAGTGTTTGACAAATTCTGATATTTAAGGTATAATATTTTGGATTATGGTGAAACAAGGGTATGCAAGTTGTTGTATTATACCCCATGATAATCAATTTTGTTGCATCTATTATACCAAACTGATAGTGTCTGGATGTGCTTATGTTGTAATAATCATTATTGATGGAGTTGAGTGTTTGTAAATATTGACTATTTAAGGAACTAAAAGATTTATAACATGGAAAATGAGGGTATATAAGTAATTTACTCTAGCATTTGATAATTGGTTTTGTTGCAGCTAGTAGTATCAGCTGATAACTTAACTTCTATAGTTTAATGATAATAAACAAAAGTATACATACTATTATTGATTATTCCTATTATCACTGTCAAACCACACATCCAAACACTCCCTTTACGAGTAATTTTTACTCATTATCATATCTGTGTAGTGGCGAAAGTGGATCTGGGAAGACCGAAACAGCAAAATTTGCAATGCAATATCTGGCATCAGTTGGAAGCCAGAATAATCAGATAAAAACCAAACTAATGCAAGCCTGGTGTATACTAGAAGCCTTTGGGAATGCAAAAACATCCAGAAATTGGAATTCTAGCCGATTTGTGAGTTCTATTCCCCGTGGTTTATTGCTATGATATTAATTATTATTGTTCTCACTACTACTGTTGCTACTACTATTATTAATATCATCATCATTATTATTGTTGTTACTGTTATTGAAAATAAAATATTTTTTATAAACTGAAAACAATAAATAAAATATGACTCCTGAACTTATCTAATTTAGAGCTCTTTGGTGCAGGGGAAGTTAATTAATATTAGTTACAATGCAGAGGGGAAAATAAGTGGTGCTCGTTTTCAAACACGTAAGCATATAACAAACAGTTTAATTTATGTACATTTATTAAATAGTCTTACGTGACTTGTTGACTTGGTTACTGATTTGATATTTTCTTGTGAAACGTCAACAGTTCTTCTTGAAAAGGTATTTATTTTGTAATATTAAGTTTTATTTTGAATTTGTTTTATAATATGATCTATTTGAGTGTAAATATTGAAGTAATTATGTTTTGTGCAGTCAAGAGTATCTCAATTACGTCGTGGAGAGCGCTCCTACCATGTATTCTATCAGATGTGTGCTGGGGCCCCTCCTGTTCTTAAAGGTTGATACTATTACCTTGTATTGTTGTAAAATGCATATGCATTATTCTCACTGTTATTTTTTTACATTTACAGATATGCTGAGTTTGAAAATGGCGAGTGAGTACAAGTTTCTTAATCAGAGTGGGTGCTTGAAAATCAATGGTGTCGATGATGCCCACAACTTTATAATGCTAGTGGTAAGTTCACAAGTTCAATCTCTGGAAATTATGGTTAATTATTAAATTTTAAACAAGAAATCTGATATTTTAACTAGGATAAATCTTTAAGCAGGATGCTTTTGATACATTTGGGATTCCTCACGAGGTTCAAGAAAATGTATTTGAATTGGTTGCTGCAATTTTATGGCTCTGGAATATTTCGTTTGCAGTAATTGATAAAGAAGAACACGTTGTGCCTGTGGCTGATGAAGGTAAACACAATTCTTTAATCAGTTTATTTGTGTATGAAGAAACTGATATTGCTGTTGATTCTCTGATCATTTAGGGGTCAAATAATTAGTTTTAGACAATTTATTTTTTACCAACTGCCTTAAAACTGACCGGTAAAATAAATTTTGTATTTACCCCTCTTTTAACCTAATTTAAGAGTCTTTTACTCCCATTTCACCCAGAACTTTATTTTTTTCACAAAAATCCTCTTTGGTCATTTATGTCTTCAATTTCTATATTTCAATCAATTAACTAATCATTCAAATATTTTTTAGTTATCCAGTATCACATAATCATTTTCAAATGGACATTTCTACACCCACTATGTAACTCTCCACTAGCTGTTTAAGTGTTTGGTACCCTTCTGGTTGCAACCTTTCACATTTTTTTGTCTTTGTGTTTGTCAAGGGTTGTTCTACAAGCCAAAAGAAATTATTGAAAGGATGTTTACGTTTTTTTTTTTGGTATATTATATAGTGTAAAAATAAGAAGTAAAAGAAAATTTTGTAATGATGGCTTGCACATCCATTTACTCTTTTGAGTATATAATTGGTAACTATAACAATTGCATGTTGATTTGGTTACTTTGTTCAATTTTCTGTATTAACACTTCAATTTTTTTGGCAATGTTTTTACTATGAAGTTTGATTTAAATGGTGTTTTTATTGGATACTAAACACTGAATAATACACACTTGAACAGATTCTCGTAGAGAGAATTTTATATATTCATCATAGTTAATACATACATCATCGGCTTCTATTTATACATACATGAGGGCCGTTAACTACTAACCGTTGTAACCGCCAATACGGTTACATTCGGCGGGAACTTGAACTTTGCCCAAATCGACCCATATCGTAAACTATTACACTTAATTATTATTACATAATAATAATATCCTAATATAAGTATTATGTCATCTATGCTAAACTTAATATGCCTAACAGTTTTAACACCTCTCTTTACTTGTTACTGATTTAATTGACAACAAAATGCTGAGTGTGAGGCTTTGCTTATCTGGAATTAGTATATATGTGTGTATACATTCTTTATTAAACCCTCATCAATTATGTATAAAAGATTATATATATACATGGGATACACCTGATTAGTATACATTCATTACAAACCTCAACTGGAAACCATTTGGAACTGATTTAACGATGTCATCTAAACTATCAACTTCCTCACTCAGAGATCTAACCTCATCATCAAACTCATCCTCAATCCGGTTTTTAACTAACAATCAAGTGTCACAAATAGTATTTAGGATCTGTAAAAAATTTGCTCAAATGTGAAATGTGTAAAATCTTCAGGTTGATGATCAACAGATCCAGATATTACTTAGGCTTCACTCATCACATATGATCAACATATCAGGCTCATGTGATTTTTTTCTTTTCTAAAAAAATTACATCAATGTTCTCTCTTAAGTATGCAGATAAATCCTCATTCAACAAATTAAGACTATGCTTGACAAATATCTTTCAATCATCATCATGTCTCAAATTGTATTTAACTCTTCACCAGGAACGTTGTTTTTTTGAATGTCAGAAAATGTTATCAGAAAAGACCAGGAACATTGTCATGAATTCACACATCCCAATCAATGTCCTTAACTAAACCATATTCCATTCTTCTTCTAAGCTAACACCTCTTAATTCATGACATCAAAATCAATGTCCTTAAGAGTTAAGAGTTCCAACAAACCCATCTATATAAGATAACAATGTTTGTCCTTTCTCAGACACACCTCCATACTTGACATGAATAGACATCAACTTGGTATGAGAAGTTTACATTCATTTTCTACGTTCCATGTTTTAAAATTTTCTAGTGCCTGAAAGATAGTATCTTATCATTTTTGTAATTTTACTTCCCTTTTTTTGGTTTTTTATGCATTTGAAGCTAGTAGAACTGCTGCTAGGTTATTGGGCTGCAAGATTGATGACCTCACGGAGCTGTTATCCACCAACAGGAACCACAACACGACCACAAGGTTGACATTACAGCAGGTACTTTGAAGAACACTTTTTTTATTAATAAATAGCTAAATCTAAAATTTTGTAACACCACAATCTATTTCTTATTGTTTAGGCAACTGTTAAAAGAGATGCATTGACAAAATTTATTTACGAGAGCTTGTTTAATTGGCTTGTGGAAGAACTTAATACATCACTTCAAGGAGACAAACAACATGCTTCACATACCATAAGCATTATAGATATTTATGGATTTGAGTCATTTCAGGTACACTTTTTATTTTAATACAAACACAGCCATCTTTGGTACAACTGTATCTTGTCATATTAACGTTTCTCTATTTTCAGAAGAACAGGCTTCCGCAGTTGTTTATAAACTATGCTGATGAGAGATTGCAACAGCACTTTGTTCGCCATCTTTGTAAGCTTGAACAAGAGGTATATATGCATACCAAAATACAAGTTATATCCTACTTTATGAGTTTATGTCATGCAACCTTATGTTTAGCGCTGTGTTGTCAAAAGCGAGAGAGGCGCTCGCCTAGGCGCATTTCCTAGGCGCAGCGAGGGTTCACCGCCTTGCAGCCATCTAAGCGCTCAGGCGAAGTTCCGGCGACTAGTCCAGCCAGATTCCGGCCATTCGTCTGCAACTTCCGGCCAAAAATTGCCCTAATCCAGTTAGAAACCTATCTTAAGAGGTCCCTTTTGCTTTCTTTTTTCGTTCCTCTCTCTGCAAAAGCCTCTGGTTGTGCTCATATACTATCAACGATGAAATCTTCAGTTTTGGTGAAAGAAAGTAAATGGAGTGAGTGTTTAGAGGAGAAGAGATAAGATTAGATGAGAGAGAGGGAAGGTGAGTGATGGTTCATTGGTTTGTGTTTGTAAATAGTTTTGACTGAAAGTATATATTTTTGTTTTTTAGTAAAAGGTGATGGGACCACACAACTAATAAGAGTACAACAGAAAAAGTACTCTGTTTTTCCTTTTGAATTTATTTATTATATTAAGTATTTGTAGGAATTATATATGGGCACAACAAAAAAGTATTATGTTTTTCCTTTTGAATTTGTTTATTATATTAAGTGTTTGTAGGAATTTATATATTTTTACTTTTCTAAGCCTATAATATATATTTTTTTATAGTTTACTAACAGTGTGCTTTTTTTGTCTCGGGCGATCGCTTTTTTTGCGCCTTGCGCTTAGGCCCAAAGCGAGGCTTAAGCGCCTTGAGTGCGCCTATCGCCTTTGACAACATAGGTTTAGCGTTATCTTTAAAAGGGAGAATTACATTAAACACCCACAAATTTCAGTTTTGTCTGCCTTGAGTCATTGAACTAAAAAACACTTGGTGTGTCATTAAAGTTGACTTTTGTTCCATTTTGGTCATCTGTTAACTCCATGACCGATAAAAATTATGACATGGCGGTTACATGCTGATGTGGTGCTTAGGTTTAACTTCTGTGTCCTTTTGGTAATTTACTTTCATTTTTATGTAGTATTAGTCACTGTATGAGTATACGTGGCCTTTGTAGTTAAAATATTAGCTTGTTTTTATAAAATATCATCTATATTAGTTTTTTTATCCTTTAGAAAGTATCATTTTATTATGAATTGTATAAAAATATTATTAATTAAGATAGTATTCAGTTCATATTAGTGTTGAATGGATATTAAATTGCTGCTACTCTAATTATTAGAAGTACGAATTGGACGGAATTCCTTGGAAAAATTTAGAGTTTGAAGACAGCCAAGATTGTTTGGATCTTTTTGAGAAGGTATTAGTTTTGATGACACGAGATAATTTACTTTTATTTATTGTCATTACTTTTAAAATGGCTTTCTTTTTTTAATTTTGCATAATTTGATATTTGCAGAAACCCATGGGGCTAATATCAATACTTGATGAGGGGTCAAGTTCCTCCAAAGCCACAGATGAGACATTTATTGATACAATTAAGCAACACCTGAGTTCTAATCTATGCTTTAGCTGCGAAAAAGTAATTTTTAGGCTTCGCCATTATGCTGGAGAGGTTCAACATTGTTTCTATAGTCTTGAACACGCTTGATAATTAATCCTGTATGTTTTATGTTTTTGTGACTACGTAATAGATCGTGTGCAGGTTCTATATGATGCTTCAGGTTTGTTGGAGCAGAACAGTGATAAATTACAAGTTGATATTATCCAACTTTTGTCATCTTGTAAAATTCCCTTGAGCCATTTGGCATCTGGTGTGACGAACCAGGTCCAAACAACCAGTCAAACTGTTGTGGCAAAGTTCAAGGTAAAATTAAGCATGAGGTTATATACTTATATCTGGTAAAATAGTGGATTGGGTAACATGTCAAAATGCATTGGGTCCACTCATCAATACTTTCATATATCCTTTAAAGTTCTGATTTCTGAATTTTCTTATGTCATGTTCACTCATTCAAAACATCGCATTTAGTCATTTTGTAGTAAATAAATATTTAGTCATTTGGTAGTAAACTAAAGTCAGTTGGTTATAATAGTCCGTTTCACTGAATAAGTGAATAGCAAAACTATGTAATTGCTGCAAATCATCTCAATGCATATGTTTTTTTTTTCCTGTTTACTCAGTGAACTGTTGCTGTAACTGGTTTTATTTTATGTAGAGGGCACTAGAGTTTTCTTAGTTAAGTGCTTATCTGCTCATGGTGTTTCTTTTAAGTGATAAGCAATCCCAAAAACTCTCTTGATACCTGCTTATCTGTATATTTTTGAGTAAATAAAGAGGTGTTTGGGATTGCTTATTTAAACAACTTATCAGTTTAATGTGTTTTTTAAAAGCCGATAAGCACTTTTGAGTGTCTGGATGCAGAAATGTGCCCGTTCTTATCTTTGAGTAAACTAAGTTTTTTTTTCTAAGAATCTATTTGAAATTGCTTATTCCAGATTGAATATTCTTGGCTGTTCTCAGTAAGCTGATTATCTGTTTCTTCTTTTAAGCATACATAAGCTGTTTAAATAAGTAATTCTGGACACCCTAACGCTTAAAAGTAAGCAGCCTGCTTATTTTCAAGGCAGATAAGCACTTTCAAATATGAAAGTTTGTACCTTTAAAAGGATATACATGATATTACAGAAATTCCCCTACTACTTGTCTATGTGGTGGAGTTTCATATATTATTGGTATTTTAAACATAATTACAAAAACTCTTTAGTAAAATAACGCTATGATGGTTTTTAGAAAAACAATTTGGAGGTTGTAAGCACTTAAATCTACTTTAGGCAAATTGGAAATGATTGACTGTTTATCAATAAGATACTACAAAAATTGACCTATTTAATACATAAACTGGTGAAATTGCCCCCTTTAATAGGTAACGGCTCACCTTAAGTTTCTTATGGGAATCTTTGAAGTTTACTATATGTTCCATGTGCAGATAATGATATGTATTTATTGACACTTGTAGGATCAATTATTTAAATTAATTCAGCAGTTGGAGAATTCAAAGCAACATTTTATTCGATGCATCAAACCGAATGCCAAACAACTTCCTAGAAATTATGATTATGATATCATTGGGAACAGCTTAAATGCAGCAAAGTTTTAGAAATATTGCAAATATCAAAATCAAGATACCCAATAAGCTTCACACATCAAGAATTTGCTAACAGGTAAAAATGTTACTCACTATTTATTATCATTTTGTTATTATGATTCTTTTAATCTTTTGATAAATTATCAGGTTTGGCTGCCTTTTGTCAGACAATCTTATTTCAAAGAATCCATTATGTACATCATTTACTATTCTTCAGCAGCATTGTGTCCCCACTCAAACATACAAAGTTGGGTTTACGAAACTATTTTTCCAAGAACAGGTGAGCTTTTAAGAGTTTTTGGGTGCATGGTTTGAAACTGATGAATGGACAGAAAGAAATAGTGTTTGGATGTGTGTTTATTATTTGAAGTTGCAATAATAAGATGCTGGGGAAATTGACTATTTCTCTTTTTTTAAGGAACTAATAGGTGACGAGAAAAGAAACATTTTACATGAAAAGGGCATTAGACTTATAAGTGATTTTGTAGTTAGTCCATACCCAACGCCAAAGGGTATCACACCTTAAATATGACGGTATCTTAGTGTAAAACTGTAAATATAATAGGATTTCTAGTCTATAAATTCAACTCTTTTAAACCTACCAGTCCAATAGTTCTTTTCATAATTACATCTACCTTTTGAGGTTTATTATCAAGTATTTGACAAATTCGGATTATTTAATAAATTAATAGATAGAATGACTTTTTTTACAAAAAATTAAAAAGAACTATTTTTGGTAAAATGGGATTAATAAATTCCTAAATTTTGTTAACGAAAGGGTGAATATGTAATTAAGTCTCACTTAGTCCTTAGATAATCAGTTTTGTTGCTCCAGGTATGAAACTTATTTTCAAAAACTAATTATTTTACCCCTAATTAATTGGATTATCTGAAGCTAATCAAAAGCACAGTTCCTTTACCCAATCACAGAAAATTGATTATTGCGACTTGATGAGATGAATCAATTCTAAAATGAAACCCTCTTCTCTAAATAGTAATAATAATAATAATAATAATGCTGTAATAGTATTAAACTAATAAAATTTTAGTAATGCTATATGTTTATTTTTTGGTTGGCATAGGTTGATGTATTGGAAAATTTGAGACAAGAAGTTCTAGACGGTACACGTGAAGTGGAAAACGGTTCCCTTGGTGGCCGAGTAAGTGACTCTCATGAGTTGGAGTCTGGAGTTGTGACATTGCAGTCATGTAAGTATCCACCCCTTAATTTAGTTCCTTCATAGATAATTCATTTAATCAGTTCAATTGCAAAAACACAGCTCTTTTTGAGAGAGAATTGAGTTTGTTTTCATGCAGTTATTCGTGGTGCAAATGCAAGAAGGAAGTTTAATCATCTAAAGAAACAGAATCAAGGGACTGCAACAAGTTCTCTTGATGAGCATTTGACAACAATTGTACATATACAATCAGGTACTTGCTATATGAAATTAGAGGTGGCGGTTGGGGCCATTTACTTATAAATTGGTCGATTTGGGTTGTGTATTATTTCAAACAGGTCAAACCAGCCCGGCTGATTCCCATTCATACTAATAAGTAATAATCACCTGTTTTAACACGAACCCATTTTGACATGTTACCCAACTCTACCTACACCATCTTGCCACCTCTTGAAACTTTATCCTTTTGCAGTTAAGACTGTTACAGACTTACGGGTGACCTTTTTCAACCATTAATCCTTACTTTTAACAGTGGTTCGTGGGTGGTTGGCTCGGAAGTACTTTAATCACATGCAGAGATGGAAAAAGTCAGCCATTGATAGTTCAAGAAGCAGGCGAAGGTCTCACAGTAAAAGTACAGGATTTAAGGTACTCATGCTTTTAAAAACTGTTGTTTTGTTTAAAACATGCAAATGTGGGTTATGGGTATTTAATTTAGGATTTTTTTTCGTAGGGTCTATCACAAGAAAATATACAACTTCTACCACAAAATGTTGAAGAGTTGCAGAAACGAGTAGTGAAGGCTGAATCATTGTTGAGAGAAAGAGATCATGAAAATACGGCTTTACGGGAACAAGTACGACACTTTGAAACTCGTTTGTCAGAATACGAAACCAAAATGAAGGCGGTTGAGGCAATGTGGCAAAGCCAGATGGCTTCTTTACAAGTGAGTTTGACATGTTTAGAGTTGCATTCTGAAACTGCTTATAATCAGATACTATATTTGGATTACATTGGATCAAATAATCATTTTTGGATAACTAATTGTATACCTAAGGGGCAAATTTTAATGACCTATTTTCACTTTCAAATAATTTTACTCCAACATAACATAACAAGTCTCCCTTTTCCGCCAAAAAAAAAAGTTTTTTTGGCCGTGTTACTATTTAATCATGTAAATATTCAAAATTTGTAAAGACATTTTAACTGATAAATTGATCTCACTTTACTATGTGTTTGTGCAGATGAGTGTTGCTGCAGCCAAGAAAACTCTTTGTTCAGGCACTTCTGATATGCAAACCGCAAGACCAGATGGGTCAGCGTCACCCAATTGTTATGATTCTGAAGATAACACATCAGGAATCCAAACTCCAGCACAGATGACACCTCTCAGATCCGGACACAGTAGATACGAGAACAACGGTGTTATTTCCAACACAATTGATAACTTATCTGAAGAATTCGAGCAAAGCAAACAGATTTTCGATAATGATGTTAAAGCTGTTATCAATGTGAATCCCGGGCGCCCACCTTCTTCAAAACAGATTGAAGATTATAAAAGTTTAAAAAAGAAATTTGAGAAGTGGAAGAAAGAGTACAAGCATCGGTTACGAGAGGCCAAAACAACACTTGTGCATGCTGAAAGTGGCAGTGCTGCTGTTGCTAGTGGTGGTGGTGATAAGCACGGGAAAAACAAAAACTGGTGGGGGAAGTTGAGTCGGAGGGGGAAAGAGAGAGTGGTGTGAAGTTACATACTCGCGCCTATGCACATGACATATTTTTCAAGATTTGTTAAATGTTGGCGGGTGGTGATGATATTGAACCATTTTTGTGGCATTGGTCGAGGGATGGACATGGCTACGGCTCGTAGTTTGTGGGTGTACTTTGATGACCCGAGCGATTGGTGCAGGCCCGTTTTGTGTATAGAGTAGGGTCTCGAGTGTGTGAGATTTGTTGTTTGTTCTTGTCCAAATTTTGTATTATATAGAAGAGACTTGTGTTATGTTTGTTTTTAAAGTGATCAAGTTTACTTGTGCTCTTTTTAGCTCTTGTTATATACAAAATAAGTGAAATGGGATGTGCAAATGGACCCATGCATTAATATACTAATAATCAAAGACTAGGGTTTGTAAGTGTGCAAAATGGAAGATCGGACTGGTTTTTAGTGGGAGTGTGAGTTTTCGTTAATAGGTTCTTATAATTAGAGAAACTAATAAATCAAGTTTGATGATCAAATTATAATCTTTGATCAATAATAATTAAGTTATTGAGATATAAATACGAACAGGAAACATATAATTAGTGGGGTTATAAAACTCTATGTTTATTCGTATGATGTTGAAAGTGTTGGATAACTACTTAAGTTGGACGTGTTGTGTTACATAGTAAAAATATGTTATCTCTATTCTCCAAGGTTTTTGGAATTATGTTTTTAAGGTTATTTATTTGAAATATTGTTTGTCTGACTATTTGAAAAGATGATTATTTATTCCGTATTCATACAAAGAAGCAACGCTCTAAAAAAAGCAAGTTATTTCTTATTGTAATCTTTAAATTACAATCGTTCTTTTTATACGACAGTGCTTATGTTTTATTCATTTCAATATAATTTTCATATATATTTTAAATATGCGTGTTGCGTTACATGGTTTGAAAAAAAATAAAATAAATGAAAAATGTTATGCATTTCTGAGTTGAGAGGAAAATAAAAGAAATTATGATTTTACTATTATACTTATTTTTAAAACTTTTAGTTAAAAAGATGAAAAGCGTAAAATAGTAAAATGAAAGGTTATTAAATATGATTTCTTTTTCTTCCTTTGAGGAAAGCCAAGAAAAAAAATGCTTGACTTAGCTTCTGTTTTGTGTAGGGTTCAGAGAGGAGTTAGTTCACGAAACGATTTGATGTACATAATTTTACCTTTTACTTTTATGCAAAAAGTTGTTTCTAGAACTCATGACATCAAAGTCAGAAAACAACAATCTTATCAGTTACTTCAAAACCCATCCTTAAAACTAAAAAAAAATATTAAAATATATTCCCCCAATTCCTTTTACTCATGTTCACTTCCCTTGTTAAAAAAAACTCTGAGTTAATTGCATAAATGGTCCCCGTAGTTTGACCCGATTACATGTTTAATCCTCAGAATTTTAAAGTTACAAAATTAGTCCCAACTTTTGATTTGCTCGTTGCAAGTTTAGTCCCTGGTGGTAAAATTCAGTTAGTTTATAACTTTTTAATAGGAAACTTATCTCATATGCTAATCATGTGAGGATAATTATGTTTTTTCATATTTAAAACCCTAACAAACAAGTTTTTCAAATTCATTTTCATAGATTCACGTTGACTTCAATAACATCTAGATTTCATCACGTCGCCATCATCCCTCCTGAAATCCATTGCCAGTTTATGCTTTTGATGGTTTGATAAATGTTTTTTGATGATTCAGTGAATGGTTTTGATTGCTTGCTTTGTGTATAGTCAAATAGACCAAATGGGTCAAACTAAGTTTGGAAAATACAGCCTACACAAAGTATCAAGCATACCCAATTTGTCAAAGGGTTAAAAATACAACCTTCACAAACTATAAAAGAAAAGGCAAGGGGTCAAAATGCATGACCGACCCTACCCCGTTTTCTCTATATTTTAGTCCACTAAATTTAGTTTACTGTCATTAGTGGCAATTACATGATTATAAGATTTTCATTTCAACTACAAATGTACAGGATCAATTCTATGCACTCTACAAGCGGTTGTCAAATAGACTCGAATGGGTCAACTTATGCACTTTATAAACTGGCATATTAATAAGCTTGAAACCAAACTGTTATAAATAACTCAAATGTTGTAAATAATTCTAACAGATCAAGCCATTGGATCAAGCCATCCACCAAATGACATCGTGAGTTCTGTGAAATCAAATCGCATGTTTAAATATCACAAGAGTAAAATCAAATCAATATTGTAGGGCTATTCATGAATCATGATAGTGGGCACAAGTAAAAGCACCTTGATTACGATTCATATACGAGGTCCGGCAAACCTAACACACTTGCATACCGCCATGGAAGATCGGTGAGCTATAAACGATGTAGAAAGTAAACCTGCTGCCTTTTTGTTTTGATTTGAACGATCTCAGAAGTATGAATTGTTTCATCCAATTGCACTAGGCATATCTTATCTCTTAAATAATAATTATGGAGAATTTTATATATACTCTTACAAACTTATAAAATATCATATATACACGACTCAAACTTAAAATCTTCCCATCTTTCTATTCTGATAAAATGGTAATTTGTGAGGACACGTGAAATATCATATTCCTACTCATCAATTTTTCCCGCTCTCTCTATCATATTAAATAATCACATTAATTATAATAATATTATTTTTAATTTCTTTTTAGATTAAAAGAGTTTTTCCTAATAAATTAAAAAAGAAATTTTTTATTAATGTTCTTTCTAAGGAACAATTTTTTTAAAAATAAGATTTTTTTCTAAAACATCAAACTTTTTAAAAAATAAATATTTTAAAACTAGTGTTCTTAAAAAGTAAAATTTTATAAGCCATTGGTATAAATACATCAAAGATGTAGATTTGATCTATTGATTTTATAATTTATTTTTGTTTTCATTTGAATCCAATGATATATATGTAATTCACCCTAATAATTAAATAAAAGAGAAAGTGCAAAAGACATAATCACCCTTGATTTAACCTTAAAAACTAACAAATTTAACACTGAAGACTAAACTTGTAACGAATATACAAAGTTTAGACTAATTTTATAATTTTAAAATTTGAAAACTAAACATGCTATCTAGTCAAACTATAATAGCCATGCATGCTATCTTCTCATGAATTCTATAAGTAAATTTTTTTTTCCTTTTCTCTTACAATTTTACCACTTGTTGAGTTGTTTCTTTAAAAAAAGGAAAAAGAAAAAATTTAAAAGACCACAACGTAAGAGACATGTCCTACAAGTTACTAACAAGCACTAACAAGTAGAAGTGACTATCTTACTTTAATATTAGTTATTAACAGAAGGAACCACGAAGCAAAGTAACTGACTGTAACATCGAGGACGTTGGCACCTTCAAATTCCTACATCTCCGATTCCTCTAAACCCTAGCCACCACAATGTGTTCAATTCAACTCACTTAACCCCCCTCTTTATCCTTCAATCGATCGCCACCACCACTACAGCATCAACACAATCCCCCAAATCGCCAGATACTCGATTCACCTCCCAAATTCTCGCAGAACCGATATACGAGCACAAGTAACGGACACCGCATCAGTGGCGCAATCGAAATCGATCAGCAACAAGGACGTGATTAGCGACGACAAAAGAGTAATCGTTGGAACCTATGGAAGAACTCCTGTGGTGCTCACTAGTGGCAAGGGCTGTAAGCTGTATGATATTGAAGGTCGGGAGTATATCGATCTGACTTCGGGGATTGCTGTCAATGCGTTAGGCCATGGGGATCCTGATTGGGTTCAGGCTGTTACAGATCAAGCTAATGTACTTGCGCATGTTAGCAATATCTATTACACTGTCCCTCAGGTTGGTTTCGATTGCCATTGCTTTGGTTTTGAAAGGTTTAGTTAGGTTCTTGTTATAATTCTATTTGTGTTGTTTGAGTGAGTGTTGTTGATGAGTTTTGATTTTGTTGAAGTAAACATTTTGGGGTTATCATTTTGGTGGCTTGCTATGGTTTGCAGTTTTATTTGGTCTTGAAAAACAGAAATTTAGGATTGTAATCAGTTTTGGCAATTACAATGAAATTTGTAGCACATCAAAAGACACTCTAAGCATTTACAGTGAAGGTGATTGTTGGGATTCTTTTTTTATGTATCTTGAACTTGGTAGACACATGAAAACAAAGGCATCTTGTCCCTTTGATAACAAGAATCTATATGAAAATGAATTAAGCAGCAGACAATGTTGTCCTGGACAATCATTATCTTGCAGCGCATAATCCATTCACTAAAAAGTGAAGTTTAAAATCTAATGCAAACAAAGTATATGCAGGTGAATCTTGCTGAACGTCTTGTAGCGAATTCATTTGCAGATCGTGTTTTTTCTCCAACTCAGGAACAGAAGCAAACGAAGCAGCTATAAATTTTCAAGAAAATTTCAAAGATTTTCACATCCCAATAACAAAGACCCACCTACAGAATTTATTTCCTTCTCTAACAGTTTCCATGGAAGGACAATCGGTTCACTTGCCTTAACCAGCAAGGAACATTATCGAACACCTTTTGAGCCTGTGATGCCTGGTGTTACTTTCTTGAAGTATGGGGACATTGATGCTGCTCAAGAATTAATATCTAGTGGCAAAATTGCTGCAGTGTTTGTGGAACCTATTCAGGGGAAGGTGGAATATACAGTGCTACAAAATTTCTTGAAATCTTTGCGTAATGCTTGTGATAAAGCTGGATCTCTGCTTGTTTTTGATGAGGTAAAATGCTGGTTCATTAATGGCTAATTGGTAACATTCAATCTTACAATCTTTATATTCTTAGAGAAGTACAAAGGCACCTAGGTGCGGCCTGAAAAGGCCTGGCCTAGGCCTTATTAGGCCCAAAAATCCAGTTAACTCCCGATATTGGTTTGGAAAGCTAGGTCCTTACTGAATCTTATGCTTTTAACTGTAGGTGCAATGTGGGTTGGGTCGAACCGGCTATCTTTGGGCCCATGAAGCATATGGTGTAACCCCAGATATCATGACTCTTGCCAAGCCTTTAGCTGGTGGTTTACCAATAGGAGCTACACTAGTGACCGAAAGAGTGAATGCAGCCATCAATTATGGAGATCATGGAAGCACTTTTGCAGGCGGGCCACTTGTTTGTGCTGCTGCAATCGCGGTCTTTGATAAGATATCAAATCCAAGCTTTTTAGCTAGCGTCACCAGAAAAGGCGACAACTTGAAAGAAAACTTGAAGAAAAACTACAAGAAAACAAACACGTGAAGGAAATACGAGGTTTTGGTCTTATTGTTGGAATTGAGTTGGATGTTTCTGCAACACCACTTGTGGATGCTTGTCGAGAAGCCGGTCTTTTGATATTGACAGCTGGCAAAGGAGACATTGTTAGACTGGTCCCACCATTGGTAATCTCTGAGGAGGAACTGGAGTGTGCGGTAGAGATCATACATGAATGTTTACCTGTTCTGGATGAAAAGATATCTAACTAGGAGTAAAACAAGGTTGGGTTTTTGGTTTTATCACATTATGATGGGGGATAGTTTTGTCACTTCAAGTGTTAGGTTTGCAGGTATTCTATTCCTTTTAAGTGTACTAAGCTCCTATAAATGCATGTTTTGTACACTTTATAACTCTAAGATGGTTTTATCATTTATGAGCTTCAAACATGGTGAATCAAGTTGTCTAATCTTTACTGCATTATATTTTGCACTAATTCTTGCTTTCCTTCAACTTCAACTCAGCAAAAGTTGTTGGGTCATCAACAAGGCCAACGGGTCCAAATGATTGTGTTCCCATCTTCGACACTCTCAAGCCCGTTTAATACATAACCATTTGAATAGGCCCATTAGGACGGCTTGAAAACGAGTATGCTTTGGGCGTGGACTAGGTTTGGGCTGCCCAAATACTCCAGCCCACCTTCGGAGAGAACTTGGGCCGTGGTTTTGAACCAAATAGGCTCTTGATATCCTCTTTCACTGGGATCACTCTTTTTCAAGGACATCACCCAAATGCTTCAACCATTGCCCACTGTAGTGTTTGTAACACACCAATACATGAAAAAGATAACCAAACAGAGTTTCATTGTATATCAGTCTATTCAAATTAGGTTTTATTAGCTTAAAATGAAACAAGTGAAATGAGTCAAATTGTCAACCCTTAAAATTCGTTTTTGTAAAAATTAAGATTCTGTGTGGCTAATATCTCTTTTGTACATCATGTCGGCCCATCTCGACTGAATCAGTTTAAAATCGTACAAAAAGTGGCATGTTTTAACTCCAACTGTTTACTAACATACAAGCCAAAATTCTAAACTTGAAGATAGACTTCAAAGAATCACCTCAAGAGCGGGTTCTTAGCGAAAGCCTCTGGCAGACATAAGTCACAAAGCAAGAGTGTTCCAACCATAGTCACTCTAGAACTCACCACTAAAGCATTATGGTGCCTGAACGGGAAAGGGTCCCAAGTACTTCACTGAGTTTGGTCCTTATCGCAGGTCGTTTCCCTTAGCACACTATTCAAGTTTTTCAAGATCATGATTGTACTACATACTAATATGCATGTGACATGCTATGGTGAACAGCATGGTGACAGAAGCTCCAATGAACTTAGCATTGAATTCAATTGTTGACCGAAAAAAGGTCTGGCTTCCAAACACAGTGATAGACTGATAGAGCTAGCAGCATTGCAGCCATTAATGGCAGCTTCAAAGAGACTGAAGATTATAGTGTGAAAAAACAATGCGGTGAACGTGGATCGAACACGTGACCTTCAGATCTTCAGTCTGACGCTCTCCCAACTGAGCTATCCCCGCGATACATTTGTGCTTTACAAAAAATTAACCTTAACGTAAGTTATGTCATTAAAAAAAAGTGCTGCATGATGAATCTTTTAAATATTATTCATGTTAGCTACCAATATGTTCTGCTTTATACATTATCGGATTTAATTCTTACTTTTACTGGTTTTGTCAATTTGTCATCAACACTCATTGTACCAACCAATCGATAATAACAAGTCAATTTGTCATCAACAAAGTAGTCAAGCATCAATTGGTTTTTTTTTTTTATTATTATTAATTTACTTCTTACTTTTACTGGTTTTATCTGATTCACTTAAACATAAGTAGTTTCATTTTGATTTCTGGTTAAACCAAACTCGTAGTTTAAAAAAAACCACGTTTTTCGTTTGGTTTGTTTACAGATTAGTAATTCTTTACAAGTTATAACAGCTTAACATGTAATAACAATTCCAGAAACTAAAAAGGAAAAATCAAACAAGTAGGTACATCAAAAATAAATTTGATCAACATCATATACATGCACCAATATAACTTATAATGATGCACATAAAACATAATAAAATATTTTCACTTAGGTCCCCACAAAATCAAGTGGAGTACATTCTCAACCTTCTCTATCTCCCTTATCCGCTTCTCATCCCTCTTCTCCGGTCTCATCTCGCCGGAAAATCGTCCGGCACCACCCCCCTCCGTCGCCGTCGCCGACGGAGTCTTCACCGGATTTTGCATCTGAACGGCGTTGAACGCCGCCTGATACATACAACCACCGTGATCAGCGCCGGCGCACATTCCGATGCCCTTCTTCTCGATCTCTTTGTATCTGATTAAAAGACGAAATTGAGTTGTGATTTGATTATGGTTGATTACAGAAGAAAGACAAACACTTAGAAGTAGAATATATAAGCGATTAAGATACAGGGGTCCGGCCGGCTTGTTTGGTGAAACCAGGGGTTTTCCGACCATGGTTTTTTCTTTTTTAGTGTTTACCGCTCACCGGAATGTGTAGTACGTTGCCGGTGTTTAAATCAATTAACCGCCTTTACTTTATTATTTTTTAATTATTAATATTCACGAATAATTGTTTACTTTTTAGCATAGTAGTGGTGTGGTTTTTATTCAAACATGAACAAAATTAATCCGAACCCGATTAAAATTAACCCTAGCAATCCAACCTGATTATTACATCAAACCGAACCTGATTTTTATAAATGGTTTGGTATTTGAGTTGATTTTGTGAGATTTTGATGAGTATATATATGTGTGCGTGTATTTATATGTGGTATGAGTGTATCATGATACCGTTTACAAGACTTGAAAACATGATTTTTTTTTTAAACTTTATATTGTATTGTTGTGGTTCAATTTTTTATGTGGACTTTAAGGACAATCAAAATATAATATACTTTAACAATTGATTATGCATAATAAAGTAAACGTAGATATACAAAAGCTTTCAGGTCAAGATAATAAACAAAATTATATATCGTTAAAACATGCTAAATCTCATATATGTATTTGATTACGTACGTATTGATTACACGAACATTTGAGATAGCAAATAACTTTAAAGCTTAATTGTTTAGTCTAAACTTAAAATCCGATTAACCCGAGCCGAATAAACTTGTATACTGGAACCCGAAATCTGATTAATATTACTTATTTGATTTGGTCTTCAGATGGTTTCCTACACCTAAAAACTCAAGAAACCCAAAACCTGATTTAAAAACCCGAATGACACCCCTTTCTTAGAGTTAGATTAACGTGATGACAAACAAATTTGTTTGCACTTTAATTTGATCTTCTAGTTTTAGAAAAGACCCTGTTATGCGCCTCCAGAAGGTTCTACCTAATGTACATTCTTCTACAGTTTTACTTTTACCAAATGTATATCTTCTTTCTTGTCACAAGTTATTCACTCACTCACTCGTTATGTTGTGACCCGTATGCATATTCTACATGCTTGTATGCTATTTATATCTGTATACTAAAAGTCATCTTTTAATACCTTTGTATAGTGAGTTCAATACACCGGTATGGCTATTTTAATACAACTGTATACATTTATTTTTTTTTTTCAAAAAGAAGTGAGTTCATTAGTAAATTATACCTAGCATCTTCCAAAATCGTGGAAAGGGATTTAAATTTGCGAAGATTAAGTTTTCTTTGGTGATTGTTACTTTTTTATTACTTAGTTATACATAAGAAAAAACGGGTAAGATTTTCAGTTAAATTGATTAAAATACATTGAATTTGACTTTAAATTCACTTTTATATAGGTTATTATTAAAAAATATTGTTTAATATTTCAAGTCATGTGGAACTATTTGATTTATGTCAAGATGCGAAAAACTTATGAAAACAATGTGTATGAATAGTGCTTCCTTGTCTTTTCGTAAAATAGGTTTTCTCCATCGCACCATGCGGCCACAGTTAATCATTTTTCCTAAACGCAATCTTACCTTACGTTGGTTGTTATTGGGGCCGGCTCGTCAGAAACTATATAAGTGAAGACTTGTGACGATACTTTAAATAGTAAAATTTAGTAGTTAGACTCAAAAACTACATGGCGAGAGGCCGTCCGTTTTTCTCAAACACAACACCATGTTATCTTGGTCGTTATCTCTCCAGCTCTCAGAAACCATAAAAGCAAACCTCGATGGCAAAATTTTAAAATACTAAACTTTAGTAGCTGAAGTCGGAAAAATATACTTCACTATAAATAGTTTGGTAATCGAACTGTAAGATCCTAAATTTTAATGGTCAAAGTTCAAAAACCAACTAAAATGCTAAACTTTAATGGCCAAAGCTAGAAAAATACAACTTTACAATTAATAGTTTCGTGGCTAAAACTCTAAGATCCTAAACTTTAGTTGTCAAGTTACAAAAAACAAACCAATGACCAAACTATAAGAAATAAAATCTATTGGGCAAACTTGAAGAAACAAAATACGACTATTAAACTATGTTAGAGGCTTGCACTTTGTTTATACATGTGTGGGTTTTGCACCTTGCATTTGAGTAGTTAAAAAAAGAAAAATAGAAACCTATGCATCAGCAAGCTCTAAGATATGTAACAATAATTGTAAAACTATCTAAGATATGTAACAATACGAAAAACCCTAAACTTTAAACAAAACAAACAAACAAGTATATTAAATCACTTTTTTACATTTTCACTATTTATTCTCGCTCTCTTTCAATAAAAGACTAATTATTTTTTAATCTTTTAGTTTCTTTTCTAATTTAAAATTTTATTTAAGTTTCTAATTATTTTATTTACCCAAATAGGTTTATAAGTAGATAGTGATAGTTTATTTTAAATTACCATTCGTGTAAATTTACACTTATTTTCCTAATAACAATATAATCTTTTAGATTTAGAACATACTTTTGCAACATGCTTATTTTTATTTCTATCTATCGATTGTGATCTTTGTTTATAAACTAGCTTTCATTGTACTCAAGCCTATTTTCACAAAAATGTAATGTTATCAATGAATCTGAGCATACCTTTGCACTTCGCGGCGTGTTAAATCGTGATAGGCTATTTTTTTAAATCAACTTTCGCGTTCGTGGTTGCTTATTTTCACAACACCAAACATCAACTTAGATTCTTAACATACCCTCATAACATTCTTAATTTTATAAAAAATTAACTCGATACGATTAATTATTCACCATTCCAAACTTTAAGCGTTACCTAATCAACTTTAATGTAGGTTTACAAATAACAATTCAATATTTTCGTGCTTAAATAGAACATTCGCCAAGCAAGCCTTTGCCAATTGAAATTGGGGCTATAGCCTATATGCCTATCAAAACCCTAATCTAAATGCATATCAAAACCCTAACTCCAAAAACAATTACCATACGCGTTAATCATATATTATCATTACGATTCAAAACGCTGCATCTCTACAAATATCCATTACAGAATCAACAATAAACACCTAAAATCTAACAGTACTGGGACCAAAACAGTTCATATGAACAACATTCTTCATGGATTCCGCTTTGGTCTTCTTCGATCTATACCTCCCAGCGGCCAATTCAGACCCCACAACAATCGATCTTCCAGATCGATCAGCAACAGATCTGTTATAGGAAGATACGATCTTCGTTTTCGCGTGCTGATGAATCGCCTTAAGGGGCCGTTCCATCTTGCTACACCTTGATCTTTCAAAGCCTCAACGGCCCCGATGCTCGCCGCCACCAACCATGTTTTGATCGCTGATCCACTGCTCATGTTCGAATCGATTATTATTATGATGTATGAAATGTTGATTTGGTGATTTTGGGGTTGGAGGTGTGTGATATTTATTTTATTATATGTGAAGGATTGTACGGTGGGTGTTGTTTGATGAAATTTGTAAATCAGGATGCGGTAAACCCAGGGTCGGTGCTGGTGGTTTGGGGTTTAGAGAGTCGTTTTCCACATGTTATGGATTTTGTATTAGTATAATCATACTACTATGGGCATGGGCGGAACCATCGCTTTTGGACTTTGTGGGCCTCGTTTTTTCTCACAAGCGTGTAAAAGTCGAGTCGAGTTAGAATGAGCTTGCGTTCCACTTGTAAAAAGCTCGAGCTAGGCTGTGGCTCGTTGAGCCGGCTCGTTTACTTTTTAATTTTTTAATTCTTTTTTGCTTTTCTATTTTTAGCATATATATATATATATATATATTTAATAAATAAAAATAATGAGTGACACATGTTAGCTTTATAGGTCGTTTAAAAGTTGGTTTTCGTCTTCTATTTAAGTGTTGAATGACACATGCTAGCTTTTGTTAAATTTTAGATTTTGATTTTTCCGTCTTTCTCCTATAAAATTATTATGATTTTTTTAATTGATAAGTAATATGATTACAGCAAGTCGTATTCTTTATCTTTTTATAATGTCTTTTAAAAATATAATATGTTTATGATTTTACAACATATATATGATATGTTATTTTATATAAATATTTTTTTAGAAAATTAATTAGAATATAATATGTTTATGATTACAACATATATATGATATGTTATTTTATATAATATTTTTTAGAAAATTAATTAACCTATGTAATGCATAGGTTTCTAAAAATTATCATTACATAAGTTTCCTACCTAGTTGGTATATTAAAAACTTAAAAATTTAATACTTTAATCCACGCAAAATGCAAAATTTAGTAATCAAAGCAGCAGGCCTTGTACGAGAGAGGTGGTCGGTATTATAGTTTGAAAATTGAGGGTTAAACACTAATCGACACAACCCTCTAGAATTGGTGAGAATACTAACTGCTACTTGGTATAGTTTATATGACACAATACACCTATTAAACTAACTTAGGATAAACACCTTCGATGTTTTTTGATATCAATATTAATTCCAACAAATTTTGCCCCTTCTATAACTAAAGATATGAATCATATTTTAACGAAAAAATGAATTTGTGCATGCGCTCATGCGACTTATATATTTCAGAATTTGACTAAAGAAAGAGTTGATATATATAAACAGAAATGGATTAATATACCTCCATTGGCACTTTTTTAAGCTCCCGTTTGATCCGTTTCTGTTTTACATAACATTTTTTATTTCATCATAGAGAGAAAAGATAGGTTATTGTAACAATTATTACCTCTACTTCTAGTATTCACGGAAAATGCATAAATAGAATATAAAGTAGGGTGTTCATTGTTCATAGATAGTTGAAAAAATAGGTCAAGTAGACCAAACCAAATGCAAGTCAATCATTTTCAGCTTTAAATGGTTCGGCTTGGACTATTTAACGGTTTAACAGTTTAAACTGTTTGGAATTTCAACCAGTCGTTTAACCTTTTTATTCTTCTCATATTGGAAATATTTAGTTTTTTTATATGTAATATGCAGCAACTTATTTTACCATTTCACAAAATTTAATAGAAACTACTATTTTTGAAAAAAGAAATAAAAAAAACAATCCATACCATCAACCCAATAAAACCAGCTCAATTGATTTGTCATTTCCCAAAACGAACAAGAAGTTTTGTTAAAACCAGCCAAAATGGACATTAATTGTCCTTAAATGCCCCTAAATACAAGAATATGACATTGAAACTGCATTATACCATTGATTCTCTTTCATACTTGCAAATCTACAAGTTTCACTAAAGATTGACGGTTCTAGTCAGTATCCAAGTTAAAATCCAAACCAAACTCATATGAACAAATCAAGTAATGCGCATTGTCAAATATATACCGACGTTTGGACCCCAAGAATAAACAAACTTCATACCGAAGCAATAACTAACTCACTTGTGATAAGTGAAAGTTTTCGGGTAATTGGAAGGTAGAAGCTGCACCAAACTTTTTTCTTTCTTCAGATATGTCTTCACAACATCTCTCTTCATCACTATCACATTCACTATCCTTGGGAGTGTGAGGGTAGAAGGGTTATGTACACTTTTGGATGGGCAGTTTCCGTTAGCTAGCATGCTCACTTGACCAGAACATGAAATCTCTACAGTAACAGTGTCGTTTCCTTTAGGCAGAGGTTGTTTCCATGGCTCCCCGTCCATCCTCATGAAAGTATGGTCTGTTGCACTCTTAGAGAATTCGAAACGAATTCCTCTTGCCTGCAAAAATAGTTCAAGTAAAATGTCAAAATGACTAGGATAGGGATGGGTAAGGTTGACCCACAAACACTTTTTTGTCCGCTTTTCTAGAAATAAATTATATGTATGATCACAGAGCAACATTATTACGAAAATATTCTAAACCTTTAAATAGAAAATGAAAAGGATTTTGAATGATAGTATCTTATATGCAATACAAGCGAATTATGTTAGACTTCCAACATGTTTGACCCATTTACCATCCCCCTTTTAGCGGGCAAGGAAGGTTGGGTAATGGGTCGAATAAGGTACCTTTGTACCGACCAAGTGGTCGTGTCAGATAGGCCAAATCACTTTTTTAATTTTTTTTTTCATATATATATATATTATACGAGTGATGATTAGTTACAAAAAGTGTAAAATGATTTAGGAGAGTTAAGCATTAAAAATAACTTTCCTTTCGACAATTTTTTCCTTTTTTAACTAATTCTTTTTACCTGTTAAAATAAGAGAGAAAGCATCATCTGAATTGACCCTTGAGTAAATGGGTCAATATCACAACTCTACCCTTTGATACAAAAACTTAAAGGTACAATCAAATGGCTACCTGTGCAAGGCGGGTCCCATGTCCACTAGGAGCATATAAAACAGCGCCGTGCCAAGCATTTCGGAATCCAACAACCTCAAGTAATCATCATCAACGTATGGAATAGTCCAGTCTTTCTGTTAGTTATAATATATGATCAAAGAAATGTAACTATCAGCCATTAGATCTGAAAGGGTCAAAGAAGTCATTATGATCATAAAAGTAAAAAGTCGAAAGGCTACTCACATTTCTCCTTTTGCTTGGCGTGCCCCATGGATTAAGTCCACCAGAAAAACTAGGCAAGTTGAGGCAAATAATTGACCGTATGCTGCATAAACAATCAAAAAAATATATTAACAAGAGTCTAAACAAACATGTGATACGCTTTAGGTGCATCTTAAAGGTGCAATCTCAACCCATTACCTAATAGTGGGTCTATTATCGTTATGTTTAATCTCTAATGGGTCAAATAGATTCAAAAAGCCACCCCAAGTGTATTATTAATGCACAATACCTGTAAATAATTTTACTCTAAATTTGTATTATTAATGAAATGATGCTTTTGAAATTATAACTCATACGCCAATTCTTTATAAAGAAAAATCACATTTTTAGACATGTTACAAGCAGCTTGATTTGGTTTGTAACTCAGATGGGTCTTACTTGAAAAAAGCTTACAAGGCATGTGACAAAGCAGTCAAAGTCATCGATAGCATAATTCTAATGTGTTGATCTTTCAAAATGATTTTATTCACAAGATTAATTTATTATTGAAATAACATAATTTTTGTAATCAATTCGTACCATCAATAATTATTTACAATAAATTCACATTTTTGACAAAAGTGTTTTGAGCCGATACAACATGGCCTAGCTTGTTTGATCCATACCCAAATGACCATTCTGATTTGAACCCATTTTGACCCACTACCCCAATCCGCCTGATGGGACCAATTTTGTCACGTTGAGGTGCATCAGTTGATTTAC